>OX439483.1:446722991-447173247 GCA_949320155.1 Melangyna quadrimaculata
CCCAAGTAACATTGTTGGAGCTAGTTGAAGCACAACTGCTCTTCTACAGCTGTAATATAGTATAATCTAAGGCTATAGCTCTGTAAGAGTTTATAATACAGCTCTCTTTATTTCTGTTAAAAATTATGCTCTATAACAGAGGTTCTCGAATGGTTTCAGCTCTAACAACTAATAACGTCTCAAGATTCAAAAATATGCTCCTTACTGGAGTTTATAACATTCAAAATAGAGCATTGTCTAAATATCAGCTCTCAACGAGTTATTATAGAGCTTTCAACAACACATGGAGATAATATTAACGCATGCGCCTACCAAAACGTCGAAACATAGCTCTAATAGAACCACACAAAAAGTGCGTATAGAGCTGAATACTAATACTTTCACACAAATAGTACCTAATAAAAATATTACTCATGCGCATTGTAAAGTGTCAAAAAAAAGCATTTACAGAGCTATTGTAAAACCACCACTGATTTTGTAGGGTGTTACAAACTTATATAAATCCAACAAAATTAATTCAACAAAAAACAAACAAAAAAAAATAATCGTGAGTCGAAAATAAATTAAGCCGTGTTTTTTGAGAGAGTGACTAGCAACTCAGTAAAAGTTTTACACGGAAAACACAAACAAAATTCTCTATAATAATTTGTTTTGTTATTGGTTATTGTTTTGCGTGTAAACATTTTGCTGATTTCCTAATCACTCTCTCAAAAAACACGACTTAAATTAATTAAAATTATTTATAATTTATTCCATTCCCTAAGAAAGCTTTAAAACTTTATCGAAATTTAACTAAAGCTGAATCACAAAAAAAAAACTTGCTCGTTAAGTTCAAAGTGCATCCCAGGGACACCTACTCTTTAAATAAAAATATACTAGGTATTTGCTGTGCAGAATATTCACTCTTTCTTTTATTTTCTAAGACACCCTATTTTATATAAAGCACTGAAAGCAAATCTGTCACCTCGTGGCTACTAGCTCTGAAATTGGGCTATAACAGCTCTGAAGCGCTATTACAGCTCTGAAGCGTTATTGCAGCTCTATGGAAACGAAACTTTTACCCTGATAAAAATATGGCGATGAAAAGAAAAATTATTCGCATAACCATAATTTTTTTTTAAATTTGAAAAAGAAAAGGTCTCCTTTTTCGTTTAAAAAACACAACACATTTTGTAATTTTTAAACAAAATATTTTATAAATAATTGACAATAGTTCTTAAGATTTTTTTGTTTTGTTTATATTAAATTTTTTCAAAATCTCAGGGTAAAATTTATAATTCCGGAGGCGCGTTGTAATTTCGCGAAGTAACTTCAAAACATTTGTGATAAAACAAAACGCGCACTTAAAATTCACAATTATTTTACCGAAAAATATAATAATTTCCTTATTCTGTTCGAATATAAAAAAATAATTTATCTTGTTGACATTACGCACTTAATGAAGTTTTACAATACTTATAAATACTTCAAATAAAATAATCCATCACACAAACATAAAATATGTTGTGCAACTATTATATATTATTCTTTGATTGTATTATGCACACTTATACCAAAAAAAGCTGTCAAAGGTGCTCCTTAGTAGATACAAAATGCATAATTAAAGAGCTTAAAATCTACTAAGTCCCTGATAACGAGCCGATTACAAACAGAAATTTGCTCTAAATGTCAAAGAATTCCCTGTATGAGAGCTCTAAGATTACTCTAGATGCGCAACTAGAGCTAATTTTCGAAGTGAAGAGCTTTAAGACTTGCTCTGGAAGTGCTGTTAGAGCATTTGAACAGCTAAATTTGTTTCTTGGGAGGGCATTGTACATGTTAACTTTGTTTTTAAATATTTTTTTTTCTGTTTTGTCAATTTTTTAGAAAATTGCCCCTTCCACCTAACAGCCTCCACCAGGGACTGCAAGACTTGCATTTATTTTATCAGCCTTAATACACCTTTCGACTCAATTAATTTTTTGTTTGGTTCAAATTCGTACGCAAAATCTGCTGTGGGCTCTAAGACTATACGTTTTATATTTGTCGGTTCTTAAGAGAAGTTGAATTTTCTTGTTGCTTGTTGCCATCCACGCATAAATGACAGACAAGACGTCATTTCGTTTGACGTTTCTGTCCTGATCCCCATTGCTTTCAATGGGTAAGGTAACTCTGTTGGTTCACACAGCCAGAGTAGAAACGATTATATGATGATGGATGATCAGTGTGCTTTGGGCATGCAATGAGGACGGTCATGGTGGAGTGTACGATATTTTGCAGGGCATTACAACAACAATTCATCTACGTTGTTAAGTGGGTTATATGCCGTTTTCACTGGGCCAAATGAGGTAATTTCGTTGCAAATTTCCAAATGAGATCCGAAATTACCTAATTTCCCATACAAAATCACATTTCGAAATCAGGTAATTTCAAACTCATTTGCACGAAATAAGGTTGGAAATTAGGTGAATGCATCCAGCGGGAATCAGTTTCAAAAGCTCTTAAAAGCTTTTGCTTGAAAATATCAATACACCATATACTCAACAACATAAAACAGAAAGAGAAAACAACAAAAATAAACGGCTAACTGCCATTCCAAATTCAAAATGAAATGAGATGTCAAATGAAACTAGCAAATTTGATAATGAAAACACTTTCTTGCCAAATTTCGAAATTACCTCATTTCGGCTCTAATGTAAACGTAGTATTAGAATCTTTTTTATTGGCAGTTTTCTCAAATCGTCGTGAGTCGTGAGAGTATACATAGGCGCCACTGTTTTGAAAAAAGCTCGCCCATAAGCCCTGTACTGACAATTTTTGTTAAACAGAGTATAGTACGGTGCATTTAGATTTCATTTTACTCGTATGGTGCTCTGGGAAAAAAGTCCGAGAAGAAGTTTGACTTCGGTATTTCAAAGAGTATCAGTACACGAGCCAAATACCACATTTTGCACAATTGTACCTCCATCTTGTTTTTAATAGTTAATTCTTTTTCCACACGTTATTCACGTTGTTTTTATCCCAGGCAAAAAAATCTATATGGCAAATTGAATTTTCTACAAATTATGTTTTGAATATTTTTTCGGTAACTGATATGGCTTAAAAGTAATAGTGATGTATTTTGTTACAAAAAAGGTAAGTGTTGATTTTTTATATGCGTCGTATTTCTTTCTATTTCGTCTCATTTTCTGCTCAGTTGCTTTCTATCAACTCAACATTTTCGAAAGAGATAACTTCCATGAAAAATGATAAACAATTGGCAACTTTTTTGATCATTAAAAATTCCTCACTGTCTTCGAACTATCCAGATGTTTGCACCGCTCTTATAATGTTTTTGACGGTTCCTGTTATCTACCACAGGAAAAGCGGAAGGATCTTATTCAAAATTGAAATTAATAAAAAAATTACTTGCAAAGCACCATAGACAAAGGCATAACAATTTATCAGCGATATCGATTGAAAATCTAACATCACGGCAAAAAAACTAGATAAAACTAGATCGTATAATGTTGAGTGGAAAATATTTGTTCATATTATTTGTGCAATGTATGTACAATTCTTCATATGTATTTCATAATTTTGGGTTATTTATTTGTTTTAATAATCTAAAACCTGCCATGTTGTGATTTTTATCAATCATATGATCAGCTGGAGTCGATTCATGCACTGTCTGAGAATGGATTGATTTATAGTGTTCTGACCATCTTATTTTTGTCGTTCTTCTCGTTTGGCCAATATAAACTTCATCACAATCTTGACAAATAACGGATAAATTCCAGATTTATCGAGAGTGTCAGTCTTATCTTTTATTGTTCCAATTAGCGTTTTGACTTTATTCCCAGTGCTATTCGGTGACATTTTGATTGAATAATTATTCAACACTCTCATCAAAGAATATGTCAATCCTTGAACAAAGGTACCACCCATAAAAGAGATAACTTTTTCTTTAGATGGGACTAAAGGTGTTAAATCTTTTATTTTCTTTTTTCTTGAATGTTTTTTTAACAAAGAATCAACAATTTGTGTACTATAACCATTTATTGTGGCTATTCTATGAATAGTTGCCACTTCTTTGATGAAATTGTTTTTACTGAGAGGAACATTAATAGCACGGTATCAATAAAAATTAAATGTTGCAAATTGAGTTTGTTTTGGGTACTAAGAGTTTGATGGAATGCATCTTTCAGTGTTTGTTTGTTTCCGATAAATGTCAAACTCAATATGATTCTCAAATCTTTTTATCATAAGGTCTAAAAATGGCAAACAAAAATTTTCTTCTGTTTCAAAAGTAAACCTTATTATTCGTGGCATAACACTATTTAAGAAATCGAGTAAAATATTGAGTCTGTCTTTATGAATAATGATATAAGTGTCGTCAACATATCTAACCCATTATAATGGAAAGTCAGGGCAGTTCTACTCAGCTTTCGGTTTCGAGTTCAGACATGAAACAATTTGCCGCAAAGGCAGCTAAGGGGTTACCCATGTGAAGATGAGAAGATATTCTCGAAAATGTTACTTTTAAATAAAGCTATATTTGTATGAGAATAAGAAGTAATTCAATTTCTATTATTTATCTATAAAAGAACTCATACAGTACCAAAAAAGTAATTTATTACTATATTAAATGAATTCTTTAAACGATCGATCTATCGCACTGATTTAAATATTCGTAGCAAGTGTTACAAAATTCAAACAAAAATTACTTCGCAATTAATTAATTTTTGTTCGACTTCTTCAGTCATTATTGTTCTGTATATCAGACATATATTTTTCGTCTTTTCTCTCCTTTAATTTTTATTTAAGACTTTTTATAACCAGTTCAAACTTCTTGCAAATCTATTGGCGTTTTTCTTTTTTAACTCAGAGCAGATCACGGAACTGTCAAACAAAAATTCTATGTTTTCTATAAAAGCACAAAAGGTGTGTTTCTTTTTTCCATCTGAGCTAGCTCAGAGCTGGCTTATTTTTTTAGTGATTCGACAGACGAAAAACAAAAACACAAAATTAAAAATGGGTGCCAGGATCTTTTTGAATTGAAACTTCTTTGCGCACGTTGAGAGTTAAATTTCAAAGTTGAATTTTTGTGAAACGAAAAAATGTAACGCAACATGTGCAATGCTGAGATCTATATTATTGTAGCAGATAAAAGAGAAAATGTCTTTTTTCTAATTTCATTAATTTGAATGCTAGAGTTTTGAAATTTGTTTGGTGAATAGATAATGAAATTCTAAGAATCTTACTAGTTTAAGATTTATCTACCTCCTACTGGTATGGAGATATAAATTATTTTAAACATTTTATCTGAAAATAGGCTAATTTCAAAAAATTTAATTAAATCAGGAGAGTCCGCTAAAAATTTGAGTTATATATGGTTGCAAAATAAATAAAACCAAATTAAAGTAGTCATATACAAATTTTTGATTTTGCAGAGATTTTGAATGTAGGAATTTTTGGAAGTAGTAGGAAAACCTGCTCAAATAAACCGATTAATATCTTTTAAATTTTCACCATTTTTATTTAATTTTCAAGTTTACAACCCAACCCATCGAGAATTTTGATATAGAACAGATAGCTGCATCTTACGCAAGTAAGCTTAATATTCCTATAAATATCGAGATTTTTATATCGCCAAAGAAGTTTCACTTCTGCCACGAGTACTGAGTTATACGCGCTCTTTTTTTTTATTTTAAGTATCACTAAAACTAGCAAGAAAATGAAAGCATTTGTTACTATCTATACCACCTTATATAAGAATATAATTTCAATAAGAAAAGGACAAAAGAAAAAACACTCCATATATTTATACCTAGTTGATAGACCACTTGCCACTGACGAATTGCATTATTATATTTTTCTTATAATTCGATTTAGATAATTTTGTTTATTTGTAATATTAAACACAATGTATGATATGTACTCCAATAGCTTTAACCAATTGACCTGAAGTTTGTAGGCAATTTTACGTACAAGACTATTTGTGAAGTGTCGTAAGAATCTATCAGTTGTGCCCAAAGTTGCACCATCGCACGCCACCGGATTTCTTATAAAAGCTTCCACTTTTCAATAAAACAAAAAAAAAAACTAAAAGTCTCTTTAACGTTTTGATTATAACATTTCTTTATTTGATTATTATTATTTTATGCTCAATTTTCTATCTTCTCTCTTATAACAATTTTATTTATTTTTATTTATATTATGAATATATTTCGTTACTTATTTCATTTTTTTTTTGTTTGAAATAGTTTTTTTTTCTATTAACGTGTACTGTTTATGCTTTGTTTCTAATATCTACTTTGTGTAATTCTAATTTTTATTTGTTTGCATTTATATATTAATATCAATATGATTATTTTATACACGCATTTTTTTTGTAGATATTGGTTTGTTTGTTTTTTTCTTACATCTACATTTATGTATAATTTTTATGTATATATGTAAATAGTTTCTTAATAAACTATTTTTTGTTTAGTTTTTGTTTTTTAATTTTAATAAAATAAAAGGTACAAAAATAAAAATAATCATTCCAAAATATTCGTTTTTTTTTTGTTTAGATGTGTTTTTTTTTTAGTATAAAAAGCAGAAATCATAAATACCCTTAAGTTTATCTTCTATTATAGTTATATTTTTTTTTTATTTTGGGTTTTTAATATGACTACTTTAAAATCTCTGCGGCAAAAAAATATACTTTGTATTTCTTAGCTTCGTTATAATAATTTATCTTTAACTATATTTTAATGCACAAATTGTTCTAACATATAAACTCTTTCATATATATAGGTACCTAATAATTTTAGCTTTTTTTTCTCATTTTCTTCTTAATATTATTTCATTTATGTGTTTTATTTAATATCATTTTCTACAAGCCTACACATCTATTTCTTATTAATATTAATTAAAAATGTTTGTTCGTTTAGAGCTGCTGGAGGTCATTATTTCGTTTGAAAACTTAGATGCATATAATCCAGGAAAATTAGACATAAATTCCTACAAAGTTCGGGTTTTTGTTTTTGAATCAGCTTTTTTATGGTGTTATGAATTTTTGAGTAAAAGTCCCAATCGATCCTAGCTTCGCGTCCATTAAAAAGAGGGGGTGAAAGGTCACGAAGCATGGTATTTCGCTGAATTTGATTAAACAAAAATCGTCGACTAATGAAACATGGCGCAAATATTTCAATTTATCATTGAACTTTAGGATCTAAAGCGTGCCTACAAATATCTGGGGTGAAAGGGTGTTTTTAAGGTTGGGGGGGGGGGGGGGTTGCAGAATGAAGAACGGGTTGTGGACTTATATTGAAAAACGTTTATAAAATAGTGTCACTGACATTGTGCAAAAATGTGATATTTGTCATGATAACGAAGACATGAGGATGGTAGACGGGTGGTTTTTGAGGAGGGGTCAGGGGATATTCAAACGACAAAAAGTTATTTTGAGGTAACCTACGCATATGGCACATCGTTTTAGGGTATTTTTTGATGCTGAATCTAATTAAAGAAAAATCAAGACGCTATATCCACTCTTTAAAGAGAAAAATTCCCTATCAAATGTAAATTACTATGAGAGCCAAACCAGGCAAATCTCTCTTTAAATAGAACATGTTTGCGGCTATATATTCGGCATACAGGAACATATCGCACATCGCGAGCGTTGTGATTTTCAATGTTGATGTGTATGTGGGTATACTCTCTTTCACATCACCTTAGAAGTTGAGTACAAGATGCGTTTTTTTTTAATTAGTGGTATCCCCAGTAGGCCTTGTCCACAGTCACATACCTAATAATATTGATTTATTTTTGTAGTTTTTAATTTTGTAGTTTTTTTTGTAATTTTGTATTTTTTCATTTTTATTTCATTTTTTTTATTAGTTTGATGGTCCTGGGCTGTCATCTTTAACATTGCAATCCCACTCCATTGTTGAATTTAGTATATGCACGATAAATCTGCATCGTCTTCCAAATCTGAATCTGCAGCTGCAGGCTCTTCTAAAACAAATGATGGGTCTATATCATAGTTCGTCTCCTCTTCATTACAGTTTTTAGGGTCTGAACAACTTAAAGCTGCTCTATGGCAACCACATTTAGTACCACACCCTCTACTACAGTTAAAATCGTTTTTATTAGTATATCAGGGGCCGGTTGGAGTAGAGTTGTTACTGGTTCTAAAACCATATTATTTAATTTTCATCCCCAGTTTTCAGGAGCTAGTAGGAGACTTCCCAGCCACACTTGAATTTGAAAATAAGCCCGATAAAAGTGTTGCTGAGCCGCTTCATCATTCTTTAACTAGATAGATCATTACAAAATACCCTAAAAGGATGTGCCATATGCCAAGGTTATCTCAAAATAATTTTTCGGGTTTGAATACCCCCTGACCCTTCCTCAAAAACCATCCGTCTACCCTCTATATGTCTTCGTTTTCGTTATCATGACAAATATCACATTTGTGCACAATTTCACTGACACTATTATATATACCTTTTCAATATAAGTCCACACCCCATTCTTCATTCTACAACGCCCCCCCCCCCCCTACCATAAAAACACCTTTCACCCCAGATATTTCTAAGCACGCTTTTGATCCTATATTTCAATGATAGATTGAGATATTTACATCATGTTTCATTAGAGAAATACCATGCTTCGTGCCCTTTGACCCCCCCTTTTTAATAGATGCGGAGCTAGGATCGATTGGGACTCAAAAATTCATAACACCATAAAAAAGCTGATTCAAAAACAAAAACCGTGTATATAATTTTCCCGAACTTTTTTTCTAATTTTCCTGGAAATTAATAGTTTAAAATATTAGGAGCGGTCAAGGTTTCAAAAAATAATAAAAATAATTGCAGTTTTTGTAGAAAATTGTCTTATCTACAAACTCAAATGGGAATCGTTAATCCTCATGAAAATTTCTGAGTAAGAGTGGCTCTGAGGATTATTCACTTTATTCCCGTATGGACGAGGACGTATGTATGTACTTAATGTGCATAGACACATATTTCGATACCAAATTAATTTGCAATCATTTTTCAAACGAAATTACATCCAACGCTTTGGTTAGCTAGTTGCTTATATGTATCTTATAATATTTCATCAAATAAGTGCATCTACACATTTTATTTTATTTTTTTTTTTTTGGTGCGAAATTTTATTTATTTATTTTTAATTTTTTTTTAATTTTAAATTTTCTGTTTGTTTTTTTTTTTATTTTAATTTATCTAATACACTTCTGTTTCTGTTTAATTTTAATTCTTAGTTTATTTATTTATATTTACTTGTTTGCTTTTATTTTCATCACTAAAAAAATACTAATTTATAATATTTTTCTTCAAATATATTAATTTTTTCCAATTTAACATTTTTAATTTCTAAATCGACCTTATAAATAATGTTAGTGGATGTTATTTTTGTATATTTGAACAAGGAACGGTCGATTTATTTATTAATATCATATGCACTTAAAAATATTTTCGTTTAGTTTTTTCTTGCGTTTTTACATTTTCGGTTTAAAAAAAAGCAAATGTTTTTATTTTTCTAAAATTGAAGCGAAAGTCATAAGCTTAGTCTATTTCGCTTGTATTAGTTTATTTATTTCCACAATTATTTTTGGTGTCTATTAGTTTATACTTTTTTTACAATATATCTTTATTTGTTTAAGACATCTTTTATATTATTTATTTATATGTGCCTACTGTAAGAATGTGTAAGCTATTTATGAACAACATTGGTATAGATATGTTTCTAACTGTGTTATGGCGGAAAGTTTTCTTAATATTATTTTTGCTTGTTTGTTTTGTTCTTTTTTTTCCAATTTAAAATCATATATTTAAAAATGTTGGCACGTATTTAAATGATTGTACATAACTGATAAATTATTGTTTTTAATTTCTTGTTTAGACTTTTAAATGTTAAGTCGATTTTAAATGAAACAATGCCTTTTATGTGTCATCTTGTTCGCGGTAGAGCATTAGGACTATAGTGACAACAATCAAATTCAAGGTTTCCGCAAGATGTGTATGTTTATGAGTACGCAGTCAATATAAAACAAAATGCACAACTGAATCGCACGTTCATGTTCTTGTAGCTCATAACAAGTTATTGGCTAGAAAATGTGCAAACAATAGTCAAAATTAATATAAATAGATTTTATCATTGATTTAGTTTCTTTGTAAGCTTAGGTGCAATAATTTTCAACTAGCTTAGAAGAAAAGCAGTCAAATTTAAACTACAATTACAATCTACCAGTACCATTAAGGAAATTGTGCATGTACTATGTACATCCGAAATCTGATACGTTTCTTAAAAAATGTCTAGTATACGAGAAGGTATTTATCAAGTACTTGGTCGAAAGTACCTATTTTGAGCAATACTACAAGTACTTGGCCAGTAAATTCTGGTTCTGTTCTGTTGATCAAAGAAACACTTCCTTCTGCTGAAATTGAAACAAACATTGCTTAGTGGACTAAAAAATACTGGCCAAGTACCTACTTGGAAAATACTTGAAGTATATGATGTACTTCTCAAGTACTTCAAAGTACTGGCCAAGTACTTGAAGTACGGATAGGCTCTTGTATCGAAATGCTTGAAAAATACTGGTACTAAATTCCAGGTTACTAAACTAAATATAAGACCAGTATTAAGTACTAACTACTAGTCTGCTTAGAAGTACTGAAATGCAAATTTATGACAAATGCAACCAAGCCACTGCCGAGATAAAAGTTCCAATTTTACCATATGGACATTAGGGACAATTGCCCAGGGCGGCAAACTTAACAGGGCGGCAAAATGTTGGGAGGCGCAAATTTTCAACAACGCTGTAAAAATCTCTAATAATGTTGATAAAGCAGTTCATTGATAATACACGAATGTATATCTAAATACTTACACATGAACATGTTTGCTGCATAAACTATCACAGACAAAATCCGTCGCCTTGCTTCGGCGCAAACAGACGATTCCTTCTATACTACCTGATGACAGCCTGATAAGTTCTGAAACGCGCAATGAATCATCAGCTTTATTTAAATAGTGGCGTCAGAACCAATTATAGTGTTAATGGTAATTCTTTGGACACAAATATTGGAGAAAATCAATGCTATAAATAAATCATAGCAATCCGTCGATCTCGATCTCAAAACAGCTGCTGATTTATACCTATCATTGGTCAAATATTTACAGGCAATTCACAATGGTGGATTTAAAGATATTTATAAAGCAGTGCCTAAAATGGCGGCTACAAAATGGGAGGTTGAAGACGAGTTCCAGAGAATAAGAATGAGGAAAAGGCAGTTTGATGAGGGCAAATTCCAAAAATTCGATTAAACATTAGACAGAAAATGGAGTATGATTGTTTCAATCCAATAATAGATAATGTGATATCTGAGCTCAAAAGACGCTACATTTGGTTTCTTGCTCCAGTTGGGGGATACCGACAGTAACAAAATAATCGAAGCAGCAGTTGCGTTGGCAAGCAGCAATCCTAACGACTTGGATGAACAACTTGGAGAAGAATGTCTTCAGTTCAAAGAATTTTTGCGCATAAACAATATTAAAACAAAAACAACCATCATGTCTGCTAAAATTATTTAAGATGAATTATTTGTTGCCAAAAATCTAATTTCCTCATTTCCAAATATTTACACCGCATTGAAATTTTTCTTATCTATATCTATGTCAAATGAAACAGGAAAACTTAGTTTTTCAAGCTTAAAACGCATTAAAAATTATCTGCGCAGTTCTTTGAGCCAATGGAATGGAAGCTCAATAGCCTTGCTGTTATCGATGTTGATGCAATAGCAGATCGATTTTCATCTTTAAAAGCACGGCGTAAAATTATATAAACAAAATATAACCTCCTTACACCTATAAAAAAAGACTGATCATTTTGTCATGTTTTTAAAAATGCCCCGTTGAATTGAATATTTCAAAAATGTACCTAATGAAGCTTTAATGAAAGATATTTATCTATCTACTATTTCTCATTTTGTTTACTATCATTAAAATCATTGTTAAGTTGCTGCGGCACTTGGCCAACTATTACTTTTTTTAACGGTGGCCAAACAAAAATTTTATGTGCGGCAGAGATAGGGCGTCAAATTATGTAAAAATGGCTCTGCGAGATACTCGGAAATATGCTTTAAACGGGAAATTTGCACTAAATACATAAACACTTTATTTCCGTTATTCGCATTCATAATTGCGGTCATTATCCAAATATAAGATCCAATAAGAGTGTTTTACATGAATAACGTGAAATCTTGGATTGCTCACTCACTGAAATATTCAGCTGAAAATAGCATAAAATTGTATGTTCATCGGAATAATCGAAATGGTATTGCTCATCTTCACTTCGAAGTTACATTGAAAAAGGATTGATAGTTGGTTTCTCGGCGTCGAATTCACATGGGGCCAATTTGAAAAAAAACTCTCCAACTTTGGCATGAGAAATTACAATTAAGGGCTTTTCTCCTCTAAACATTTTTAACTGTCTTCCGATTATAAGTTGTAACTTCACTCTCTCTAATTATTTGTTTTGATGTTGACAGATCTAGGTGTTTTTTTTTTGAGGGGTAGTATTTTATCTTCGGAAAAAAGTCATCCCAATTTAAAAAGGACTATAGCTATACTGTCTAATATTTTTATTAATTCTTGGTTGTAAGATTTTTACCATATAACATATTCCCTTGAATCTAGGTCCGTCAAGCTGCGTCTTCAACAACGGAAATTCAAAATTCTAATGATGCAGGAATTAGGGGCTATTAAGAGGCTCATTTAGTACCCCAATTAGGGGGGAGCACTTAAAAATGCGTATAGTATGTTGCCAATTGGCCTGGTGTGTTGCGTGATGGACTACTAATCGAAAGGACCTGAGTTTTATCCCCGGATTCTGAAATTTCATGTGAGTAAAAGTTGACTTTTTTCAATAAAAATTAAATTCTATACATTTCAGAATAAATAGAAATGCGGTCATAAATCACTAACGTAACGTAACGGAAAAATGAAAGGAAAAATAAAAACAATAATAATAAAATTGAAAGCAACGATTTATTTTTAAATAATATACGTCTTTACTAGGCCTTTTTAAGTCCTTACTAGGTTAGTCATTTGATTAATGCGTCCTGCAAGTGAAAGTCAGACAACTTGTTTAGTTAAGCAATAGCACTGTTTTGCTTTGTTTATGTTACCAATAAGACTTCCTTACACTTTCAATGGAAAGCAATTTAATTATATAGAACTCCTAGTCAAAGGTCTTAAGAAAATGAAATAGCTTGTGTAATGTGCGCCAAAATGATTTCCATAAGATCTTTATCAGTGGCTATACAAACTAGAAAATAGCTTGTATATACACTTAAACAAGTTAAATTGTTAGTTGGGTTTTCACCCACCCTTCTAGTTTCTACGTGCAATTACTTTTTTTATAGCAAGTCTCCAATTGTTGGCACATTCGGTACCCATTTTCAAGGTCAAATCGTGGAATACTAAATTTAAGATTGTGGTACTTAATGAGCCCCTTATTCCTGTGTCATTAGTATTTTGAAATTTTGTGTATTTGAAGGTGTGGACCACATACGCAGCCTGACGTCATACTGGGTCGTCCACAAGTTGCCGTGGGAGCATTTCAGTGCTGGGTTGGGGTATTGTATGAAGCCCTAAATAGCCCCTTATTACTGCATCATTAGAATTTTCAATTTTTGTTGTGGACCTCTTAAATATTTGTTTCCACAAGAAATAAAACATTTCCGGTAATATTTACCAAAGTAAATCTTTCCGCTTGATACACCAATGTATTAATAAATATATTTTGTCAAACTGAACCTTGTTTGTAAAAAGCGATAAAGTAATAAATTTCACCCAGAATTACACACCACACTTAAGTATCTATTCATTGTAGACTATTTCACAGCACTCTTACAAAAGTCTTTACATAAATGTTCATTCAAATATACCAATTTGGTTTAAGAAAAGAATCACTTGTAATTTCTTAACAATGACACTTCTAACACAACTTGCGGTTTTCTACCAAACAGATGAAAATGAAGTCGAAGACGAAGACGACACACTCAAAAACGAAAGCCTATCTACATGAATATTATCAAAGAGAATCAATTATGATTAAGTAGTTGGGAAAACCCAAGTAGCATGTCAAGATTATTATCAATTAAGCCCTTAGATGATATAATATAATAATATAGGACTGCAAACAACATCCGAAGCACAAAGCCTTTCGAAGATTAATTGAGTGCCACTTCAACTACTTGGTTCAGTAGTTCAGAGGTAAGTTTCACACATCACCCATAATCTCCTTAAGATCCTTTACAATGGCATCCCCACATACAGTAGTATAGATATATATTATAGTTGTGTGTAGAATACAGTTGAGAATATTGTAATAGATTTTATGGAATTCGATGCTAGATGTTTGTGTTTGGTTGATGTTTTTTTTTTTATTATTTATTTCCTGTTTGTCAACTCGATTTCTTGAAGCGGGAGGGAAGTGTAACATATTCATTTGACGGTAATTATGTTGTTATTTATTTAAGATTTATCTTAAAATATTCCATCATGGATGTAGCTACGTAGGTACCTACATTATGTATTAACTTGAAAGTAATTGACATTTTTTAAAGATTTCTAGCGAATTCACTCGACTGACAAACTGCTGAAATGATAAATGTGGTATAGCTCATGTTACTCAGAAAATTTGTTGAGATGCTGAAAAATTTCCGCTTAAACCTCCTAATAGTGTGGTGGGTATAGTGGAGACACTTCAACACAGGCACAGGGGGATCCCATTAAAAGGTACTTTAAAAATTATTTGAATAAAATTCTCAAATTATTCATGGAACAGAAATTTGATAATTTTTGGCTTCAGTTCAGGGAAATGAGATCTCAGAAGTCTCACTGACAAAATACATGAGCCAGCCAATCTAAAAACTTTGTTCCCTCATGTATTTTGATAATTAGACCTCCGAGATAATCGTGAACTAGCCAATTTATTCTTGAGTTATCAGTTGTTATTATCACCTGTTTTAATTTCTATGAGGATATTATGTGCCTATAAGTTGTTAAGAGTATAAAAAGCACCGTCAAACAACTATTTTTCAAGTAACCACTTGTAACTGTGTTGAATTCTCTGCAATGCTTTTTGTTTTATACCTCAACGTCATCATCAAATAAACTCAACAAATTGAAATCCCATCATCTAATATCAAAAATCAAGCCCCCGATGAGACTATTTGGGAACAACAAATTCTGGAATGTGTTTCAAGGATTTTTAGTTTAGGAGTTTTCTGGATTTGGGTATTAAGGGTTTTTCGTTTCAGTATTTGAGTTTTCTGAATTTTGTGTTTGCCCAATTTGTCACTTAAATTAGTTTTTTGGGATTTTGTTTGGGGAAATAAAACATTCTGGGATTTATGGGGTTTATGGGGTTTTTGGGATTTTCGGTTTCTTAGATTTAGTACTTTAAGGTTTTTTGGGATTTAGGGTTATCTTGAGTTTTGATTTGCTTACTTTTTCACTCACCCGGGGTTAAGACAAGCGAGTAGAACTAGTAACGTTTATGTGTGTTAGTATATCTGAACACGAGAGACCCAACTAGTAGCCCAAATAGTACAATATTTTTGCCTGCGAGTAGCCTGCCAGTTATCCTGCTAGTGTAGAGTATTTATTTTCAGTTTTTGTTTTGTTTCCATAGTTTCCATATTTGTCTCTATGAAATATTTTTAAAATATCATACTAGTTGACAAAACGCGCAGAGAGCTACTAGTCACACAAACATTTATAAAACTAACACTATGATACAAATGCTACTAATTCTACTCGCTTGTCTAAACCCCGGGTCAACATAATTTGTCGGTATTTTTATGTAATGGGTTTTTTGAAATTTTAAGATTTTCTAAGATGTTGGTTTTTTTTTTGAATAAAGGGTAGGTATACCGTATTGGATATTTGCTTTTCATTAAACATAATTTTGAAAGGTTCTTATTTTGGGAATTTAAACCATCCGGAATATAATAGGATTTTGGATTTTTAGATTTTTTGGGACCAATTATAGGTTTTAGGGTTTGCCAAAATTTTTCATTCAACATTATTTTTCTAGATTTTTATTTTGGGATATGTTTCCTGGATATATGGCTTTTTCTGGATTTTGGATTTTCCTAATTTTTCGCTATAAGCATGAAACAAAAAAAATCTGTTATGTACATCTACATGACGTGATTTTGGGATATTGGGTTTCCCAAATTTTTTGGGAGATAATTTTGGGAAATAAAACATTCTGGGAAAGAAGGGGTTTATGGGTTTAAAGTTTTTTTTTTTTTTTATTTTGGGTTTTCGGAATAGGGTTTTTGAGATTTGGGGTTTCCTGGATAGAGTGTATAACCGGATTTGTTTTGGGTTTTCGGACTTAGGGTTTTTGAGATTTGGGTTTTACATTTTTTATTTTACATAATATTTCAGGATTTTTATTTTGGGAAACAAAAAAATACTGCGATATTTTGGGTTTTTGGGTTTTACCTAAGTTTCCGCTTAACACAATATTTTTTGATTTTTATTTTTGAAAAAAAAAAAACATTTGGGGATATAAGGGGTTTAATTCTTTTTTTTTTTTGATTTTTTTGGGTTTTCAGTATTTAGGGATTTTTGAGGTTAGGGGCTTTCTGGATAAAGGGTATATACGTATACCTGTATTTGGGGCTTGATCATTTTAATGTTAAACATAATTTTTTGGGATTCTTATGCTGGGAAAAAAAATTCCGAAAGAAAAATTCTGGGATATTCATAATGTATGTACCTAATGCTTTTTTGGGGTTTTGATTTTGCCCAAATTTGTCATTAGGTAAACATAATTTTTTGTGCATTTTTATTTCAGGAAATAAAACATTTCGTGATACATATATGGTGCTTATGGGTTTTAAGTCTTTTTTTTCAATTTTGGGCTTACGGGATTTAAGGTTTTTGAGATTTGTTATTTTTTTTGGATAAAGGATTTTGGGCTTCATAATTTTTTATTTAACATAATAATTCAGGTTTTTTTTTATTTTAAGCAAACAAAAAATTCATAGCTATTAGAGGCTTTGGGGATTTTCAGTTTTCCCAAATTTTGTTCGGAATGTTTATTTCGGGAAATACAAATTTACAGGATATAATATTGTTTTGGGATATTGAGTTTTTTTGTTGGATTGTAGAATTTAGGGATTTGTAGACTTTAGGATTTTATTATTTTGGATTTTCGGAATATAGGGTTTTCCAGTTTTAGTTTTTTTTTTTTAATTTTTTACTAATATTGGGTTTTTGTCTGACTCAGCCAATCGAAAAGTTGAAAAAGATTGACCATCTATTTTCTAAGAGAAAAATGTCCTTAGCATCGATTGAGTATTTTAATACAAGAAAGTTATAGATTAGAAAATCATACATACATGCGTGGGTCATACAAGACGAAAACAAATTTAAACATGAGCAATTATTGAGCAATGAACATTTTTGGTGATGAAACTAGAAATACGTATGTAGCTGAAAAAAATAAAAATGTACCTATACCTACCATCTTTCTAAACAAAAATTATTATTATTAAATGAAATAACTTAAGAGGTGTTATGAAGGTTTTTCAGCCTAAAAATTAAAAGAGGCTTGCATAGCTAACGCTAGGTGACTTAATAAAAAATCCTTTTGATGATCATAATGCACCTTCATGCCGTTTTTCGTTCTGCGTGTAAAACAAAACCTTTAATTGGTTTATGGTGTGCAAGTACACTGGGAACGTTTATCGCTCAAGTAGTCTTTGTCGCTGCACCACTCATCCTATTAGGTATAATTTTTTTTTCTCTTCTTTTTTATTTTTAACTCTTTCAAATAAACCTTAGCAGTAATTTAGGTAAGGGTTTCATTAAAAAAGACCTGTAAAAAAAACCATTCCTTCCAATAAAAATTAAATGGCGTCGCTTAAGGACGTCGTTACACTCGTCGTTGTTGGAAGTTGCAAAACACACACATTGAAAATAGGAAGTCGTATACCTACAAACAGATACATATTCCTACACCTAAATAGCTTGGCACTGCAGTTTGCAGCCAGGGTGTGTGCACAATTGCATTTTACGTATTGCGACAATCAACCGTTCATTTTTATGTCTCTATTTTTTCGCGCGAAAGACTAATTTCCGAAGTGGGTAGCGTGGCTTTTTATACGAATTCATTTTTACGGTATTTTAGGACACGAAATTTGTTTCGTGAAAATCCTTTCTTCGATTAAATGCTGTTTTATGGCAATTACATTTAGGAGAGGAGAGAGGGGTGGGTGCGGGTGAGGACACATAAATGTAGGTGGTGTATTTTTCTATGTCCTTAACATGCGGCTTTTTTGTATGCTATATTGACATGACGGTTGTGCAAGCTCTGCACGCACATCATACCTAGTAATTTTGAGTGTTAGAATGCAAGTGAGTATGATTAATGCATTTTATTTAACTTTTTTTTATTGTTTGTTCAAGAAGAGGGAGAAAAATATAAAAACGGGGTATATAACTATAATTAAAAAGCATGAAGCATAATAGGTTCTATGTAACTAGAAAATGGGTGCCGATATAGTACCAGCAGTAAAATATAATGGTGGTGTTGAATGATTGCAGAAAATATAGGTAAAGTAGCTGAACTCGGTCGTAAAGCGACAGGTAGCACTTGGTAATATTAGAAAAATGCACATTTCCGGTTCTTAAGAACATGGCTTTAAATAACTGGAAAATTGTTGTTTATGAGTTATAGCGCAGATATTTAAGAAATGGTAAGACTACCGCTTGTTGGTGGTTAAAAAATACAACATGAACGTGCTAGATATATAATTTGTCTGAGTCATTGACTATTACAAACATTGGTAGGTATCAGTGACGAGTTAAATTCGAGGCAGAAATGTTGAAGATGCCTGAAGAACTCGAAAAGAAAAAAAAAAGCCAATTCTACGGATATTTCTCTTATATTATCACCTACTTTCGCAAAAAAAACTAAGTTTTTAAAGGTACAGTTATAATAACGTGCACAGGCGTCCACCCATATTATGTTAATTCACACATGCAGAATACCATTTCCAATCTATGGAAGTAAAACTTGACATTCATTGTTTTATTATATTTTTGTTTTTAATTCAAAAATGTATCGTATTCTGTAAATTGTCCAAATAAAAATTAATTCTAAGTGATAAAAAAAGATATTTTTATTTTGGTTCCTGTTGACCGATTATTTGGGCTACATTTTTTGTAACAGGTTTGGGCCAGATGAAAGATTGAAATTGGACTATCGAAGTAGTTCAACACATGGAAACCCTAGTCTTAGGTATAAATCGTCTTACAAGCAACATTCAAAGTGCTTACAGTTTTGTTTCAAATCAAGTCTTAAACAAGTAAAGGTTCCCGAGCGGGTTTTCTGACAAATACTTCTGTAAGGTTGGCGTCTTACAAGACGATATCTGGTAAAGAAAGTATATCAGTAAACAGCTTCAAGGAGCTTCGTACAAGCTTCTCAACAGAAGA
The DNA here is from genome assembly GCA_949320155.1 of Melangyna quadrimaculata. Lineage (NCBI taxonomy): Eukaryota > Metazoa > Arthropoda > Insecta > Diptera > Syrphidae > Melangyna > Melangyna quadrimaculata. The sequence continues at coordinate 446,742,489 of OX439483.1, forward strand.
TTTGACAGGTTGTGAATCTGATGGGTAGTTTTCGTGCGGTAAGAGTCCCTCACTACTTGAAACCCAATATTACCAAGTGATTTGTTTTCAAGATTTCCACCAGTCGAGAAAGAAGAAAAAATTCTTAATTAGGTCTGGAAAGAATTGTAAAAACAGAACATTTCGCACTTTTGCGTTTTGCCAATTGATGTCGCTGAAACTTTCGAAGTTTTAACGGTAAATTCTAAAATTTCTTTATTTCGGAGCCCTTTTCAAAATGCAGCTAAAGCTTGTTAAGCTCGTGAAGATTCAGGGTCCAGTGAGTTTAACAACTCTGCACCATTCCTGTGTAAGTTTGCTAGTCACCAGGAATTTATAGTATCTACAATTGTTTGATCATTCCACTTGTTGATTGAACATGATAGTCCAACGCACTTAAGTAACTATTACGCCAGGAACTTGCACTTGGTTTCCTTAAATTTACGAGTAGTATTATATATTGTCTGTGCAATTTGGCAATATTCCAGAAAAAGCAGAAACAGTTAACAGAATTAGTTACGATAATGAGGCCAAGTGAGATCGCCCTGACGAAACGCCAATTTTTATAGACTAAAGGCCATTAAAATCTAAATTGAATCAATAATGCAACAAGTCCAATTAAATAATGCTATGTCTTCTTTTCAATGGATACCATTTAAAAGGTGTAGTCAATTGGACTATGCCGATGATATATGTCTCCTGGCAAATACATCCAGTGAGCTGAACGGGATGTGTCAAAGACTGCAAGTGAAAGGAGAGTCGATAGGTCAATGAATAAATAGCAGAAAGACAAAAATAATGCTAACGGGCCGCTCCACAGATCGGCGTATTGTTCTACAGAATACGCCAGTTGAAGAGGTTGAACAGTTTAATTTCCTTGGAAGTGCTGTATCAGAAAATTGTGGTGCGGATCTGAATGTTAAAAGTAGAATTAATAAAGCTCGCGCTGCCTCTGTCGCAAACTTGGAAAACCAGTTAAATCTCATTACGCCCTGAGTTCCACCCAATCCAATGTTAAATCCGTGCTTCCATATGGCTGCAAATCCTGCAAAGTCTGGGTTACCATCTCTAGGAAACTGCCGGCTTTTGTGAAACGATATATACGTATAACGTCCTGAAGATTCGCTGGCCACAAATTATTTCGAACCAGGAATTGTGGTGCAGGACAAGTCAAGATAGGCTGGGTGTGCGTCGACATAAGAAAGTGCAAATGGCAACGGATTGGTCACACATTATGAGGAACCCAAACGATGATATTGCGAAGCAGTCGTTTGAATGGAATCCTCAGGATGCACGGCGGGTTGGAAGACCAAGAGCAACATTAAAATAAACAGTCCGAGCCGAACAGATTCCCAGAGAAAGACGTGGTCTGAGTTAAAATATGTAGCTGCAGACCTTGAAGGATGGATATGATTTGATGGTGATGTATTCTACTTAGCTGATTTATTTAACTAGTATAATATAGAATTTGTATTATAATGAAAAATTCATTATGTATTGTAAGCAATGCCAAGCCACGGGTATCAAAATTTCCAAAAAAAAATCTGGAATTCTTATTGGAATTCTCTCTAATAATTGATTTTCACTGTAAGATTAATGTAAGTTTGGCTGAAATCATTATAAAAATTACAAAAGACAGCTCATAAGTCCAAGTGAGATCGCCCGAACGAAATGCCATTTTTTGTGGAATCAACGCCTCTGTGAACTTTTTGAAGAAATAGTTTTAGTTTCGAACTATCTGCAATATATTTATTGTTTGTTTCTCCTTCAATCCTGAAGTAGTTTGCAATGAAAATGTTTTGCAGTGTTGTAACGAATCCGCGAACTATCGGCTTTAGTTTCTGTCTAGGCAACTGAACAGTCTCAGTCTCATGTTTAGATCATTTTATAAAAAAAGTTATCTAGATGGGATTTCCAATTTCAACACTTGAATTAATGCAATAAAAATGGTGTGAATATTATATATATACATACATACATAAAAGAAACTATTGAATATAAAACTACTACATGTTGACCATAAAACTATACTTCTGCAAACTAAAAAATCTATCAAGTTAATGTATTTAATGACATGGCACATTTTGCACAGCACAGCGACAGCATACTTGACGGATGCGAAACCGACCGACAAAAACTGTACAGCAAGGTAATTTACCAATACAAACTCATTTTCAGCAATGTGCAATTCACTCAAAGATCAGATTAACATTTTGCCTTATAATTTTACTATCTGGACTCTCAAAATGTTTTGATCAATATTAATTTTAATCTTAACTCATCGAATAATAAAAAAAGCTGCAATTCATAGTTATTGTTGTATTTAAACTTACCTCAAATTATAAAAGACCAGTTTAAGTTTCTGACACCTCAGAAATCTCACACAATGGAAGTTAGTACCTATTAAGCTAAATATATCAGTTTCAATGTCAAAACACTAGGAAGCAAAATATTGAATCACTTGCTTAATTTTTTGAGAAACCATTTATCTAAGCGCTAAGAAATATAAACCGACCAAATATTTCCATCGTTTTCGGAATAAATATTTTTTTTCGGGGAAAACTTTGTTTTTCTTCACAATAATTAGGACATGCATACCTACTATAAGAACATTGTTAAATAAAATATATGTTTATGTATATATGTGCAAACTAGTCATTTAAATATATTACGTTTATTTTTTTTATGTTTTCTTACCATTGTTTCTTTTGTGGGAAGTGACGTTCAAAAACAAAAATAATTTGAAAACAATTAATCCTTTTACTTTAAATTCTAAAACTAACCGTAAGAAAGCTTTCAACATATAAAATTAAATATTTTACAATTATTTTCTTAAAACAATAAAATAGATTTCTGTTCTATAACATTTTCCTTATATTTTTTATTAATTAATATTTATTTGATATCCTATTTATAGTTTTGTTTTTATTTACAATATTTTTATGTTTAACTTATTTTTGCATTGATTTATACATTTCACAAATATATCGTGCATAGTCCTACATTAATAATTCACTAAAGTGTTTTATAATCTAATAAATTATACATTATGCATTTTTATTATTACATTAATTTTTTTTTTCTCTACAATAATCGCTCCCGGCCAGTTTTCCATTTTCTGTATTCTAGTTTTAGAAGCATTTTATAATAAGAACACAACAACAATAATATTATCTCTAGTTTAATATACCTATATATTTATTGCTAATTATGTATGTTTCTTTTTTGTTTTGTTTTAATTTTGTTTTCTTTTTTAATTGCATTTACACTAATTTTTAATTACATATTATTATATATTGAGTTTAGTTTTACATATATAAATTATATTATGAACTATTTAATTGCATTTTGTTTGTATTTTGTTTGCTTATTTATATGTTATGTATATATATATTTTTTTTTGTTTTGTATTATAAATCATCTAACTATATGGATTGTTTGTACAACGACGTCAAACCTTGTGGATAATCATTCGTTATAGGGTTGCAACCGCATATGGGTGGTGGCCATCATGGGAGCTACACGAGTAAACTAGTTGCTAACCATTCATCTTCAGCTAACTGAAATTATGCAAAATAAAAAAATTCTTATTATTTAAAAAAAAATTGTTATTTGAGTTGAAAAATAATTATTATTGTTTAAATTTGGCCAATTCAATTGCTATGTCCATTATACATATATAATCCATAATTTCAATACAAACAAAAAATAATATTAAGTATTTGGCATTTATGTATGTAAGTTAAGTTTTATTTAAGATAGCGGTACCCGGCAGACGCTGTTCTGCCCTTTCCAGTAGTTAGATAATATATAAATATTTCGAACATTCCCAATATATAATTCGTCAGCTATACATTTCTCATTATAGCCTTTCAAAACAAAAATAATTTTAAAAATCGAAATTGTGGTTTCTGCACAAACAAATGCAACAACTTTTTAAAAACCCACGTGCATAATGGGCCAAATAAGCTTTTGCGTTTCATAAAGTCTTATCTTTTTTTACTCTTGAGATTTTGAACGTATGTTCTTTAGGGTAATGCGTTTTAAGAAGCAGATTTTTTTAGTGTGAAGATTGTCTAACATTACTTAAAAGCAAATGAATTGAAAAAAATCAGTCACTCTCAGACCCCAGAAATATTAATAGTTAGCCCTGCTAAAGGGCTTAAGATTTGGATTTAATTTCTTAAACTTATAGTTCAAAGCAAATTTAACAAAACTGCATATTAGTTTTTTTAAATTTCCTAAACTAAGGTTGACGTATTTTTAGTTATTCTCTGCTTACTGGCTTAGCCGAATTTGTTAATATTTTGGGAAAAAGTATTTCTTAAAAGTACAAACAATATTGTGTTTCAAAACTCGCACACAAAATTTATTAAACAAAACAACAATTCAGATGAAAAATATTTTGTTAGACTTTTGACTTTAATACACTTTCCCATAATTATTAAATTCTATTAATAAAGTAAAAGGCTTAGCCACATTATAGTCTTAACCCAAAAGGCCAAATTGTAGTAGCCCGTAGCGTAATGGTTAGTGCGTTCGACTGTCACGCTGGAGGTCTGGGATCGCTTCCCAGCCTCGTCCACCTAAAAACTAAAAATTTTTTTTTCAGGGCTACTGCCTCTTGCGAGGAATAGACAAATCCTCCAAGAGTATCACTTGTCACGAATTTGTGCTTCTCGTCTAGCCGTTCGGATTCGGCATTAAATTGTATGTCTCTTTCATTCATTTCGAAAGGCGCACACAGGAATGGTTGCGAGTTGTTAGTAACTAGGCCCTGGTTCTTCATGAGCCGTTGTGCCACCCGATTTATTCAAAAGGCCAAATTACTGCAATCCAGTAGTGAATTTCATTTTTATGAATAACTTATGACATATTTTTCAAATTTTCTCGAAAACGATCGAACGGATTTTAGTGTATGTAATAAACCCACGTGTTTGTTTTTTGGCTTAAAGTTTACATACCTAATTTGTGTTCCTACAAAAATAGTCATAGTTATTTTTATGACGAAAAAATCAAAAATTAAAATTTCAATTTTGTTAATCGTTAATTAAAGAAAAGCAAATAAAAAGATGAACTATTTTCCTACTATTGCACTTTCAACCAAAATTTTGTTAAACCAATAGACCACAATCCTTTTTTACTTACTCATTAAGGCAAGTATTGATTTCGTGTCAAAAACAAATTTTGAGGTTTTAATCAAAACTAACATTACGATGATGAAGAATTCCAAAAAAGTGATTTTCGTGCGTCCTAATATACATCGAGCTAGAGCCTAAACTGATGAACGGATTTGCTTCAAGTTTTGTGTCATCTAGAACGGGTAACTGCCATACAACTATTTCTTTTTTATCAAGTTTTTTTTTGAAAATGGCTGTAAATATTTTGATTAAACTTTGTACACCACGTTTTTACCAAAAAAAATGGTCAATGGACTTTTTTTATACTTATTTAGGTATATTCGCTCATATCTCGTAATTGGCTTGGTTGATTTATTCATTATTTTGCAATTCAGTAGTTCTAAGCTATTCTAAAAATATTGCATTTAAAATTTGTATAAATAATTTTTTTTAATGAACAAATACAACCAAAGAAAAAATTATTTTTAACTTTTTTTCCAAATATGTTTGCATTAAATCAAAAAAAAAAATTGCTATTCTAACATGTTTTTATTATTTTTTCGTTAACGATATAAGAATATTAGTAAGCCATCACTATATCTACACAATCAATGTCTATAGCAACATTCTAATTATTAGCTAGTTCAGTCGTGTATATTTAATTTTAAATGCAATTGCAACTTTAACTTGAGTTGTGGATAGACATCTTCATCCTGCGAATTTTTTTCCCACTTTAGCTATTATTTACGTACTCTTATGCTATGAATTATTGTAAAATGCAGCTAAAGTCCACTTTTATTAAATCCAGGGGTCATAATTAATTATTTTACAAACTTTGAAATCATTCTATTTAGTTGTCTAGATGTCCTGTGTACTTTTTTTTAGCTTTTTTCATAAAATATGAACTTTTAATTATCTATTACTAAAAATGCAAGTGCAACTCTCACTGCAATTACTTATTGAGATGATAATGGTACGCTTTCCTAAAAAATACATTAAAATATTTTTTTTGTAATTAATTTAATTCTTCCAACTTAAACTGCATCTATGACTGCAACTGCAATTGCTGCAATTTCAACTCCCGTCCAATATTTGTTCTATGCCATGAACATTAAGTTACCACTATTATTCTGAAATGTCAGTATGAATTATTGTTAAATGCAACTGCAATTGCAACTTAAACCACTACTCCTTCTTGCGAAAAAAATATTTGACCCTGAGCCTGTCCTCTAAGAACCTACATATAACCGCTAAAACACATTTTTCTATTTAATTTAATTCGATTTTTCTCAAGTTACCGCTAATGGATAGCCCTGAAATGCCTCATAGTAGACTATATGACCGTCCTGGAAACTGATAACAAAAGTTCTATCCCAACCACAAGAAAAGATATATTCCTTTTTTTTCAGTGCATTATTTTTTGCCTTTCCTTACATTTTTGAATACCATGACTTCGAGTGAATGAATTCCACCGTTTTTTTTTTCGTAGAAAGATTTTAAATTATTTGTGCCAAAACATTGGCAGAATAAAATTATAATAACTGTTGGACTTCTTAGAGAGAAAATTATTAAACTTTGATTTTTAATGAAAAATGTGAAATAAAATAATTTTTGAAAAAGTTAAATCATCTCTGGTATAAAAAAAATGCATGAATACCTAAGTGGCCAACTTTTGTATGTGGATTCAAATTGGTATAATTTGTAATTGTATCTAGAGTCAATAGCAAGTTATTGGTAAAAGTCTGCAATACTAGAGTCAATTTAACAAAAACAAAAGTTTTCAAAATTAGCACAGTATACGTGAAAATTATGCCATGCGTTGAACATCGTAGATTTTTGATTGATTGCCTGTTTTTATGATGTTGTCCTAATGTTGAATCCAAGCTTTTAACTTCCAGGGCCGAGTGCAACTTTTGGCACAAATAATTTAAAATATTTCTACGAAAAAGCGGAAATGCGATTCAAAATAATTTGTATGAAATTTAATGAAGTTCAGTTGCCGCTTAGTGCGATATAGCTCATACAGTAGCTCGGCAGTACGGCTTTCGTAGCAATAGGTCCACTGGTGATCTGATGGTATATCTCACCGAACAGTGGAACAAATCTTTACATCGTTTTGGAGAAAGTAAGATTAATGCACTTGATATTTCAAAAGCGTTTGATAGAGTTTGGCACCAAGCTCTCTTATCGAAAATGCGCGCATTTGGTTTCGATGAACATCTTCTTCGTTCGATTAGAAATTACCTTTAGGACCGTTCAATACAAGTCGTATTGGACAGTTTTAAGTCTGAAATCCACAAAATAAATGCCGGTGTGCCCCAGGGCTCCGTTTTGTCTCCGACTCTCTTCCTTATTTTTATAAATGATCTTTTGTCTGAAACTTCTAATCCATTAAATTGTTTCGCTGACGATAGTACCTTCAGCTTCTCATATTCGTTTACAGATTCTCATCCATGTACTTCGGATGTGGAACTTGAACGGCAGCGTATGATAAGATCATTAAATTTTGATCTCGACAGCATTTTCATTGGGGAATCAAAAACCACGTAGAATTTAATTTAATGCTTCTAAAACTCAATGATGTCTCCTGTCGTTAAAGAGAAACCCACTCCCAATGCCGCTATCCGGCACTTGCATCGACGAAACCAAACAGCTCTCAGTTCTCGGTATTGTGCCACAGACCAAGTTTTGTGAAATGACCACATTTTTGATGTCGCCAAAAACGCTGCTAAGTGTTTAGATTTCTCCGTAGATGCAAGAAGTTTTTTTCCCCTTCTGATCTGGGTGTGATCTACAAAGCCTTTATTCGTCCAAAACTTGAGTACAATTCTCATGTTTGGGCAGGAGCTCCAAATACTCACTTTAGTTTGTTGGACAGAATACAAAAGAGAGCTTTAAAAATGATAGGTGAAAGATCTACAACGGAAACAATTACATCTCTTAAGCACCGCCGTAATGTTTCATGTCTTTCTCTATTTTATCGCTATTATTATAGTCAGTGTTCTAGGGAAATAGCCAGTTGCATTCCCCCCCCCTTAAAAAATTTAACCGTAATACTCGCGCTTCTAGGAATGCCCATCAGTTCACCCTCGAGCCCAACTTCGGACGTACTGTAATATACAGAGATTCTTTCTTCAGTCGGACCACACGAATGTGGAATGCTCTACCTGACTCGACTTTCCCCTCCCATTTCGATGTGCAAACGTTCAAAACCAATGTGCATCAGTATCTCCTTCTAAATCCTCTCCTACTTACCTAATCGCTCGTGCTGTGTTAAAAACATTTTAAGGGTAGCCATAACCCCTTTTGCGCGCGTGGAATATAAAAAAAAAAAAAAATACAAATAATGTTTTGCCGCGTCGTGAAGTGTAGTTCCGCTGCAGTTGTGTGCGGTCTAACCTTTACTGTCATTTAATACTGCAATTTTTTAATTTTTCTCTTCGCTCTCTTGTTTATAAATTTATTCAAAATAGTTTAAACTGAGAATATTGGGTTCGATCAAGGCAATGATGTCTCAATGCAACCTTGTTTTGTTTAAAAATATATACAAAAAAAGGACCTACAAAATAGAATAAATGACAGCACTGAATATTTTGTTCGATGAGAGACAAAATGGCGGATAAAACTGAGAGAAAAAATGAGTAAGTATACATATTATGTATATGCCAGGGCAGGGGGCTGGGCTTAGTTTAGTTTCTTCAATTGCTTATAAATGAAAAAAAAATAATGTTTGAGAGGAAAACAATCAATAAAAAAAAATTTTAGAAATCTCTTACAGCCAAATTAATAAAGGTGGAATAGGAAAGGGTTAGACCTTATACCGTAGTCTAAAATTCAATCTGTTATTAAAAAAATCAAAACTTTTTCTAAGTGACGTTTACTCAGCTAAACCACCCAACAAGGAATAAGAACCAGATATGTGTCAAAATAATTCTAAAATTAAAAAAATTTATGTTCATATTAAGTAAAGATACCTGATTTTAATTTTGAATAAATATAATAATGACTAATCAATTTATTAAGTTCTTAAATCGTCTTCAATTATTAGACGATCAACCATCAACAATAAGAAAAATAGTGAAGGGATTTCCAAGTCCTAGAGTCTTCAAAATTGACATCTTTTTATCTTAAAATATGATTTGGGGATAAACTACTTTTTGCGACTTAAAAAATGCATATTCGTAATCAAGGATAAGTGACACCTACCAATCGATGTATCGCATTATATGAAAATCAAACTTTTATCTTTAAACCCCATTTGCGGCCAAACTATTTCGTAGACCCATCAAAGTCTGCACATTCAATCTTGATTTGCGGCTTAACTTAGCGTCGTAGCGACTTACAAAATGGATATTTGTAATCTAGGAAGTGGTACCTTTCAATCGATGTATCGCATTATATGAAAATCTGACTTTTATCTTTAAACCCTATTTCCGGCCAAACTATTCGTCGTAGTCCCATCAAAGTCTGCACATTTAATCTTGATTTGCGGCTAAGCTAAGCGTCGTAGCGACTGACAAAATGGATATTTGTAATCTAGCAAGTGGTACGTTTCAATCGATGTATCGCACAATATGAAAAATGACTTATCTTTAAACTCAATTTGCGATCAAACTAAAAGCCGTAGACCCTTAAAGTGGGCACCTTCAAACTTGATTTGAGGCTAATTCTTGGGAGTGACACTTTTCAAAAAATGTATCGCACTATATACGAAAACTAATTTATCAAAATCTACATGTTTTTCTCTTTAAATGAGATTTACAAAAAAAAATCTGATTTTATCGAAGGACAATTTTTAATGGTTCTTAAGAACAGTTACAGGAAGTATACCTACAGGTACACCAAATTTCAGCTATTTTCACGTTTAACTGGTAAAACACTGCTCATATTAGTAGGAAATTTTGAAAGCTTCTTTAGAGGAAGCAAAATTTAAAATTAATCTATATGGACCACCTTATATTGTACACTTTATGTCAACGTATATCACTGAATACGTCCAACAGAAAAAATTATGAAAAAGATACCAACCATATAGAATTCCACACATGTTCGGACGTTCGAAATTTCGAACACCCACAGAACTGATTTTCGATCATGTCAATTTTTTTTTTATGCGAAGTACGTTCATATTTCCGCCAATCATTCTTTTCTCATCCAACTCTCGTCCATGGTAGTCGACATAAAAAGCCACCACTTAGTGCATAAAACTAATCATCCTATACAAAACATACGTATATATGTATATAGAATAATTACGTCGCTGATGAAATAATATTCAGTAAGTGTATCATTTATGAATAAAACTACTCAGTTTTGTTAAATAATTATTGTGTTACAAAGAAACCTAAGCGTTTGATTTATTGCTAGGAAAACCTAATTTGTGCTACACACGTGAGGAACCCTAGAATTATACCTGATCGTAGAGAGTATTCTGCAGCATCGCAACTATACCAAATAAATCTGTCTAATTTGCACTTTTTCTGGTTTATAGTGGCCAAGCCACGCGGTTGGCTTTCACGTCACTGCTACCCACTGTGAAACAGAGATCGTTGCAGATCACAGTCTGGTCACCAAGTCCGATTGTTTCACGAGAGCTGGTGCTCTCGATCGTACATCGTTCAATCGGTAGGGATCTGGGGAACACGCATAAGGAAAAACATTACATCCACAAGCACCAATCGAAATATTTGGTACTAGAGGCGATCTGAACGAGAGTTGGTTTTGAGCCTTATACTCGTATATACGCTTCAAACCTCGACACTAATCTTCAACAAACACAAACAAAATTCCGCCACGTCACTGGCAAGTCATCTCTACCTTACCCATCATAAGCTCCAGCAATCATTTTCGTTTGGCCGCCCTTATCCATCACTCACATTGGTGAAATCGAGTTCCTACTTCAGCTCTTTCATCACTGCATCATAAAGGCGATCCTCCGATATTCCACCCCGTAATCGTGGTGAATTACAATTTTTTTTACCACACCTTATCATAAAAATCCGCATCAACAACAAATACTCTACAGCATCCTAAACTATAATTTAATGTATCAAATCTAAGATAAGATAACTCATCCAATCAATCATCTCGTTTTTCTCTTACAAAAGATAAGTATTCTCTCTTAAAATCAATTTTCGTTCAAATTGAAAAGATTTTGTTTCCTAATATGTAATCTAGCTAAACTCATACAAACAAACATCTACGCGACCAACAAAGCTGCTGTGCACATCACCTTTGAAGAAGTCGGTAAGTTCATTTTAATTTGCTGTTTTATCCAAACAAATAGGAAATTAAAGAGAAATTTAAATTTGAACGATGAGTGATTAAGGGCATACCCAAAATTAAGTTTTTTATTAATCATACTATTTGAAAGAGATTAATTGAGATTAAAACCTAGATCGAGCATGAGTGAGTGAAAAGAATAAATAGACTCAATCAATTTTTTTTTGCTAATAATTCGTGTCTTTGCGAGAGAGAGATCTATTTATAGAACCCCGAGTATTTGTGTTATTGTTTTTTTTTTATATGACAGCATGACATCAGAGCATAGAGTCAGTTTTTGTTCTCTTCACTCAAATGCCGAATAAGATCTCTTAGATTGTAGATTATTATACTATGTTTGTTTAGCCTACTTTTATAAAGCTTGAATACTTCCTTTTTTTTTATTAGCATATGAACCTTAAATGTTCCTTATTATTTGTTTTACTTTGGAGATGAGTTACCTTTTTTTATTTTTTTTTATTTATAACTTTTTGCATTTTCTAGATTGAATAAATTTATATGTAGAACATTCAAATGCTTTGGCAATTCTGATTTTACTTGGAGTAATTTGAATTAATATGGAGTAATTTTGATTTTCAGTGCAAGAGGGAAAGATAAGACGTGAAGATGCGAATAGACGACGGTGTAGATAGTAGTTCTTAGGAATTTACTCAGTCTCAAATTAGGGGTTATTGAAATGACAAGAGTGGAACAATAACCATGGAGTTTTCTAGATTGTTTCAGAAGACGGAGGGAGGGATACACTCAGGGGCCCATTTGCATCTCGGGTTTCCCATTTCTAAAATTTAGGGATAGTGGTTTTGCGATATGTAGGTATATAATAGTTCTTATTGGGTCATTTAGGATCGGCATGAAATATTGTGCGGTAGTTCAGCGGCAAGTACAAGTACCCACCCCACCGACGAGCTGGTCTTTTGGTGAAGCAAGCATGCCGAGTCGTACTTTGTTGGCTGGACAACTCATTTCACGTCTTATGGGTGATCTCGGGGAATCCTGTGGTCCTGAGGGATCTATAGGGAAGCAAGTCATCGCTTTTCGTGAGTGAGAACAGCTAAATCCGTTACAAATCTTTCCCCCAGTTTTTTCGAAATCAATGCCTTAAATGGCTGTCAAGAAATCTAAAAAAAGTCTAAGAATTGTGGATTTTTACAATTACATTCTTCTAAAGGAAGCATTATCCGCCTGGTACTTATTCCATATTATGTCCTACTCCAACCCCGTATTCGTCACCATCTGCGACCCCATACAAAAAATTTATTTTCTTCCTTAATTACGTTATAGGCACTTGACCAATAACAAATCACCGGCGATATCTCTACGTTTTTAGTATTCAAAATTATGTCTTAATACGTCCTTTTCGTTTATAAATGTATCCGCCCTTCTAGACCCCATCAACATTTCCATCTATTTAACTGATTCTTTGTTTCATCAATAATAATCATCATCCTGCATAATTATTTCAAAAGTGTCTTACGCATACTCGCACTCTGTCCTACTTACGCTTTTTGTAGGCATCCATATTTCTTTGACAGCCCAATACAATCGCGACCTGCAACCAATAAGAATCATCATCCTCCATTGTTGCATGTAAATAAGTCATACGCATACACGCACTCGAAAAACCTATTTATGTTTTTCTATTTAACCTTTCAATTAATTTTTGCGGTTTGCGTTGGGCCATAAGGAATAATCAACAAAGTCTTTTATTTATATGTCACCATTTTTTACCTCAATAAAGAAAAAGTTATTAAAGTTGTCGGAAACCTCCACAAAAGCACAGGTACCTGTAACAGTCAAAGTGAAATTAAAGTACCAAGATAAATCCTCTTAAAATTTTTTCACTTATCACAAAAGGTTCTAAGATTAGCAACGACAAAAAAAAAAATAGTTCAGAAATACATTTCCTCAAAAACAATAAACCACCACGGTGTTCTTGTTCATAGTGATAAAATCAGCAAAACTTAGCATAGCAATATCAGTAGCTTGTATATATTAATGTTTCGACAGCAAAACAAAAAACACACCACAGTGAATAATAGGAAGAATTATACTTCTTAGAACAACACAACTAGAGGTTGGTTTTTATTTTTATGCATAGATATAAACAATAGTACACAGGTATTGTGATGTCACGATAGTTTCGTCTTCGATTTCGACTAGCTTCGTATCATGGACAGAACAACAAGGAATAAAACAAGGCACGATGAAGGCCCCACAGACTAAAGTAGAAATAATTACACATTTTGAGAAGCAAGAACTTTTTTGTGAGAATTCATGCATTGTGCAAGGATTCAGAAGTTCCTCGTGTATTTCTTTGAATTGTAAGGATCCACAACACCTGGGAACAATGCTTCTGCAATGAACAATTGACTTTCAGTGTGCTGGCAAAGACACACCACACGTCACAGCAGCAACACTTTTCCATTGATGTCGTTCCCTCTTCCATGGTTTGGGTATGAATGATAAAGGAGTGGAATTGGAGGAATGTCCTTTGTGCTCGCTTAGAATTTGAAATAATAATGAGCCCGGTTGGTGAAGACATAAAAACGCGAACACAACCATCTACCTCTACTATACAATTGTGCTGCAATGTGAAAAGGATGCAATTTACCCCTGAACTGAGCAAGCTACTGTACTGGTGATGATGTTTGATTTAACCAGGGCTGGAATTATGTTCCTTGGTTAAAATCTTATAATAATCAATGGTACACTTATACACTCCCTGTCACTTGTTTGAGGGCACTATTTTCATAAAAGTTTTTTCTCGATAAATACCTGTAAGCAATATTTTTCCTGGAAATTTTTGATACGTTTGAGTTGGTATATATTTTGCAACAAAAAAGAATAAAGTTAAAGAGATAACTTGGAAAATCCATAAAAATTTCCCAAATTATGTGAATGTACTGCAAAAAATGGATGTAAAAACTTGCATCACTTGATTGGGGCCATTCCAAAAATTTCTTGGGAAAAGTTAACATCAACGATTTTTTTCAAACAAAAGTTTAAAATATTTAAGAAAGGATAGAAAACTAAATATATTTTATTTTAAATTTAAAGTTGAAATGGGCTCTGGACAATAGAAGAAATATGATCAACGATCAATAGATGCTTTAAGGGAACGAGTATTTTCAGGCCGAGAAATAGCTAGGAGACTAAATAGAAGTAAGACCACTGTCAACAAATCTTTTGCAGACAACGAAAACTATAGAAAAAAAACGAAAATGACGCACAGCTCAAGCAACAAAAATCCGAGAAAGACGACTGATTCTGCGACTAGCTTCGAATTTCACACTATCAGTGCCTTAAATAAGGTCAAGGAGTGGGGTATAAGCCAGTATTTCGACGGTTTCTAGAATAATTAAAACAAGTGGTAACATCAACAGCCGTATTCATTAGAATCCGCTGAACAGATGAATAGTTATGCACTGCATAAGGATTTATGTAGCCACTATACAACGTTGCATAAATTGTTATGCATAACATATTTTTCATCCTATTATAGTTATAATGAGCTTGTGTCAAAATTAGTACCATAAAGGAGAAATCTATTACGTTTTACTTTCAAAACTGACAAAGGAGACCCAGGTGTGTGTGAGCTGTGTGAAAAATCGATGAAGTAATTCTGCTGGCGATTGGATTCTTTTTGTTTTTTTATTAATTTCGATTGGATTCTTTTTGTTTTTTTATTAATTTCTTTTAATATTATTATAATTAGCCCATTACTTTGTTGGTTTTTTGTGTTTGCAAATAAAATTAAAAACATTTGAAACAAAAAAACGTCGTTTTTGATTTATTCCATGAATTGTTCCATTCACTCACATCGTGATGTTTTTGGTGAGGAGAAAAATAAAAGGGTGGTGCTTATTTTGTAAAGCTTTAAATTCATTTGTACTTTCCCGTGGAAGTGATGAAGGTGAATCTGGTGAATCTTTTTATAATTTTATTTAAATCACTCGCATGCCATCGAGCATTTGCAAAAGTTGTAAGATTTGATGGAAAATCTTTAAATCTTTTACATTTATTAAGTATATTCTATAAAATAAAGTGTACCGACAAAAAAATATTCTTAATTTTATTTAAACAATATCACAACAAAAATGTACAATCAATTAACAACACCAAAATTATTTATTGGTGTATTTAATTTTATAAAATATTTTGATAGTCAGATTTCAACACCTCAAAGATTACAAAAATAAGCGCCCCCCTAATACATATCTACATTATTGTTGTGTGTGAGTCAAAGTGACATTTCGATACTAAACAACCCTTATGTTGGCTCTATACAACCTCCAAACGCGTTTAGCTTATGTTGCCTCTATTCAACGTTGCATAAGTTTATGAAAAAGGTTTTTGCGTTCAGAGGCATTATAAAGAGTGCATAGCACTATGCACTCGCTATAATTCGTTTATGCATAAGGCTGCAAGAGTATAAAAATCAAATAAAAACCGGTTCTACGGCAGTTACACAAGGAAATACGGATAAATTTCGCCAGAGCATGTTGCCTGTAGCAACGGATGGAAAAAGGTTTTCTTTTCAGATAAAACAAAAAGTTTGATCTTGATGGACCCCATGGTAACAACTTTTATTTTCACGATTAAAGAAAAGAAGAACTTATTTTGTCAAGATATCACAGACATCAGATGTTATGGTTTGTGGAGCTATAACCTATTATGGAACAATTGAATTGGAGTTTGTAACGACAACAATGAACGGAAATAGTTACAAATGCCTACTGGAACGGGCATTTCCAAGACTTAAGAATATTTTTGAACCTCTATCTTGGATATTCCATCAAGACAACGCCCCTTTCCATACTTCCAGGGTAGCTAGAAGATTTTTACCATGGCCACCCTATTCATCGGACATCATCGGCCTGGCTATCCCGAAAAGATTATTATGCTGGTAGACAGTTTGAAGATAAAGATGTCTTGGTCGAAGCTATGCGATTCCTGGAGCCAGATTTCACTGGATTGTTCCAAAAACTGTATGATTCAATTCCAAACCGTCGAAATTAGCTTATTTTTGGTATATAGTTTTATTCTTTTTTAAATAAGATTTTTCGAGTGGCCTCAATCAAGTGACGCATTTTTTATACCCATTTTTGCAGTCCATTATTATAATTTGTGAAATTCCTATGGAATTTCGAAGTTACCCTTTGAAATTTTCCTTTTTTATTGCAAAATATATTTACCTGCTCACAGGTATCAAAAATTTCCTGGACAAATATTTCCTTCAGTTATTTATCGAGAAAAAACTTTTGTCACGTTTGTACCATTAAGGGCTAAAAAGGGTATTATAAGACCTATTCATCAAGCCATTTTAGTAAATATTCTGAATGAAACTTTTAAGGTTTCATGATAAAAAATTGGAAAAATGTATTTCTGATGAAACTAGATGTAGGATACGTACAACTTGTTATAACACAACAATTGCGTTATGAATTTATGAGCTATGAGCCTCAACATAATACAAAATCCCTTAAATTTTTCTGTTCAGAATTTTGAGATAAAAAAAATGTTGGATAACACGAAATTGCTGAAATATGAAAAGAAACTTGAAGTTTGGTTTCTATGTATGTAATTAATATTAGCAACTTCAATCTGTTCATTGACATCAACTAAACGTAACTCTGTTTCAACTAGGCTCAGATTTCAACGGTGAGTTAAACCAATGTTAGCCAAATCTGTAAATTTATTTTTGTACATTTAACTGAAGAACCAGTTTTTAAGTGGAAGCATGTAGAAAAAATTAAAAATGTTCGAAAATGAAATATCGAAAGCATCTGTTGAGTTAATCCAGTTTCCGGTTTAAATCTCCTTAAGATAAAAAGATGAAGAAATTCAAATATTAAAATTACTTCTGTTTTAACTGGTGTGAATGAATATAATTCAATTAAAAAGTACAAGTGACCTCAACTCAACTTCTTTGGTAGTATACAGACAAAAATATTTAAAAACCCTAGGTGAAAATATTGTCAAGTTCAAAGGAGTTAGAAAAGTAACAAAGTCAGGCCTGGGAAATTTGCATGTAGTATGTCTTTTTTAAAGCCCGAAAATAATTGGACAGTAACGAAAAAAGCCAAACGGTACTACAAAATAATATGTGGATTTATGTTAAATGTAAGAATAAAGGTATTTCCCTTAAATCAACTTTAATGCAACAATAGATCACCTTAAACTTAGCTAAGCCCAGAGATTTTTGTCGGCCTTTAAATCAAAGCTGACAAGGCCGACGGGAAATTTTACAAAAATACGATTTAAGTACCAAAATGCCGGTAGAGAATTGTATAACAAAAAATGGATCAAGGCGATTATCAATTTACACGTTAAAATTCAGAACTTAGTTATATCTAGAGAATTTTCGTGATTGAACGATTAAACCTGTAAGTCCGAAGGGAGTTTGATGAAATACGACCCTGGTGGTAAAGCTATAAGAGAATTGAAGAAAGGTCAGGGGCTTAAAAATTAACACATTGAATTATACACAAACTAACTATAAAATTTTAACTAATCCCATCAGAGAATTGTCGGGGCTTAACTCATGAAACTGTGAAGTCTTCTAGAGAGTCTTCCGGAAAAAGAGAATTAAAATAAATAAAATAAATAAAATAAGTAAAATAAATTAAATAAATAAAATAAATAAAATAATTAAAATAAATAAAATAAATAAAATAAATAAAATAAATAAAATAAATAAAATAAATAAAATAAATAAAATAAATAAAATAAATAAAATAAATAAAATAAATAAAATAAATAAAATAAATAAAATAAATAAAATAAATAAAATAAATAAAATAAATAAAATAAATAAAATAAATAAAATAAATAAAATAAATAAAATAAATAAAATAAATAAAATAAATAAAATAAATAAAATAAATAAAATAAATAAAATAAATAAAATAAATAAAATAAATAAAATAAATAAAATAAATAAAATAAATAAAATAAATAAAATAAATAAAATAAATAAAATAAATAAAATAAATAAAATAAATAAAATAAATAAAATAAATAAAATAAATAAAATAAATAAAATAAATAAAATAAATAAAATAAATAAAATAAATAAAATAAATAAAATAAATAAAATAAATAAAATAAATAAAATAAATAAAATAAATAAAATAAATAAAATAAATAAAATAAATAAAATAAATAAAATAAATAAAATAAATAAAATAAATAAAATAAATAAAATAAATAAAATAAATAAAATAAATAAAATAAATAAAATAAATAAAATAAATAAAATAAATAAAATAAATAAAATAAATAAAATAAATAAAATAAATAAAATAAATAAAATAAATAAAATAAATAAAATAAATAAAATAAATAAAATAAATAAAATAAATAAAATAAATAAAATAAATAAAATAAATAAAATAAATAAAATAAATAAAATAAATAAAATAAATAAAATAAATAAAATAAATAAAATAAATAAAATAAATAAAATAAATAAAATAAATAAAATAAATAAAATAAATAAAATAAATAAAATAAATAAAATAAATAAAATAAATAAAATAAATAAAATAAATAAAATAAATAAAATAAATAAAATAAATAAAATAAATAAAATAAATAAAATAAATAAAATAAATAAAATAAATAAAATAAATAAAATAAATAAAATAAATAAAATAAATAAAATAAATAAAATAAATAAATAAAATAAATAAAATAAATAAAATAAATAAAATAAATAAAATAAATAAAATAAATAAAATAAATAAAATAAATAAAATAAATAAAATAAATAAAATAAATAAAATAAATAAAATAAATAAAATAAATAAAATAAAATAAATAAAATAAATAAAATAAATAAAATAAATAAAATAAATAAAATAAATAAAATAAATAAAATAAATAAAATAAATAAAATAAATAAAATAAATAAAATAAATAAAATAAATAAAATAAATAAAACAAATAAAATAAATAAAATAAATAAAATAAATAAAATAAATTAAATAAATAAAATAAATAAAATAAATTAAATAAATAAAATAAATAAAATATATAAAATAAATAAAATAAATAAAATAAATAAAATAAATAAAATAAATAAAATAAATAAAATAAATAAAATAAATAAAATAAATAAAATAAATAAAATAAATAAAATAAATAAAATAAATAAAATAAATAAAATAAATAAAATAAATAAAATAAATAAAATAAATAAAATAAATAAAATAAATAAAATAAATAAAATAAATAAAATAAATAATATAAATAAAATAAATAAAATAAATAAAATAAATAAAATAAATAAAATAAATAAAATAAATAAAATAAATAAAATAAATAAAATAAATAAAATAAATAAAATAAAATAAATAAAATAAATAAAATAAATAAAATAAATAAAATAAATAAAATAAATAAAATAAATAAAATAAATAAAATAAATAAAATAAAATAAATATAATAAATAAAATAAATAAAATAAATAAAATAAATAAAATAAATAAAATAAATAAAATAAATAAAATAAATAAAATAAATAAAATAAATAAAATAAATAAAATAAATAAAATAAATAAAATAAATAAAATAAATAAAATAAATAAAATAAATAAAATAAATAAAATAAATAAAATAAATAAAATAAATAAATTGAATAAAATAAATAAAACAAATGAAAAAAAACAACTAAAACAAATAAAACAAATTAAATAAAATAATTAAATTAAGTTGATAAAAAGGGCGTGTGGTGACTAATAACTCTCAAACGTTCCTGTGTGCGTATTAGTAGTAGTAAAATCTAATCGGCTTTGGTGGGAAAACTTTTTCAGGAAAAGAGATACTCTTTTTATCATCATTTTTTCATACTCGCAAG
The DNA here is from genome assembly GCA_949320155.1 of Melangyna quadrimaculata. Lineage (NCBI taxonomy): Eukaryota > Metazoa > Arthropoda > Insecta > Diptera > Syrphidae > Melangyna > Melangyna quadrimaculata. The sequence continues at coordinate 446,762,769 of OX439483.1, forward strand.
AGACAGTATACTAATGAACAAAATATTATTGATTTTATGCTAGGTTCGACTCTCCTCAACTGGCTGCGCTAGCTCACAGTGGTCCGTTTGTTAAATTCTGTGGATACAAATCGTTTTCCACGCCAATTCTTGACGGAAATTAATGAAATTTGGTACACTTATTGTTTTGGGGTACAGCCTATATTTTTGTACTCGAAATGGGGGCTTTACAATTTAGGCCAGAACATGGTTCGAAATGTAAAAGTTCCAAGTTCCTGAATGTGTAAAAAATGGTGTCAATACAGATATGTATTAAATTTTTAGAACTAATTTATCAGAATTGATTTGTTTGATATTGCTTTAATTTTTGTCATTGAAAAAAATAGTGCAAAATAATATCTGTAAACAAATTGTTGTTTTTTTTATTGCATCGTTTGAATCTGACGTAAAACTAAGAATTCTGATAGTTTACAGTTGTAAAATCATCGTCAAATAACAGTTATTTATAAAATAGTTGAAAAGGTTAATAAGATAATAAGTATACATAACGGCTACTTGACGATTACTGTACAACTGTAAACTATAAGACATTTTAATTTGATATCAGATTAAAATGAGGCAATCAAAAAAAAACAACAATTTTTGCACGGAAGAAGGAGTAATTTACCATAAATTTGGTTTATCAACTTTAAACCAAGACAATTGTCAAATGTGTATGAGGTTCAATCAGACTTGGTCAAGAAAAATTTCAATAAATAAAAATTCGCACCCTCCTTGTTGGTTGAGCTAGCTCGTACGTGGCAGAAAACTTACCCCTAATCCACGAGCTAATGAAAACTCGCCGCTAGTTCCGTTTATTAATATTGAGGTAATAGCGTGAGGTCTGTCTATTCCCGAAAAAGCAAGTTTTTCCCTATTGTACTAGTTTAAAATAAAATTAATGGGCTTTAAGTGCCGCTATTTTTCCGTACACGTTTCAGCCCGCTTGAAAATCACGTATACATAGCTTCCCTATTCCTGTATTAATTGTTATTTTTAAATATCAACAGTTTGAAGTACGTTCTTGTGTCAAATGGAAGGTATGCCATTATGTTCTCCACTTACCTTTAAATGTTCTTTTAGATTTCCTAAGTCCTTTTAAAGATAATCTCAACATTATAAAGGAGATTTTGTTAAACATATATACACAAATATATGATTTATTATCCACTAGCGAAGGGTAAGTAGTTAACCACACAGCATAATGCCCTGAAGCGCCCAATGCTCTTAATAATAATTGATGCGGACCTGTCCCATCTTTTGTTGCCATGACGATATGGCAGAGCTGAGACAGTGTTCATGAACAAAGGCGAAACAATTTTGTATTGAGTGCAAAACAAAACAAACCAAAACAAAATAAAAGAATATATGTAAGGAACAAAATGATAAACTCCTTGGCAGAAGAAGGAACGACTTTTATAGTCCTTGTTTTTATTTATCTGTTGCACCTTCCAAACGATGGAGATGGAGAACGAGATAGAGACTCGCACTCACTTTTCTATAATACTACTCACCTGAGGGCTAACCTGGAACTGTTGCATAGGGTATGCGACAACACCAGTTGCCTGCGGCAGAGCACTGCCAACTCCTTGTGCTATTTGTGGTGCTGTTGCACCTGGTATTTGCGCTTGAGGGGGTACGCTTTGCCATGCTCCCGGTATTTGCACTCCCATTCTGTAAAAACAACAATACAAAAAAAAAAAAACACAACAATGTAGAACACAATGAAACATGATGAAGGCGGTGGAAGAGAATTAAGGACAAAAATGACACAATGCATAGGAAAGTATTAGACAAGAACAATGCACAACGACGACGAGCAACGTTATAATATAGTTTATCCACTTACCCCATATATCCTTGCTGATAGCCGGCAAATTGACTGTAGGCATAGCCTTGCATTCCTTGCAAGAACTGTCCCGCTTGCAAGGCATTTGCAGGGGCTGGGGCTGCTGTTGGATATGTTGGCGCAGAGGGATACCAATAGCCAGCTACTTGCTGGCCATAAGCTGCTGCAGCAGCCGCTGTACCATAGGGATAGCCTGCTTGACCCAAAGCTTGGCTGGCAATTGATGGAACGTTGTTGGGGTCACCACTCTCCTTGCCCCACGCACATTTGACTGGTTGTGAGTTAATTTCGGAATTGTGAACGGCAACTATGGCATGGGTGGCTGCTTCTTTTGTTGAAAATCTGCAATTGAAAACTATTAATTGCTATAGGAACCTATTTAAATTTCTACATCATTTAAAGGTTTTGGTATACGAAATACGAGTGGGTATGAATTGAAATAGTGATTTGAGTCAAAGACATACATATCTATTATTTTTATTTGAATAGGTAGGTTTGTAGGTAATTTATAAGAAATTTTTACCTAAATGTTGCAATTAGCTGTCACATACAAAGCCTTAGCCTATATACCTACTGCTGTTAAAGATCCTGATTATACGGTTCGTTTTTTTTTCGTTCGTTTCGTCTTTTTGACAGGCATGAACGTTCATGATTACATGTTTCGCGAAAACACGTACGAAAATACGTAGGTACGTATTTTCCTTTCGTTATTTTGACGTTCATGGAATTTGGGGTTGTTTTGTAAGAAAATAATCAGTAGTAATAAATAAAAATATTTTTTAATCACTTGTTTCTAAAAATACACTCGTATTAGGTATATCCAATTAGGAAAAAAAAAATGTTTGCCATTCATTTCTTGCTAACATCGAGGAGCATTGTGGGTGCAAAATCAGAAACGTTCAACCAGAAAAAGTCTTGAAATTTTCATTTCTTCTTTCGTTACTTCCTTCCGTCTACACTTCTACACTACTAACCCAATCTGTCAAAAAGATGAAAGACGGAACAACCGAAAAAACGAATTCAGCAACAAAATCGAAAATTTGAGATTTTCTATTCGGGGGGTGTGGTACCCGCCATTTTCGTAGAATTGATATAAGTTATTTGGAGCACTTCTGATTTGTGCAGAACGGTGAAATTCAGTAGAGGGGAAGGACTTGAAGTAAACACAAAGAATAAATTTAAAAATTTGAGATTTTGCATTCATGGGGCGAGGCATCATCCCATTGTCGCAGAATTGATACCAATTATATGGAGCACTTCTGATTGTCGTAGAATTATAAAATTTGGTAGAACGGTAGAATGTAAACAAAGGCAACATTTTAAAATTTGATATTTAACATTCAGGGGGCGTTGCATTCGCCCATTTTCTCAGAAATGTTATTAAATATATGGTTCACTTCGGATCGTGCATAATGATGAAATTTTGGTTGAATTGTTGGTCTTATAATAAGTATCTACATACATAACAACGAAAAATTTAAGAATTTCAATGAGGGGCGTGGCACCCGCCCATCATCATATAACTAATATAAATTATTTTGTGCATTTCTAATTGTCGTAGACCTTTGAATTTATTAAAGCGATAAAGATTGAAGTGCAAACAAAGGAAACAAATTTTCCGCCCATTTTGCCAGAATTGATATTAATTATAAAGAGAACTTCGGATTGTTGCAGAATGATAAAATATGGTTGACTGGTAGGTAGATCATGTGGTCAATACAAAGCGTGGCACCCGCCCATTTTCTCAGAATTGACATTAAATATTATATTGAGAGCACTTCCAATTGATGCATAATTATGAAGTTTGTTAGAGCGGTCAGTTTTCAGGTCCATAAAAAGAAAAAATTAAAGTTAAGATATTTTTCATGCACGGGCGTAGCATCCACCCACTTCTTAACAATTATTATCATTTCAATGGAGAACTTCTAATTTATTAAAATTGGTAGAGCGGTTAATTTGCTTATGAGGCTCTCATTGTTTCACCCAATTTTCCAGATAAAAAGAATCTTTGCAAAAAGAAGTGAAATCACAACAAAAACATAAAGGTTAAAAAAGTAGCAAAATTCTTCTATAAGCAAAAGTCTTTGTATAACAAGTCAGCCGTAGAAAGTAGTGCGATCTAAAAGTACGCCAAGTTCTAAGTTTAGGGGGAAAATTGAGCTGGGTAGAGCATTCCACATTCGAGTAGTGCGACTAAAGAAAGAATCTCTGTACTTAACAGTACGTCCGAAATTGGGCTCAAGGGTAAACTGATGGGCATTCTTAGAAGCGTGAGTATTACGGTTGAATTGTTTAATGGGAAGAATGCAACTGGCTATTTCACAAGAGCATTTTTTATGGAAATAAAGGTAAAATAACGAAAGACATGTTATATTACATACATATTAATGTTAAATATCAAATACTTTAAGTAGAATAGGTAATATAGAAGAACCTCAGAATTATCAGAGAAATTTGTTATTTAATGATTCATTTGGTTTACTTGGCAAGTTTTCTTTTTTTTACCTTATTACTCAATGTTGAAATGAAAACTTCACATATCAACATATTTGATGCATAATTCTTGTGTCCAATGCTTTTCAGCTTATATGTGTCAGCATACAAAACATCCATTTTTCAAAACAAAATTCAAATCATATCTTATAATTTACAACTAAATCAAGCAATATGCTACAAACTCAAAATTTATGGTTGAAAAATCACAAATGGTACTTATAATGACCTTGGAATGATTTTTTTTTTTTTGTTCAAAATTAAGTTCATTTCAAATTCGACACTGATCTACTAAATATAAAATACCTCCCACCATCCTTTCCATCATAAATAACTTTTCTCTATATGCACATAAACACATGTACAAGTATCAGGAATGAAATGGGGCAACATCATCACTGTGCTCTGCTTTTCATTTTTTAAATGAGTTTTCATTAAAAAGTTTACTTGTAAAATCATTTCCTTTCATCCGTCTTTGCATCACTGCCACTGCCATGCCACTGAAGTTAAAGCGAGAAAAACTATCCGAAATTAGAATCAACAGCACAAGTATAATCTTTTTCTTCGTGACTCATATAGGTACTTTACGTTTGTACAGGGTGTTTAAGAATAGTTCGACTTTATTTTTATTTTCTTAATCGAAAATATTTTGAAGCTACTTAGTATTGAAAAATAAAAATATTTTCCAGCATAGGGAGCTATTAAATTTTGATATAAATGTAAATGTATGTAATTTATTTCTCAACATGTCAAAAGTTGGTGGTTTTGATGGAAAGCACCCATTTCTAACAAAATTTTTTCAGACATCGTCATGATATTTAGTTTTATGTTGGCCTTCCATATCTAAAAAGTCTTCTGAGTGTTCATAACCTTGCTTTCCAAGCGCAAACTTATACACATTTATGCTGAGAAATTAATGTTGTAAATTGCAGTATAATCTGATTCACCCTGTATATCCTGCAGAGCACAAGTCGCACTCTAGAATACCCAAACAAATGGACAAGGACATGAACATAGCACCAATATGGTACATCTTTCTACTATTTTGTGGTAGTGAATTTTAGGTTATGGTGTATATATAGTTGGAAGAAGAGAACAAAGCAACGATGCTATACAGTCTTCGTCCAAGCTGCCGCATGCAGTCACCCCAATGAACATGCAACGGCTAACAAACAACAAGTTTAACTTTATACATAAAACATTATGCAATTATAATGGCTGATGGATACAGCGAATGCGCCTCACACTGTAAATTAGTACAAAGCTACTACCATAAAACCAACCATGATAGTATATCTAGCTACCTTCCAACCAGGCTACCAGCGCCATGACCGTTGCTATTAAAAGGAAAGCGAAGATCCTTTTCAGACAGAAAAATTATTATTCTCCTTATATTCACAGACACTTCTACCAGAGTTGCACACTCGATTTTCAGTTCGGTTTGGTTCAGTTTATTTTTTTTTTCTTTTTATTATTTTACTTTTTGTTTACCTCGGTGTTTCCCTTTGTTTTGGTTGAGAATAATATAGTCTATGCAAAAAATGTATGAGTAAGTGTAGAATCACTTTTTTACTTTTTTATATATGAAAGGCTTAGAGAGGTAGTCTTCTGTTCCTGCTATTCGGTCCACAATTCAGGGCCGTCTTGGAGTTCTTACACTTATCTAAATAATTATTAAATTCAGTCACCAGAACCTTATAAACAAATTACCAAAATCGAAAAATATTTACAAAATATACAAATCGTAGGTACCAATAATCCAGAAAAAATGGCAAACTGACACAATCACTGGACCTCACCTAAAGTCGTAATATTGTGTTAATTATGCATCAGGGTAATTCACGTAAGGTGTGACAAAAGCTAGTGCTAGAGAGGCCTAGACAATAAAAAAATCGTGTAGGAGGAAGGGGTCTATTCCCCCCAGCTTAGGGTTTCTCGAATTTGTATGCGCTGCAGAGCGTGAACCGTAATTCGTACTAAGAAAGTATGTACAATTATTGTACATACATATAAACAAAAAATATAGGTAGTTATAAGTTCAACAATTTTTGTTTGAGGAATAACAAAAAATACACCAACATTTTTCACAAAATGTACTTTAAATTCTAAATAATACAATTTGTCGAAAAAAGTTTCTTAATATTTTTTGTAGGAAATTTAATCTGCTACAAGTTTGTTGCATAATTTTTTTTCTCTAGGATCAAAAATATTTCAGCTACGCATAAATATCAAAATTACTTTTAAAAACAAGATTGCGGCATATTGACAGTAGGTGCAGTTGTGAAAAATGTGGTTTTCGGCTTTTGTACTGATTTTCTTTCGAATCAAAATTTACCTCGGAAATATTTCCCAGCAAAAGTCTAAAGGACCCGGAATATTTGAGTTCAAGAATTTTTTTGACGTAAGCACCAAATTTCTTCAAATAACTATTCAAATTTTCAATACAATTTATGAAAACATTTTGTAATGATTCGTTCGACGTATGTCCATACAAGTTCCAATATTGTTATGCAAATAAAACATATTCGCTTATGTACGTAGCCATTTTTTTTCCTGATAATATAATCCCGCACTAAGAAATTGTTATATTGAAAACCGCAAAAATGCCTTCCAAAAATAATCCTTTCTCTTTGATGGTTGTCATTAAATGTGAAATGAAAACACAAACCTTAAAACTCAATACAAATAAATTAAAATTAATACTGCCAAAAAATACACAGTTAAGCATTTTCTATTTCTATCTATCTTCATCTTCAGCCACTTCAGTCACTTTTGTCTTTCACTGACAGGTTTTGTTTTTTTTTTTATATTCCACGCGCGCAAAAGGGGTTATGACTACCCTTAAAATGTTTTTAACACAGCACGAGTGATTAGGTAAGTAGGAGAGTTCATTTACTTACTTAATTAAATTATATTTACTCACTGATTTTTTGAAAAGTGCAAAATATGATAGCAGCTAGTAGTTCTTATACTGAAAAATTTTAAATACTAAAAGGTTTAAGCTTAAAATATTTCAACCTCATTAATCACCAGTTCATAAGAATCAAAACTTTTTTTGTTGCACCTTTCTATTTATTTATTTTTTAATTTTATTTTTGAAAATAAAATTTTTCTAGTAGGCTTTTTTCCTTTTAAAAAATCCTAACTTCAGTTTTATTGCTCAGATTTTTAAGATCCAAATTTAAAGATTTAGTTTACAAGTTTGGTAGAAACATTGCCAGGGTAGCAAGAAAATTGCCATGGTGGCAAAAAAAAAATCCTGTGTTGCAAAAAAACTGCCGGGGCTGCAAAAGAATATCCAGGGTGGCGAGAAAATTGCCGGGCTGGCGAAAAAAATTGTTAAGGTGGCAAAAAAATTGGCGGGGTGGCAAAAAAAATGTCGCGGTGGCAAAAAAATTGCCCGGGTGGCAACAAAAGTGACCGAGTGGCAAACAAACTGCCAGGGTGCCAAAAAATAGCCGGGGTGGCAAAACAAAATGGCAAACAAAAATGAAACATTCTTCTTTTACAAGAATGGCCTTTATCATGAGCCAGACAACCCTAAGGTTTTTATGGGGTCGGCCAATATAAGAAACGAGCTAGAAATGCCGTCGAAACTGGTTTTACACTATAATCTTTATTTTGTAACTAAATTAGAAAGACAGTTATGATGTTTCAAGTTTTCCGAAGTTCAAGAGTTGGCATCCATATTTTTTTTAAATTAAGGTTATGGCCAAAACTTATATAATTTTATGCAGATGGTCTTTGGGTATATTTTAATTTATGCATTCGAGCATACAAATATCAGGCTATATGATACATAGTTTCAGGGGCTTTTTAAAAGAACATTCATTCATTTAAGAACGGGTAGGTAAAAGGCATTCCTTCTACTCAATCGTCCATATGTTTCCTAAAAGCTCACACTATACTAAACCAACATTTAAAAGGTAAAAGTAGTGATTATTTCAAGTAAAAGAAGATCAGCAAAGAATAGGATCTTTTTGGCTATTGTGGAGTGTATGTTGCTGAAAGTGAAAGATTTTAAGAATCAATTACAAATAAGAACATTAAGAACATAAATAAAAAAAAGATGGCACCCCTGAATTGGCTGATATTATTTCTTTTAACTAGGTCTATGTAATAAAAAAACCTAAGCGATAACTTTCAACCGCTAAAACTTAAATCCAGCCTAGGACAGTGGCAACCCTAAGATACTTCAATTTGTATAGAAAACTAGTACTAGTAGTAGTGTGAACCTAAGCATGTACACATGTACCCACAGTCTCTAGCTTTGTATCTAGTATGTTCGTTAAAGTGGCTGATACAGTTTTACACTTTTACCTTAACGAAATGAGCTATTGAGTTGTTATAAGTTGGTAACTAAAAATTCAAGAAATGAGATGGGCAAGTGTTTTTTCGTTGGAAAAATAGACTCATTGTTGAGATTTCAATGATCTTTCAGATACTAGAAATTATGATAAGTTAAGCTTTCGAAAATTATTCTGAAACTACTTATAATTTAGGTAGGATTTTTGTTTGATTGCCCCTGTTCTTCAACTACAGCCCTGCTTTTATAAATTATTATTATTTTCGCAAAAACGATGTATGTATATGTGGAAATGTGTACCATAAAATGAGGAACCTCTCTTTTGTCCGAGAACTACACTCGGCGCTGACCTAAAGCACTAAAAAGAACCCAATGTGCTGCACCGTGTGGTATCCTGTGGTGTGGAAGAAGATTTCCAATCCACTGTGGTGTGGTTATGGAACTTGCAGGTACAATGAAAAAACACAGAGAAAAGCAACACCGCACCATCATGGCACATTTCTCTTCTTCTGGGGGTCCTGAGTCCTGCTCCCGATCCTGCGTCCTGCCTGCAGCCTCGTGCGTCGTCGGTCCTTCAACAACCGACACAGAGTTGGTACGAGTATTGTTGATTTATTAATGGTGCAAGTGAATGTTGTCTTGGGGATAATGGAGCCTATCCACCATAAAACTCCATCTATTTGCTTTTTAGTTTTTCTCTCTCGAATGAAATGCACAGCCCTGTCTGAGTTCACTTTTTCAGTTTTTTTTTTTCTGTTTACCTAGCTAGTTTTTTTTTTTGTCAAAAGGGATGTTGTAAAGCAAGGGTTTCATATATGGGAGCTTAGGGGTTTTTGACGTGTGGTTGGGTAAATACGTTCGTATTATGTACATAATATTAGTTAGTAAAATAATAGAACTTACCGAACGAATGCATATCCTTTGTCCTTGAATACCCTTATCTCCTGTATTGTGCCAAAGGGTGAGAAAGTTTTCTGCAATATTTCCTCAGTTAGTGTGCCGGAGAGTGCGCCATTAATTCCGCCGCAATACACGGTGCAATTAGTTGGGCTGCTTTGGTTATACACCTCATCAAATGTCAAAGGTTTCGAGTTCGCTGGAATGTGAAAATATAAATAAGTGAATGATTTAAGTTTAAACTTATGTTTAACAATCAAAGGTTTCTACCTACACATTTGAGTATAGCTATTATTTGAAATGAATAAATAATAAACAACCTTGAGAGTATAATTAAATGTTTGTTGTGTAATACTGATAAACTATAGGTATTTATTCGTACTTTTATAAAAGTTAAAGTTGTGAACTTGATATAATAGATGAACAGTAGGGTCGAGTGTCAAACTTTTCTTGCGATTTTCGATTTCGAATAGTTTTAAAAAGTTGCATAATCATGTTAACTATACTTGCAAAATTAGAAAAAAAAATGATTTCAATTTTATTAGCCCTCTACCGAAGCTCAAAGTTTTGCAAAATAAGCAAAATAGTCAAATTTTTTTTTGTTTGGCTCTGTAACTTGAAAAGTATAAATCATACGAAAAAACATTATGAGCAGAAAAGATAGATTATTCAATTTCCTATAAAAAAGATTCTTATAACTTTAAAGTGCGATAAGTCATTCTCGAGATATTTTTTAAAAAGCATCTTAAGAATTTTACTTAGCCACTTTTTTTAATGCCAATTCATAGATTAAAAAATTCGTCTGCACTGCGAAAATATTTGTTTTCTTTTACACTTGATGATAAAAAAGGTTACTTCTGTTTTTGTTGTTAAAATTTTTTCGTTTGGGGTTGCAGCAGGTTTTTTTTCGGTGCCGATCGAAGTGCAATTATTATCGATCAGTCGTTCATTTAGCTTACAACAAGCAACACGTTTGTATTTCTCTATTAAATACCAAACAAAATATTGAAACGAGTGACTCGACGAAATCTGGAAGATGTCCCATCTTAAGAGCAGCGTGCCTTAAGCAAAAGAGTGTTACCGACAATTGCTAAAGTTATAAAACATAAAGTCTTTGTGAGAAATGAATAAAAAAAAGTTTTAAAATATTTGGAACCTTAGGTAGGTAGAGATGGCGGTCACAAGCATCCTTGCTCGATGACCCAATTAACGCTGTAATGTGCCGTTCTGATACCATAACTTGTTTGACCTGTGGGTTAAAAGAACATTTTTAAAGAAAAAGAGGGTATTTGGTGATAGATCTCCCAACGGATCATCGCCTACGCCCGAGTTCAGCTGCAGTATGCTACGCTAAGCAATTTGCTGATTTGCCCGGGACGCATACGATCTGATCTCTTAGGGTGATCATCTAGTCGCACACTCGGATATGGTAATCTCTGTACACCTCCGCCTGTTTGCGAAACATGACTTGAGGTTACCAGATAAAGTACCACCCGCCTGTATGACCAGACGCTTTTATTGGATTAAGACATGAGATGAAACTTATTAAGGATTTGGACATAGGAAAAACACCCGATAGGACCAAAGTTCGCAACTAAAAACCATCTACACTGTGCCAACTAGGCAACTTGTTGACTGGTATTGAAGCGAAGGTTGGCACAACCGTGTGAACCTCCGGTCCTCGTGCACCATGAGCCACCTTCAAAAACCAGTAGTCTGCTAGCTCACAGTCATAGGAGTTTGGGGAAGAAAATGGTGCAAAAGAAAACCGAAGTTAATTCTAGATCCATTGAAACGTTCTTGAACTTGAAAATAGGAAAATACTCAAAAGGGTCGAAGTCCGCAACTAAGATCCATCTACACTGTGGCACCTAGGCACTTGTTGGCTGGTATTGAAGCGGAGATCGGCCCAATTGTGTGATCGTCCAGTCCTCGTGCACCATGAGCCACCTTCAAAAACCTTTAGTCTGCTAGCTCGCAGTCATAGGAGTTTGGGGAAGAAGACGGTGCAAGAGGAACCGAAGTAAATCCTAGATCCATTTCGTCGCGTTGAGGAAAGAAGTCAAATCTTTGACCTTCGTTCCGGAGAGTTCGTTAAGGTCGTCAAAAAAGGGCTTCACAAAAGATTGTTTCCTCATTCTGGCCAAAGCGGGACATTTACAGAGGAAATGAAAGACTGTTTCCTTTTCCTGCTGGTCCCCACAACTACGACAGTGAGTATTGTAGGGGATGCCAAGCTTTGCCGCATGTTCTCCTATTGGCCAGTGTCCAGTGCATGTTGCAACAATCCTTGCTGTGTCTCGCCTGGGTCTGCACATTAGGGTAATAGTTCGGGATTTATTATAGGTAAGCCAGATTTTTCTAGCAATAATGCAGTAAGTTAAACTATTCCACCTACGATTAGATTCTGAGAGAAAAATTGAGAATATGTATATTGCCCTTCATAACTCCAAGAGGTATACTGACTCTTTCCGCAAGTGAGTTATGAAGGGCTGAACCTTGCCTGGCCAGCTCGTCAGCCCGCTCATTCCCCTTAATGCCACTGTGACCCGGAACCCAGATAAGAGTGACCCTGAGGTCCTTAGGTCTTGACATTATTACCGTTTGGAAGACTGCATCCCTGTCAATTCAACATCCAAACAAAATGAAAACTATACGAAAAAAACTACAAGACTGGAAGGGTACTGGCTGCGGGCTGTGGGACTTTCTTAGACACCAAAAAATTTGTCGGAAAAAGTTTGAGGAAAGAAAAGAGTATATAAATGTACTAGCACACGAAGCTTCGTCATCAATTAAAGATACGAAAAAATCAAGATTACATACAATTCTTTGTCCACCAACAGATATACTGATGGTGGCCCCAGCCAATTACTTCTCAAAAATGCCAAGAAATTAATGAAAGAATTCGGTTATATCTTCATAATTTGGCAAGAGTTTGCGATCAGTACGGCATTTCGGATCGATCAGTAGCAGCAGTCGCGAGTGCAGTCTTATAGGATGTTGGCTTGGTAACAGAATGTTACAAATGTGAAAAAGTAAACTGTAGCGGATTCGATACTGGATTTAAGTTAGCTGTCTGTTGTTGATTGTGATGGAACTGCTACAAACACTGGTCGAAAATATTGGGTTATCTGGCTTGTGGAGTTGAAGTTGGGGAGACCGCTACATTGGTTCGTTTGTCAACTTCATGCTTATGAGTTACTTTTGCTTCATTTATCACAAAATGGATGGTGCAACATTAGGACCTCAACTTTATTCGGGACCATTGGAAGAGCGCTAAAAACAATTTGTGAGTTCTAATCAATCCCAGGGAACCTACCTGCTTTGATAAAAGAAATCCAGGATACTCTAAGCACGGATCAAAAACATGTGTTTCAAATGTGTGAAGCCATAAGTAAAGGATCCTGTTCTATGGATCTCTCCAACAGAAACCCAGCAAAGTTGAAACACAAGATGGATGACAACTGCTGCCAATAGAATTTTAAATGTACGAGAGATAATTGACGCTGTTATCCAACGCAATTCTTATTTAAAATACCCTGAAAATATTTCGATGGCAATGCTTAATGATGAAAGACCATATATCAGAAAACTGGGCTTAAGGAGAATCATCTTAGCTAGAAAAAAGAATGGGTCTTCAGTTAGAGTCTTTAAACTAACAATATTAAATTTCAATGCCAAATATTAACTTGACTTAATAATATGGATCAAATCACAAGTAACATCATCCCCATTAATGCAGAAATTAAGTGATATGGATTTGCAAGACATTCTACAAAATAAATATCGAATTGACATTGACATGTCACTTCCAAATTAACCTTGTCCAGTCAAGCTGTTCACCGCTACGTGAAGATGGTGACCGAAGCTTCAAGTGCAGAATTTGGTGAATAATCCAGAGGCTGTATTATAAGATCAAGAATACATTCGCGAAGAATTTTGCCGTTTTTCAACAAAAAAAAAAAGTTACAATGTTCAAAAGTTAAAATAAAGGTGTATTTTAGTTATTTTTTTTTTTTCAAAAAGTCGATACTTTGAGCTAAGGTAGAGGGCTAAAGACGTTATTAAAAAAAAAAACAATTTTGATGCCAAATTGTTCTAATCATCAAAACACAACAAAATGGAGGTATTCGAAATCGGTACGACTACTTTTTTTTTTCTCCATACAACGACGCTCCCCCCTAATGAACAGATCTTCTGTAGAAAAAGTAGGCAGTGAGAGTAATAAATTTTTCAACACTTATTTGTATCTTCTAGTACGTTCCTAATTTATCGGCCTCACTAAAAATATATGTATTTAAATTTTTTTTTTTTTTAATAAATATCAAACGTTAAAATTGCCTAGTGATAACAACTTTTGTATGAACAAAATAATGAGCCTTACCACAGTATTGTCAACATGTAATGGCCATTTTTATGAGGTCCCTTAACCCTTAACTGATGATGTGCTTCCATTTGGACCCACAGTTAATTTTCAAACATACATAAAAACCACTGTGACCGCCGCAGCTACCTGCGCTTTTAGATTTAGATACCTTTCGTCAGTAAGCCGAAGTGTTTAAAGATGAAACGACGACGTGTTTCGCTCGACTCTCCTTCGGTGAGTTACAGCGTGCTAGAGGGTCCCTTGGACCCAAGGAACCGTGGAACAAAGGTACCGTTTTTGTTTTATTTCAGGTAAAATCATGCATTTAAATTACCAACTTTGATCAATGTCGAAATTATTTGAGTCAAAGTTTTTAAGTTTTTGTTTAAAAAATACTAAAGAGTATTATTTTATCTTTAAGAATAATGTTTTAATATACTAAATAGAGTTATTGTTAGCCACTTGGTGGAAATTAATTGTTCTGATCATTTTAATAGAAATAAAATAAAATAAAAACACTTGTTAATTCCACAAATATATATATGTATAAATACTTTATTTAATTACAATAAAGGCCGACGCGTTTCGTCTTCTTAGGACATCTTCAGGTGCCTTCAGACATCAGTTACCTACAACTTTTGTATAGCTTTCACAAATGAAAAACTTACCAAATTTAAATATTTATAATGTACCTTATTGCATCAAGATAGGTTGTCAACATCAGCTCCTTACATGAATTTCAAAATTCAAAAGCATATGGAATTATTTATTTTTATTGTGTATTTATGTTGAATAAGGAGTTCTAACGGGTGTTTTTTAAAGAGCTTGAGAACTTTTTTTAAAAAAAAAACGCATAAAATTTGCAAAATCTCATCGATTCTTTATTTGAAACGTTAGATTGGTTCATGACATTTACTTTTTGAAGATAATTTCATTTAAATGTTGACCGCGGCTGCGTCTTAGGTGGTCCATTCGGAAAGTCCAATTTTGGGTAACTTTTTCGAGCATTTCGGCCGGAATAGCCCGAATTTCTTCGGAAATGTTGTCTTCCAAAGCTGGAATAGTTGCTGGCTTATTTGTGTAGACTTTAGACTTGACGTAGCCCCACAAAAAAAAATCTAAAGGCGTCAAATCGCATGATCTTGGTGGCCAACTTACCGGTCCATTCCTTGAGATGAATTGTTCTCCGAAGTTTTCCCTCAAAATGGCCATAGAATCGCGAGCTGTGTGGCATGTAGCGCCATCTTGTTGAAACCACATGTCAACCAAGTTCAGTTCTTCCATTTTTGGCAACAAAAAGTTTGTTAGCATTGAACGATAGCGATCGCCATTCACCGTAACGTTGCGTCCAACAGCATCTTTGAAAAAATACGGTCCAATGATTCCACCAGCGTACAAACCACACCAAACAGTGCATTTTTCGGGATGCATGGGCAGTTCTTGAACGGCTTCTGGTTGCTCTTCACTCCAAATGCGGCAATTTTGTTTATTTACGTAGCCATTCAACCAGAAATGAGCCTCATCGCTGAACAAAATTTGTCGATAAAAAAGCGGATTTTCTGCCAACTTTTCTAGGGCCCATTCACTGAAAATTCGACGTTGTGGCAGATCGTTCGGCTTCAGTTCTTGCACGAGCTGTATTTTATACGGTTTTACACCAAGATCTTTGCGTAAAATCTTCCATGTGGTCGAATAACACAAACCCAATTGCTGCGAACGGCGACGAATCGACATTTCACGGTCTTCAGCAACACTCTCAGAAACAGACGCAATATTCTCTTCTGTACGCACTGTACGCATTCGTGTGGTTGGTTTAATGTCCAATAAAGTAAACTGAGTGCGAAACTTGGTCACAATCGCATTAATTGTTTGCTCACTTGGTCGATTATGTAGACCATAAATCGGACGTAAAGCGCGAAACACATTTCGAACCGAACACTGATTTTGGTAATAAAATTCAATGATTTGCAAGCGTTGCTCGTTAGTAAGTCTATTCATGATGAAATGTCAAAGCATACTGAGCATCTTTCTCTTTGACACCATGTCTGAAATCCCGCGTGATCTGTCAAATACTAATGCATGAAAATCCTAACCTCAAAAAAATCACCCGTTATATAACATATCTTGCTTCAACTTCATTTTAATTATTGGAATTTTGTTTAAGTGCAAACAATTAGTTATGTTTTTGTTTTATCTAGCAAATACAAGTCATTTTCAATGCTCTCATTCTTACTCTATGAGTGAAATCTGTAAATTTTTTCAAAGATAAGGGACAAAATGGGCACGACTGGATCGCACAAAACTTGCTCTCGTAGCTAACAACTTAAACGTAGCTTGAAATAGACAATGTACCTACATATTTATTGGTTCCATAACATTATGATATCATTTAAACAAATTTTTTTTAAAAACAATTTAAAATATAAATGTTTACTTTAAATTATTATAAATTAGTTATTTTAATAGCTAAAATAGATAGAGCTAAAAAAGTATATGCCATCTGATTTGTTTGATAAATATGAATTTATGAACATTTGTTAAAATAAAATTTGGTACCTACGTCAACTTTTAGTATTTAATAAAATACAATTTTTCGCGAAATGAAAAACAAAAATTTATTAGCCCATTCATTCAAGATATTGAATTTTTTTTGCACGAGTCGTAAACTTGTCCTATACTACATATATCGCAAGTAAAACGGGCACGACGGGATCGCACAAAACTTGCTCTCGTAGCTTACAAAATTTAAACGCAGCTTTAAATTGAAAATGTACATATTTATTGGTTTCATAACATTATGATAGCATTAAAAAGAATGCAAATATATTAAAAAGAAAGTTTTAAAAACAATTTAAAATATAAATGATTACTATGAATTATTATAAATTAGTTATTTTAATAGCTACAAAAGATGGAGCTCAAAAAAAGTATGCCATCTGATTGATTTAATAAATATGAATTTATAGAGCTGTTTTTTTATTATTAATTTTGTATATATAAAAGATCATGAACAGTTTTTAAAATACAATTTGGTATGCCAGCTTTTAATACTAAATAAAATACAGTTTTTCAAAAAAAACTAAAAAAAAAAAATTTATTAGCCCGTTTTCAAGATATTGAATTTTCAAAAAACTAATTTCAATATTTTATTAAAAATACAAACATTATTTTTTCTAAAATTTTATATGCAAAATTGTTAAAATTGTAAAGGACCTTTTTTATAAAAATTTTAGTTGAAATCGGAGTTAACGAGAAATTTGAAAACCAAAAAATCGGTTGTATGACAGGTACCTACCGTTAATAACTGTTATAAATTTTTTTCTACCAAAATATTTGCTTTAGTAATTTTAGTAGCTCGTTATTTTTTTGGAAAATCGTTAGACCATTTTTGAAATAAATCAATTTTTGTATATTGATTGTATGACAGGTAACGTTATTTTTTGAGTTAAAAAAAATTTCAATTTCCCCTCTAGGGAATCACATAAGAAGCTTAATCCAAAGTTTGAAGACAATCGCTTGAGCAGTTTTGGATGCAGGTCGAGGTACAGACAGACAGTCAGACGCTTAGGAAAATATAAATGTTCTCAAAAACGGTTCCTACGATTTTCATACAAAAATATTTTATTTTTTATAACGAATGGCTAATTTTAAGTAGTTTTTCTTTCGAAAAATATTATTTTTTTTTGTACGAGTACATCTAGTGTCTAGCAGATACTTTTCTTTGTTTTTGAATTTCTCGAAAACGGATCAGTTGATTCCTTTCAATTTTTGTGAAGTGAAGCTTCTAAAAAGTATAAATAGTTACCATATCCAACATTCTTGGAGTTTATTTTAATGAACGCGTAGAATAGAATGATCGTGTAGAGTGTCCACTTATTAAAAACACACGTATTTTTTAACGCCACCGGGAAGAACCAAACTGTTTTAAATCGTGTGTTTAAATCGTAAATCGTGTACGGAGAAAAGAGAAAGAACCCGAACAACCAACTTGTGTGCGCAGGCGCGAACGCAGGACAAAATTTCGGGGGGCGGGGGGTTGAACAAATTTCGGGGGGGGGGGAAGGGTTTAAACTGAAAACTCAAAATTAAGAGTGAAATTGTATGGCGAGGAAGTTAAATTCATACATTTCGGGGGGGAGGGGGTGTTTGAACCCCCAAAACCCCCCTGCGTTCGCGCCTGTGTGTGCGGCTAGTAAAAATGCTAGTTGTCTCAATATGCAATTTAAAAAGACAAAACCTTACATTGGATGGGCATGATCAGGTGACCTCGGCGGCGCAATTTGTATAGTGCCTAGGCTTCAGAGGTAGCTGGTCTAAGTTCGATTCCAATTGACGGCACTAATTTATAAATTTAAATTGAACATAAAGACTAAGCACCACTGAAAGGAATCTGATGATTGGTGTGGCAGCCATGAAATTACAATAATTCCAGCCAAAATACAATGGTGGTAGCCCACACAAGTGGTTGTTGAACATTCAAACTGTTTTTGATTAGGTGGGTTTTGCCTGTTCCAAAATAGAATAATAAATACAAAGGAAATTGTGAAGGGTTATCAAGCTAAAATAACTAGCAAACTATTCTTTTCTCGAAAAGAAAAGATCGTACTTGCAATATTAAATTAAGCTTTGTAGAGAAAAATTATTTTCTTTTTTTTTGAAAAAAATAAATTGATATGAACATCAAATAAGCAAAAGATCGTTTTGTTCAGTTTTTTTAGATGTCTCGAAAATCACGAAATTATCATTGTAAAATCAGGCAGAACACAACGTACTCGAAAACATATTAGTTCCGTCAGGCAATGACATCACTGTAAACCAAAGGTTATAAGAACATTTGGGGCAAAATTTGGTCATTAAAACTGAAAAGTATTAGAATTTTTTTGCAAATTGCCAACAAATAAATTAGTTTTCCGAACTTAGTTGCTTTCGAGCTGCAAAGAAGTATCTACCTATAGATTTTGCTGTTGGGAACAATTTATCATCGAATTTGATGACAATCACTAATACAAGATGGTTCTATACTTTTTCAAGAGGAAAGTAGGAGCAAGAAACACATTTTGAAAAATTCCGAAGGGGGAGGGTTATCAGACCCCTGTGATCCCCCTGGCTACGGCCTTGGGCTCCAACGATTTGGACGCATTTTTCAGATTTTGTTCTTATGATGAACGAGAAGAAAAATTTTAAAATAAGCTATACTATAATCTTTGTTTCAAAGATTTGGATGAAGTCTGTTTTTTTTTTTTGACTAAAATCCGCCAACTCCCTTAGGCATCATCAACTTTTGAAACAGAATTATTAAAAAAAATATTTTCAAGACAAAGCATCTGTCTCTATATAGGATTTCAGTTCTTCTTTCACAATTTTTTTTTTTAACCAATTATAAAGTCAAAAATATTTGGAAATTAAACTGATTAAAAAAAATTTCATATTTGTTCAATTTTGATTAATTTAACTTATGATTAATTTATTTACTTTTTCCTTTAGCCTTACAACTATAAAACTATACTAAACATATTTACAGTGTAGGTTTTCATCAATACTCGTGTATAATTATTTTTTTTTTATTTGTTAAATTTTTCAACAACTTTTATATAATATACACGCCCCTTTGTTATGAAATTTTTTGCTTATTCAAAATTCAATCTAAAAATTTCCTCAGGGAAGCGCCTGGTGGATAGAACGATTTTTTTTTTGTGCCAGCTTTTCTACCAGTTTCGAAACTCTGGCACCGGGTGTCACTCGAATCATTTTTCATTTATCAGAGAGCAATTTTAAATAAGCCATTTGAACATAATATTAAGTACGATCGCACGGAAGTTGTTCATTTTTGTGCGTGTCTCTTGATGAGTCAGTACTCATTTTTGTAATGTTCGGATTGATCGGAAAATTAAATTTAAACTTTGTTGGAAGACAATCTAACTGCTCATTCAGCATTCAAATTGAATTATTCTATATCGCCAAAAACAGAACACGTGCAGCCGAACAATAAGTGGAGAATCTGGACTGGCTAAAGGCTGACGTAACAGCCATCCAGGAAGTGCGATGGGATGGAGAGGGCATACGGAGACTGAAAACGTGTGACATCTACTACGGCGGGTGCTTGAAGGAACAGGATCAGCGGCTCTTTGGTTGTGGTTTTGTGATAAGGGGAAGACTAAGGCAAGAAGTCTTGGGCTTCCGAAGTGTAAGCGAGCGCCTGGTCACAATCCGCATCAAAGGCAAATTTAAGAACATTTCGCTGATCTGTGTTCACGCCCCCCATGAAGGGAGAGATCTCCTGGAGACAACGTATGATATGTGCCCGAAGTACGACGTTTAGATCATTCTTGGTGACTTCAACGCAAGATTCGGAAAGGAGGGCATCTTTGGTGCGATAGTCGGAGGACACAGCCTACACGACAAAACTTCCGTCAACGGACATAGGCTGGCAGACTTTGCGGCGAGGCGAAATGTCATCATCTCAAGCACCTACTTCCCACACCTCAATATACACAAGGGGACTTGGCGGTCGCGTGATCAAGTAACCGTCAACCAAATCGACCACGTTGCGATAGACGCGAGACATGCTTCTAGTATCTTGGACTTCCGAACGTTCCGAGGGGCGAACATTGACTCGGATCACTACCTGGTGGTAGCTAGACTACGTATACGGATATCCATGACGCGACAACGCAGACTAGATGCTGTGAAAAGATTCGATGTCGAGAAGCTTACATTGCAAGAGACCGCCAGAACTTTTGCAGACCACGTAACTCTTAATCTCTCAGGAAGTCCGCCACCAGCATCAAGTGCAGAGGACCAGTGGAAACACTGTCAACAAGCCATCAGAAGTGCCGCCTCTGATGTGCTGGGTTTCACTAGGCGAATACAACGAAAGCCCTGGTTCGATGAAGAGTGCCGGCTAGCGCATGCAGCTTAGGACGAGGCCTACCAGGCAATACTGCAGACTCGAACAAGAGCTGCTGAGAGAGTAGCCCGGGAGCTCTACGGGCTGAAACGAAAAGAACAACGCCGACTTCTCAGAAGGAAAAAGAGAGAGCACGAGAAGCGGGCGGAAGAGTCTATTGAAGGTTATAGCGGAAGGGGAGATGTTCGAAAATTTTATCAGAGGGTGAAGCGATCCACCCAAGGATTCAAGGCTAGAACGGAAGCCTGCTGAGATGAGAGTGGGAATATGATAGTAGACACACAGTCAGTGCTGAGGATCTGGAAAGAACACTTCTCTAGACTGCTTAATGGCGAAGACAGCCAAGATGCCGCTAATAGGCAGAACGCTCCATTCAGTTAGGTTGGGTGGCCAAGAGTTCCGTCCACCCGACCTAACCGAAGTGCGGCTGGCGATATCCAAACTTAAGTCGTACAAGACTGCTGGTGCGGATGGCTTACAAGCCGAACTATTTAAATCAGCGGGAGATGAATTGGCTAGGAGCATACACCAGCTCATCTGCAAAATTTTGTCGGAGGAAAGTATGCCCGATGAATGGAACCTCATCCATAAAAAGGGAGATGTTCTGAAATGTACCAACTACAGAGGAATCAGTCTCCTAAACGTCGCTTATAAAATCTTGTCGGCCATCCTGTGTGACCGCTTAAAACCTTTTGTCAACGATCTGATCGGCCCATATCAGTGTGGTTTTAGGCCAGGCAAGTCAACCGTCGATAAAATGTTCACACTCCGACAGATTTTAGAAAAATCCCGGGAATTCCAGATCGATACACACCACCTTTTTATCGATTTTAAAGTCGCGTATGATAGCGTGAAAAGGGACGAATCATACAGAGCCATGTCGAGTCTCGGCATCCCTGCCAAACTCGTCCGCCTGTGCAGGATGACGATGGAGAAATCTCGCTGCTCCGTCAAAATTGGTAAGAACACCGCCGATTCCTTTGATGTTGAGAAAGGATTGAGGCAAGGCGACGCGTTATCATGCAACCTATTCAACACCGTTCTTGAAGCCATTATACGCAACGCACATGTCAACACCAGCGGTACAATCTATCAAAAGTCTGTTCAATTCCTTGCATATGCGCATGAAATAGACATTGTCGGCAGAACGAAGCGAGCTGTGGCAGGGGCATTTGCAAGCATTAAATCGGAGGCGGCTAAAATGGGATTGGCGGTTAATGAGGACAAGACGAAGTATATGCTGTCATCGAGAGAGAAATCTCAATTTCGTCGACTCGGGCAAAATATCACGTTGGACAGATATAACTTCGAAGTTGTCAAGGACTTTGTCTACCTGGGCTCCACTATTACATCGCAGAACGACATCAGTGCAGAGATCAAGCGAAGAATTACTCTTGCCAACCGCTGTTTCTTCGGTCTAAGAAGGAATTTAAGTAGTAAGGCCCTCTCTCAGAGAACCAAGGAGACTTTATACAAAACCCTAATCATCCCGGTCCTGCTTTATGGGTCAGAAGCATGGACACTGAAAGATTCGGATAAAAATCTGCTAGGGTGCTTTGAGAGGAAGATTCTTCGTGTGATTTTCGGTCCGGTGTGTATCGAAGGAGTATGGAGGAGAAGATTCAACGACGAGCTATACGGGCTATACAGCGACGCTGACCTGGTCAAAAAGCTGAAAATACAGCGGCTGAGATGGCTGGGGCACGTGGAGCGTATGGACAGCAACGCACTCGGTGTGCGCAACTGGAAGCGGCTAGCTAGGGACAGAGCTGGCTGAAGGGACTTGTTAGTTGAGGCCGAAGCCCATCCTGGGCAGTGAGCGCCATCAAAAGTAAAGTAAGTAAGTAAGTATATCGCCAAATATTCCAGTGAACCTAATAGCATTATTGAATACATTTATATTGTTATAAAGATCCTCAAATTCAACACGAAAACAAATTTCACCCACTAAATTTTCAAATCTGCACAAATTGGGCAAAAAGGGGGGTGTTCGATTAACGGGTGGGTGTTGGTTTAAAAAAATAAATCATTTTGTGTTTTAAATGTAATATTTTGAATATAACAGATATTTTTTTGAAATCTTAAAGTTGGCCTTTGAAAATCCATACGTCAAGCGAAAATGCGGATTAAAACGAGTTTTGTAATACTTTGGCCTTCTCCTTCTTCCAGTGAAAGCGATTAAAGAATATTTTTGCTTTAAGCCTAGTACTCACCTCTGTGTGAAATGAAAAATAAAAACCGTTTGAAATTCACGTGAACAATCATTATGAAACCATAATTAATTCTCCACGTGAATTTTCAGTCTTCAGTTTGCAAATTTTTAATACTCACTTGGAATGAACAAAATAATTTGATTTATCTGATAGTTTTACAGAATCTTGACATGCTTGAGAAGACTTTTTTAATTCAATAGTTTGGTTTTTGCCTTGTCAGCAAGAGCGAATTCGTAATCATCTGACTAACTTAGATCTGCAAAGTTTGTGTTCGTAAACAAAAATTGATCCTGACTTCAGCAGACTTGCAAAACAAATTACGTTCGTAAAAATTATGAGTACGCAGAAATCAAGTCGGCGTCGGGCAGTTTGTGCAGAAAAAAAAAAAAACATTCTGCTGAAAAAAAAATGTAATTTCTGCTGAAAAAAAATTAAAATTAAAACAGGAAAACATATAAAGGGTGGGCCATCTAGTAGTTTCTTTTTGAATAATTTATGTTATTTTTACACAGACAGCTGTTTCCCAATCGTAATCTTGACGGGAAGTCAGTATTAAACCTCCGATTCGCTCCACGCTTGAAAAACATTGGGAAATATTGAAAACTTATTTTCAAAGTGACTGCAGTGTGAAAATCATCTTTTCTGACGAAGCGCATTTTCATCTCGGCGGCTACGTTAAAAAACGAAATTACCGCATCTGGGGTTCGAAAAACTCGACCATTTTTCTTCAAAAACGAGGCTGGGAACAACGTTTCGGTCAAAAATGATCGTTACAGAGCCATGTTGACCGAATTTTGTTTACTAAATTAAAGACATGGATTTGGACAACCTTTGGTTCATGTAGGATCGTGCGCCATGCCACTCAGCCTATACCACAATAGAAGAATAGTGTTACCAGCCGTTTTTTTTGCGATGCGAATTGGCCACCTCGGAGCTGCGATTCGACCCCTTTGACCTTTTTTTTGTTGGGAACCGTAAAGGACCGATGTAATGCCAACAACCCGGAAATGATTCAAGCACTTAAGGCCAATATCAACCAAGCAGTCCGTGAGCTGCACCATCATCAAGATTTTGGAAAATTGGAGTGACCGAGTTCGCTACTGCAAAGCCAGCCGAGGCAGCCACTTGAACTAGGTTGTATTTAATGGGAATTTTTGTTGTAAGTAATAAAGTCATAATACATGGACAAAATTAAATTTTGTTCACTTTATTGCATTTTTCAAAAGAAACTTGTGATTGACCCACCCTGTATATGAAATGGCTTCGAAGTACATAAATCATGAGGATATTTGTCCATCAACGAATATTTCTTTCCAAAAATGTCACGCAAAAGCCCTAGAATCGCCTTTTTTAATAATAGGATTTTTAAGAAATAATTTTCTGCGCTGCGATGTTTACGAACACAAATTTATTCAAAAACTACCGCCTCCTTACTTTCTGCGGGCAGGAGAAAAATAAAATCGATACCCAGAAGCTTGGCAGACATGCGGAAGATCTGCCGCAGGTTTCTGCAATTACGAACTCACCCCAACACTTTATATTCAAAAATAAACAAACGTAAGATCCAAAATAATTCTTAACGCTTTTTTATTCAATACCTATATATAAACTTTTATTTTAATTTATTGACAAATGTCACACTTTTCCACAACTCTATTCTCACATTTTGGGTACTCAGCTCTCGATATAAATTTCATCGTTGTGAAATAAATGTCTCTTTTATAAAGAAATTACATTTTCACTTGAACTGAGTACTAGGCTTTAGTAACAAAATAAAAATAGTAATACAAAATTAGTTTGGACTTCCTTTTTTAAAATTTCACTCGATGTCATGTCAAATGGCGATGTAGATACTAAAATGGCTTTACTTTGGCTTTAAACCTCCTATGAACCAGTTTTAGCTCACTCTGCTTCTATTTCTCGTGTATTTTTTTTTTTTTTTTTTATAAATAAGCTTTTCAGGATAAGATGCATTTTAGAGGTAACTTTACTAACTTAAACTAGTTAACAAATAAAGGAAGGCTGTTAAGGTTTATGTTTTTAAGTGATTTTTCTATTAGTTTATTGTGAAAACTGAAACTGTCAAAACAATTGTTTGTTAATACTTAACAATTATTTTTAATAGCTAATTGAAATTTTAGCTCACAATTATCTATATTCTTTCTGTTCAATTTAACTTTGTGAGATTCATAATTAAAGCAAACTATCGCTAGTCTATAAGCTGTAAATGATTGTACTTTAAGCATATTTCCATTACTGCCCCTTTTGGAAATATGAAAACTAACTCCGTTTAAATTATTTGTAAATAAAAATTATAATATTTGCATCCATTAATGCATTAGGTTAAGTACTTACCATCCGTTTTTATTGCTGGTGGTTTTCTCGTTGCCCAATTTGTTCGTATCGACCGTGAGCCCAACCACTGTCCATTCATCGCACTGATGGCACTCTCCGCTTCCTGAAATTAAACAGAAGAAAAAAAAATTAAGTCATACAAAAAGGGTTAAACATTTTTGGTGATGATGGCTCAGCATATGTGTGTGGTTTTTTTGGTCGTACAACTCTAGCAATACATCAATTGTTTTATTATTTCGATTAAAAAGCTAAAACAACAACAAAGAACTCAGCTTAATTCAATTGGCCTCCCCCTCATTATATTCTAGGTATAGGTATGTCATTATTCCCAAAAGCCTACTTATCACATGAATGATAATAAAACATTTTATACATACCTACCCTACCTACATACCTATACTCGTACATGCGAGTATACTATGCGAAAACAAATTAAAAATTTCACCACACAGTGGGGGTCTGGCGTAGGAAGAGAAAATTTAATTACACACAACAAAGGGTTGCATGGAAGAGGAATCCTTTTGTTTCGCTTAGATAGCATACCGTCAGAATCATCAAGCACACCAGGCCTTCTATTCGGTTCGTGGAAAATATAAGGAAGCCTTCTTGATTGTCATCCTTCGGCAGCCAAGGTATACGAGTATAATGATTTAATCACTAAAAAGTTGTTAATGCTTGGTAATATCCTTCAAACTAAATATCGCAATTATTAGTGAAACATAAATAGGAGCCCTCATGAACTTCACATCCCACCTCAGATCCCTGGAGCCAGAATCAGGACGTGAAAGATGCGAACATCCCATCAAGCGCTCATGACTGCCCTGTCATATCTTTTCATCTCAAATATGATACGGCAATGATATTATAAAAAATTATCGTCATCATCATTATCGTTGTCTGGATTTTCTTCGGCCGACTCGTAGGTATACTCATTATACATACAAACAAAACAACATACATGTACGCTTTATGGGATGCTGGCATTAAAAAGAAAAGCCATTCTATGGAGGAAAAGACGCTTTTTCCTATTTTAAGATCATACACAGATGTGAACATTTTATCATGATAATGGAAATTCAACAACTGTAAGGTATTCTCGTAATATTTTATTTTGTAACGGGAGACGGGTATTAGCGCAGTGAGGGTGTTAGTGTATCATCGCTCGCATCATAGCAGGTCTTTTCCTCCGCGAAAGCCATGATGTTGTTGCATTACGGAGCTGTGAGCTTGCAACTTATTCGAAAATATACTAAGTTGGTAGGTGGGTGTTTAGAGAGTGAGGGAGAGTCTGGGCACGTCACTAAGCTGATGGATGATGTTATGAGTTTCACATACAGTTAACGGCTTGATGCCTGATGCTGCAAAGTAATAATGTGAAATAATAGCGGCAGCATAAATGATAGAATGTAATTGCTTCAAAATGTAGCTAGGTATACTTATTGACGTATGCGAGTTTGTGTTTATGATGTGTTGCAAGGATGTCGAATTTGGATAGATCTGGCATTACAATAATACGAGTATAACTTAAAGGCTTAAAGCTTGATAAATTGATGCATTATAGCAGGGATAACTGCATTTTGCCAAAGTTTTATATTATGCAGTACCTTTAACTATTTCAGTCGCGGAATCAGGTTTTCATGATGATTTTCGAAATTTTGATATTTCATTTTGCTGATGGATTTAAATGAGGAAACATTTGAGAAATTCTTGCTTTTCTGTGCCAGCAAATGCTGTTCTAGAATTTTTGAATTTTTGGCATACATTTTTATTTGGGATACAGTGTAGGTACGATAGTTTTATAGGGTGTGATTTGGATTCCTAAAAAGGTTGAAATCGAGTAGGTATCAATTTTACCTAATACAACAAAACAACAGTAGGAGTAAAGCAAGGGTGCGTTCTTAGCACACTACTTTTTATCTTATACATAAATGATATCACAGATGCTGTTAAAGGTGGAATTGAGCTCTATCAGACGAAAATCCCAGGGTTATTGTTTGCAGATGACATTGTTTTCTTCGCAGAGACAGTTGACGGCATGCAGCTTATGATCAACAGATTAGGAAGATGTTGTAAGAGTTGGAATCTATCTGTCAACCTGGTTAAATCTAAAATGATGATCTTAAGAAGTGGAGGAGGAAGATATTCACGGCTGGAGAAGTGGACGTTTAACGGACAGGAAATAGAAATCGTAAAGGAGTACAAATATCTGGGAGTGTTGATTTCATCGAATTCCAATATGAAAAAACATCTTCAAGGCAATCTAGCAGATGCGAAGTGAGCTATATGTTCTGTTTGGGGCAGCTGCATAAACAAGAAGAGTATTTCACATACAGCAAAGCAAGCGATATTTCGTGCAACTGCAACAACCATTCTTCTGTATGGAGCACAAGCATGGGCTTACCGACCGTTCGAAACAGTGGAGACGTTTCTACGTTATTTTATTAAGAGATTCTTTAGAATACCCACTAGTTCCCCAAACTATATGATACATTTGGTGACTGGTATTCCGCCTATGTTTTTGGATACTCTTAAGATTCACTTCAACTATATAATACGTGTATTAGCAATGCATGAGCAGAGAACGTCAAAAATAGTACTTATGCACTTATTGTCGATTGAAGGAGGATGTGTCCAAGAGTGGAAGAAACTGGCATCCGAATGTGGAGTAAACCTGCTATTTACAGTTGAAGAGCAAGTGGAATCGCTAAAACCAAAACTCGACGAATTGCTAAAGAAAACAGTAAACCAAATGTACCATAAATTCATGGAAGAAGCGCAGAATTCGCAGTGCAGGTTGTACTATAGCAAATTGGACCACTACTTAAATGAAAGAACTTACTTTTTAGCTAACCATTCTACGGAATTAATAAGTACAATCTTTCGATTGAGGGGTGAACTATTAAACCTCAATTTCATACCACACCGTCCAGATTTACCTATTATATGTACTTTATGCAACCGTTATGAAAGAGAAGATGTGTTCCATTATATGGCAGTCTCTCCCGTTTTAAATGAATTTCGAGTGCAGTATTTTGGAGTGCAGTCATTGGAATTAGAGGAAGTGCTAAAAATTTTAAATGGATCACGTGGCTGGGAAGTACTTTTTAATTTCACTAGAAAAACATTAAAATATCGAAATTGCATTGTAAACGAACATTTTAGAAAAAAAAAGATAAATATGTATGTATGTATGTTACTTAATATAATCAAAATTAAAATAACAATGTTAATTATGTCAGTCTGGTAGACGGCTTTCGGCCAAACCAATAGACTTCTTTGTTAAAATAAGCAAAATATGTTTGTACACTAATTATTATTTTTATAAGTCAATAAAACTAAAACTAACCTAATACAACGGTGATAGAGGAAACGAAAAAAATTAATCTTGCAATTCTGTCTGTACCTCGTCGTACATCTTAAGCCACTTGAGAGACTTTCTTCAAACTTTGTGCCTAATATTTTAAAGGGATTCCCTAGAGGGAAGATTTTTTCAAAAAAATTTGCAAAAAATAAACTTGCAATTCTGTCTGTACCTCGTCGTACAGCTTAAGCCACTTGAGAGATTTTCTTCAAACTTTGTGCTTAATATTTTAAAGGGATTGCCTAGAGGGAAGATTTTTTCAATTTCCATCAAAATTTGTACAAGGAAATTTAAAAAAATTTCAACATTTTTCAAAAAAATTCAAATCTCGTTTTGAAAATTTGTATAATTATAATAATTATAATGTTAACTAATTCTTTTTTAAATATTTATGAAATTTAAACTTATGGGTTTAAATTATTTTCAATTTGACGTTTCATTTTTTAAAATAACTTTATAAAGTTTTCAAGCACGAGGTGAGAGGTCATCCTTTATGTTTAACACCAGTATTTGTTTTAAATGGTTCTGAATAAAATTCTTAGTCTAAAAATTAATATTTAAAAATTGTTTTGAAACAACGCTATTTAAAAATTAAATAAAAGAGAACATTTTTAGGCCTACAAAAAAGGATAACATGACATAGTGTTTTTAACAATTTTATTTTTTTTAAGTACCTATGCTTTTTTTAAAAATGTTCCCTTTGCAGCTGAATAGACACCCCCCTCCTCATAATACATTTTTTCTTGTTTCGACCCCAACTTATACCTACGCTCTACAGTTTTGTGTTGCACATTACGCAGATCACCCTTTATATTGGTTTTCGGTAATTCTACTCCAGACACCCATTGTCAGGTGCGTATTAAGATCAAGAAACGCCAAAGCATATTCTAGGCAGATGTAACACACTCATACAGTGTTCCCATAACGGCATTATTAATGCTAGATCTAGCATTAGAGACGCTAAAAAGCATTATGATTTTTTTAAAGTATGCTAAAAGCTTTTCTGGCATTCTTGATTTATTTTTTTTTTGCATTCTTGAATGCCAAGAATCATTGATTTGATGATATCATATTTGGATAAAAATATTTAAAAAATTACAAAGCTTTATAACGTCAAATCACGAAGATTCACACATGCGCTCATATAATTCATGACTTTTTCTAATAGAAATTAATTAATTAAAGCATCTGTTACATATTGGAATAGTGAATTATATGGGCCTATTCAGTGAGGTCTTTTGTTTCGTTATTCTGCTATTCTGTTATCATTTTCAATACAAACGTTTGAGCTGTCAAAAAGTCTTTTATGAATTATAATACTGGTATATTCGTCTGTTAAGAAATCTATGAGTTCGAAATTCACAAAACACAAATGCGTTTTGGATCCAGGTATCTCCTTACTTTTAAAGATGCAGCTGGGGAAAATAAATTTAATGAATTAAGTTGATTTGTGATTGAACTGCTTTCATTTCCCATTTCAAACGCTGAAGTTGAGCGCCTGTTCATCCAAACGAATATAATTAAAACAAAAATTCGTAATAAATTGGAAAAGAATTATTGAACAGAATTGTCCAAATACGCGAGGGTCTGAAGATAGAACATAAATGCTCCTTTTCTTATAAGGTTTCAAGAAGTGTTAAAGAGCAAGTTGGATTCTCGGCGAAGTATGAAAAACCTAAGGGTGAAAAAGATTATTTGTATGCAGAATTTTGGGCTAACTCCTTATTTAATTAAAATCATAAAACAGATAAGATATTTATTTCTAAAAAATAATACCATATTATAAAAATAAGAATGTGATAAGTCTTACTGATTTAAAATAAAATAATTAACTACTAAAACATTTTCCTACTTAAAAAATAGTTTGCTGTTAAAATTCCTAATACCTACCTTTTTCAGAAAAGCTTTAAGCTTCGTTTTTTTTTTTGTTATATAGGGAGATATAAACTTTGTATGTACATATGTTAGGTATTTAATGTTTGCTTTTTAATCATCGATATGGACGCTTTTGTACGGTCTTAGCATTTTGTTTTTTGAGCTCTCATACGATCTAGTATTATAAAATTTGAAATCTAGCATTATGAAATTTGAGATTATGGCAACACTGCACAATAATACATCAATAATTCAAAGATGCTACCAGGTAGAAGAGAGTGACTGACCATCTCTCAAAATACTCTCATTTTTGAGAGGAATGCATCTGAAGGAAGATTTGTAATGGACCAAGGGCCCACAGCAGTTTTCGCGTACGAAAATGACCCAAAAAAAAATTATATGAGTCGAAAGGTGTACTAAGGCTGATAAAATAAATGCAAGTCTTGCAGTCCCTGGTGGAGGCTGTTAGGTGGGAGGGGCGATTTTCTAAAAAATTGACTTAAAACATAAAAAAAAATATTAAAAAACACCGGTTACACGTACGAATAAAGAATCAAAAGAGTCCATAAAATTATCTGTATCCCACGGGTGTTTTTTGGAGGGGGGAAAGGGGGAGGTATGACTTATCGAAATTTAAAAACTATATTGATACAATTTGGACATATGATACATGATTTTAGGGTAATTTTCTTTTCTGAATCTAACGACATCAAAATTAAGGGAATACAATAATCCTAAAAAAAGTTATGGTCCATTTTATCCAGAGATGACTGTTTTTCAGTAAAACTGGTAAACTATTAAAAAATACCTTGAAAAGAATGGTACATTGATGCAAATTTGAATAAATATTTAATTTGACGTGAGAATAAAGGATCAAAGGAGTACATACAAATATCTATGACGAAAGGCTGTTTTTCTGAAGGAAAACAGAAGGCATGAAATTTGGATCATAACACCTATCCCAAGAATAAGAAGAAATTTATTAAAAATGTTTCATTTGTCAAATTGAATATTTATACAAATTTTCATCAATGCACCATTCTTTTCAAGGTATTTTTTAATAGTTTACCAGTTTTACCCTAAAATCATGCATCATATGTCCAAATTGTATCAATATAATTTTTTAATTTCTATAAGTCATACCTCCCACTTTCCCCCTCCAAAAGACACCCGTGGGATACAGATATTTTGATGGACTCTTTTGATTCTTTATTCTTAAGGTTAATCCGACATTCCCACCAAGTTTCAAAATTGTAAGAATTTTTTTCCGCATGTTTGTCCTATTTTAACTGGTTGCTGAAATGATAATTTAGCCTGATTTGTCTTATTTTTATGAAAAAGTTGGTTCATTTACTTATCTTAAAAAGTAAAAGTTCTAGAACCATCTGGTTTTCAGTTTTTGACTACAAATTAATAAGGGCATTGAATTTTGGAAACAAAAATGGTACTTAATTACGTGAAATTTTGCGAAAAAAATATTTTTTACCATTTTTTTATTTTTTTTTTTGCAAAATTCTGAGTTCAAACATTAAAATTTTAAAAAGAACTTTATTTAAAAAGCAGATGAAAGAAGGGACTTCTGGCCTTTCATGAAAATACAACAGGGCATTGGACGTGTTACCGTTGTTTTTTAATATTTTTTTTTTTTTTTTGTTTTAAGTCAATTTTTTAGAAAAAAACCTTATTTTTAAAATATGAACTAAAAGGAAGCACCCCTGAGAGAAAAATTAAAAAAATTTTTTCTGTTTTTTTCTGCCCGAAACAGAGGTAAAAATAATAGTAAAATTTCTAACAAAAAAATAAATAACATTGGGCTAAAACGTCTGAAACGTTGTAAGAAAACACAACCCATATCGGCAACCAAATTCTCTAAAACAATTAAAAGTTTTTTTCTCTAATAATACAGTGAAAAATTCAATAAATATCTAGAGTTAAAAATGACTCGACCCGAATAATTGTAAACAATTTTTTTTAGAAACAGCGTATAACAATCGTACTCAAACTCGTGATAAATCTACCTTTATGTTGCTGCTATTTTTATTGAAAATACCAATGAATGTAGAAAGACAAAAATCAAAAAGACAAACAAAATTGCAATATTTAAAAATTAAGTTAGTCAAAATGAAAGCTTAAATCAAAAGTTTGTCAAATACCAATCATTTCATTTGGTATGTATTGTATATGCTTTAAACAAAATATATACCCAAATAATAAACGAATTCAGAGTCAAATTATCCCCTAATGTGGAGTTTAAACTAAACAAATAAAAACTCTTTTATCCCAATGTTTACTTTTAAAAATTACAAATTACACGATTTAAAAATTACAAAATTATTTTTTTTATCTTTGAGACTTAGGTCTAGTTCACACGAGATAACACCGCACGTTTTTTAGCTGTAAAATCCGAACTTTATAGGTAAACACGTTTTTTGCCAGAAAAATTATCGTGTGAAGAGTTCTATGTAGATGTATGCACCACTGCTCATTTGTTCGTAGGTGTATAGTTAAAAACATGTGGTGTAATCTCTTGTAAACTATAGGCCTTACATATCATCTAAGCTGGGTCAAACAAATGAAAATAGCCAAAAATTCACCTTCAAAGCTTGGCAACCCTATGCCTTAGCCCCATTACCAACCATTGGCAACCCATGCGCAAATTGATTGCTTCGACACTACCTACAAAACTGAATACCACTCATTTGGTTAAACGATTATGGTATAGGTCGTCTTATGGTTGGCACCCTGTCTTAAACCGCCAC
Source organism: Melangyna quadrimaculata (assembly GCA_949320155.1). Classification (NCBI taxonomy): domain Eukaryota; kingdom Metazoa; phylum Arthropoda; class Insecta; order Diptera; family Syrphidae; genus Melangyna; species Melangyna quadrimaculata. The sequence continues at coordinate 446,796,168 of OX439483.1, forward strand.
GGAAATAGAAAATAGTTACTTTCGAGTCACTTGAGATTGGATTGAGATTGCAAATCACAAGAATAAATAAATCAATTCAAAAGCTGAATCCTTCTCAAAGATGATGCTTTTATATATTTTGTATTTACAAGAGGATAACAAATGTTGTAGACCTACAAGAAAATTTAAAATTTATTAGCTACTTCTTACATAAGTTGTAATCATTTTTAAAGACTTGATTTTGTTGACACTTCATCGAACAGATATAACCGTTCAACCTATTTTAAAGAAATATCAAAGGGCACGTAGTCCTCAACCAAGTTCTGGCACTATACCCTTTTTACAGGATTAAACTCAGTCGATTTTCGACCCCCCACTAACTTCAGTACCAATAAAGTCTGGAACTAACAATTCGCAGCATTTGCAAATTTCATCAGTTTCATGCAGTTCACCAAATTTCAATTCGCTAGCATTAGTAGTTCCTGAGATGTAAGACCCAAAAAAAATGCATATACCGTAACTGGCTGACTGACTGACAGAACATCAATATTATGGAGCACTACCCGATACATTTAGAAAATTGTAATTTCGTACAACGGTAGGTCTTTTGATTCATAGAAAGGAAAAAATCGAAAATTTTATGTTTTCCTTTTAGGGGGCACTCGCCCATTTACTTAGAACTGATCTATATAATATTAATACGCTTAGCAAATCCTAAGCAAAACCTAACGGTACACTTTTCTCTGTAAATACTCAACGGAACTACATAAAGTATATAACGTGGGAAAGGTTTTGACCCACAGATGTGCAGAAACCAAAAATTATGTCTGTATGTAGCTGTTAAAGCATTTAAGACATTTAAATTTAAATGATTTTTATCATTTTAAGGGTTCGGATTAGAACTCTGAAATTTTGGGAGATGGTAACCATTATTTATTTGGATTTTTTGGTGAAAAATTATAATTCATAACTTGCCGGACAACAGAGAAAGTTACATTTTTATATATTTTTGCTCAAAAACAACTTCCATAGGAAATATATAAATGTTGAACTATAGAAGACTAAGCTTTTATATCAAATAATAATTTGTTTCTGTGTATGTGTGTCAGTATTTAAAAAAAGTAAGTATTATTTGAAAAAGAAAACGAGCTCAGGATAAATTATTTTTTTTTTGTTTTAAGGTGCTGATGCACATACATAATGTAAGCCTGTAGGCTATATGAAATTTGCCCCATTGAAAAATGCCCCCAAACGAAAAATGTCCCCCAAATGTGGGCTCATATTGAAAAATGGCCCCAAACTTAGGCTACGAAAAATGACTCCAAACAAAATATGAAAAATTATCCCAAAATAAGTGTAAGAAGCAACAAGAACAGAAAAATTGCAATCGTACAAAAAGTGTTTTCCTCGGTTTGGGATAGCCTTAAAAGTACCTTGCTTGGCCCACTTCGCGAGTTCAATGATTTTAACTCTCTTTTTGGGTCCTCTGTCCCCCTCATGCTAGGGTATGCTCAGTCGCCTGGCAGGCGCCAAAGTTGTCCGTTGGTCTGTGATCAAAGTTTTTGTTTTTTTTTTGGTTTAAGAATAAAAGTTTGGGGGGGGGGAATGAAAAAATGCCCCAAAATCATGAAAAATGGCCCCAATTCACAAATTTAAACTTTTATTTGTTTTTGATGGTTCCCATACACATTTTTGGGGCTATTTTTCATTTTATGTTTGGGGCCAAATTCGACGTAGCCAAGTCCACACAGTACGGGTATTTCTGATTGTGATTGATGCTAAAGAGTTGCCCAAAGAGCATATACAAATTAGTTTAGTTTTGACACTACAACGTAAATGATACGATTAGTTTAATAGTTTTAAGGTGTCTGACTGTCATTAGAGGTAAGGCCTTAGATAAAATAACGTAATCTTGCAACAATTGTATGGAACTATATCATTCGCTTCCTCCTAATTGTGCCAAAATTCAAGATTCATTGTATCTAATGCTGTAGTCTAAGAGTAGACATCAAATTTTGGGAGTGGATGGATAACAAAAATATGAGTATGAGGGTTTGTAAGTCTTATATCGTGGTATCAAAAACCAAAGACTGGCAGATTTTTTCAGCCTCTGGCGAGGGTGGGGTTTTAAAAATAGCGATTTTCCAATTTGTTTCCCAGAGTTATTACCACTTCAATAAATTTTAAAAATATATGTTATGATGCTCTGTTATTTTTCTTAAGTCCAATTATCTAAATCTTTGGCAATCCCACCAATAGAACTCAAGATATTAGCTTTTTAGGAGGACCTTATCGGCTTTTACTTGCAGATTTATAAAACGCAAAAAATCAGCAAAATCAAAGTCTAAAAAAAAACACAGTTTTTCAGTGCGGGGTTAAAGTTAAACCCGGGTTAACTCACCAAATTTGGTGAGTTAACTTTGGACTAACTCAAAAAATATTTATATTTTATCTTTCGTGCTTTTTAAGGCATTCTGCATTCATCATCCATTAAAAAACAGCTTCCTGACGTAATTGTAGTTAGATCTTTTTCCAGAGTTAACTAACTCGGGCTTAATCCAACACTGATAAACTAGGCATAAGGTTCGCATAAAAAGTTTATATCTTGAGTTATATTGGCATAGTGAAACATCGCAAAAATCAAACAAATTGGCGGTTTTAGGTTTAGAAAAGTAACTGTTGTATCCACAAAGTAATTCATAATTTTAGTAGGGCAAAGTTTGATTTAACTGAGGAAGGGTAATTTTTGTTTGACTTATTGTATGTTGTTGAAAATTAAATATTTTTTTCTAACTGAGCGGCAAAATATTTTCATATTTTTTTGAAAAGTGCAGAGATTAAGTCACAGATAGACACAAGATACAAAATTCAGGTATTGTTCAAATAAAAAATTAATGAGTTCTTAATAGTAAAGGCTAAACGACATTGACCTTTTTTTGCAAAAAACTACAAAAGTAAGAAATTAATATCTTTGCTGAAGACAACAAACAATTAAAAATTATATATGGTGGTAAAAATTTTCTGTCAGAACAATATTTTTTTCGGAAGTAGTTTTTTTGTAAAATACATGTTTACCTATCATGTCTTTTTACATATTTTTCTCACTTTTGAACTTTTTGCAAATAGTAAATCTATTGTAGTTAAGCCCTAACAATAAAAAAATCCAACTTATTGGTTATTTTTAATTCCTCTTCCTTCTCCAAAAAGTGTGTTAATTACTTTTTGTTGGCCGAATTTTCGGCCAGTGGCCGATACTAGTATCAATTATATGGTTTACTTCCAATAGTCGCAGAATAATGAAACTTGGTGGAGAAGCAGAACTTGGCAAACTAAGGAAACAATTAAATATGAGATTTGAGATTTTCAATTAGGGGAGCTTGGCCCACTGATTTGTTCATAACTATTATCATTTCTTTGCAAAAGTATAAGTAAAACCATACGAAAAACATAAATGTTAAAAAAGGAGTTCTTGTGTTCTTTATCAAAAAAACCTATCTGTGTAACAAGTCAGCCATGAAAAGAAGTGACATATAAAAGTACGCCAAAATTCTTAGTTTATGAATGTAAAATATCAAATATATTAGGTAGAGTTATATCGAAAAACCTGGAAATCATAATAGTAAGGGCGTTAAGGCCATATTTTAGGTCAACCCTTGCACTTCATTCTGACGGTATGAGCTTTCGTACGATTATAGTCCACATCCTGAGTTTACTTTTAAGAAGTGCTTCCACGGTGGCAACACTGGCAGGGCGGACATATAAGGGTTGCCTTCTGACCATGTTTTAGCAGGAAATTTCACATAAATTAGCCTATAAATCGGGAACCAGACATATTTGATGTCTGATGATGATTAATAATACTTGAAGCCATAGGAATATGTTCATTTTTTGACCCCTCCCCCACCCTTGTGTGCGGGGGGAGCAAAATACCCTCAGCGGATAAGGGTTTTTATTTGTCAGAAAATAATGGTTACAAAATGAATATTCATTAAATTTTTAAATGGGCGCCGACGTAGAATTTCATACTCTACAGCATATCCGAAGTCAATTTATATCCATGTATTATTTTTTTGTGTAATCGCTTTCAAAATGGGGGAGGGTAAGGTGGAAGTGTATCAAACCACTTTATATTTGTCTTAGTATAATCTAAGCACATGGCACATGAACTTAGGTTAATTTTTAATGCCCAATCTTATGCAATAAAAATAAATTCAATATAATTCCTCTAGAAAAAGTTATAACCTTTTTATAAAATGATGACTAAATTTTCAGTGAAACGAGCACAACATTACCAAATTTCAATGGTATTGTGATAAAACTTGGCACACATGTCTCATTTGTCGTAAGAAATAAGAATAAGAAGAGTCCATAAAAATATCTGGGGCGAAAGGGTGTTTTTTTGATTGAAAGGGAAAAGTGTAAAACTATACCCCGTAACCCCCCGCAGGACTAGTACGTTGATAAAAGTTGGTAGGAATGTTTTGTTTTTTGTTGTTACCAAGAATAAAAAAGAAAAAATCAAATATTTATTGGTAAAGGTGGTTTTTAAGGGAAAATGTTCATTAAACGATGATTACTTTCTAAATGGTGATTGTATCATCTTAATTTTACTAAAATTGGATTCAGCGTTAAAAAATACATTAAAATCATGTACCATATTGAGTATTTGTACCCCGGTTATTAATAAAAAATGTTGGGTTTATAACCCACATTTTCCTCCGCCTAGTATTGAATTTATTTTGATTGCATAAGATTGGGCATTAAAAATTACTCTAAGGTCATGTGCCATGTGCTTATATTATACTAAGACAAGTATATAGTGGTTCTGGTTGGATATACTTCCACTTTCCCCTCCACCCATTTGAAAGTGATTAGACAAAAAACTAATACATGGAAAAAAATGGACTTCGGATATGCTGTAGAGTATGAAATTCTACGTGGACACTCATCTTAAAATTGTTTGAGTATTCATTTTATAACCATTATTATCTGACAAATAAAAACCCTTATCCGCCAAGAGTATTTTGCTTCCCCAGCGTACAAGGCTGGGGTAAATGTCTAAAAATTAACATATTCCTATGGCTGCAAGTGTAGTAGCCCGTAGCGTAATGGTTAGTGCGTTCGACTGTTACGCTGGAGGTCTGGGATCGCTTCCCAGCCTCGTCCACCTAAAAACTAAAAAGTTTTTTTTCAGGGCTACTGCCTCTTGGCAACACCTGTGGCAACACTTCTTTAAAGTAAATTTAGGATATGGACCATTAGTGTACCAAAGCTCATCCCGTCGGAATGAAGTGCAAGTTTGGCTCCCTTAACGCCCTAGCTATAAGTGATAATTGTTATTTAATGATTGATTACTGACTATAATTCGGTTGGTTTACTTGGAAAGTTTCCACTACTCAGTTTCACTAGCTTGTTTTATCTAATTTGTAAATTTAAATAAAGCCTAGTAATTTAGCTGACTATTTTCGTCCATCTTAACAATCATTTCTTGAAACAGGAATTATAACGAACAATGATGGACTGGCATTTTTGATCGAGATTTGCATATAAAAATATTTGAGGAACCATTATTAAGTGGTTGATTAAATAAAGTCCCTAGTAACAATCACTTAAAGTTCTTTACAAACCAGTCAAGTGGTGATACTGTATAGAGTAGGTACCAATGAAACACTACCTATTCATATTTTTAGACACAAAAAGAGAAAAGGTAGAAGATTAAGATGTATGATATGAAGTTATAATTTTTAAACCTTTAAGTTTACTTTTCAACTGTGAGATTTAAAGCTGTTTGAAATCTGGAAGGTATCTTCTATTGGGAGTCTGTTCATGGATATTTGTTTTTATCGATTTACCTAAAACACAAATTAACAAGTAAAGTGATTAAAAAGTACTCTCTCTGCATGATTGCTCAATTAAACGTACCCAACTGTGTTAACATTAAATAATTCATTTTAATCTCAGTCTCAGTGGATATTATGATTAAATTATTTCCAAATGAGTTCACCTTCAAATAATCACAAGGCACTTGTCGTCCTTTATAATTATCACTGGTGAGACTCATAAAAAGCACACCCACGCTCTTTATGCTTGTTACGTTTCTGTCGCTCGTTAATCAAAAAGTTAATGAGCAAAAGCAAAAGGTCACTAAAACCACAAACCCCAGGAACATTCAACATACACATACCTATATACATATCTATTGATAGTCTCAAGTTGATATAAGAAAAAAAATATATTATGTAAGTATATAAATATATATACCGAACCACAAATTAGGTGACATTATGCTATCTGGCTGTGGAGTTTATGGGAAACCCAAAGAAAATATTTCAGCCACACAAATTACGACTCAATTGTCTTGAACTTGGACCTTTACTTTATCACCATCAGCCCCATCACCATTCACAAAATAAAGCCTGATAAACAAAGACGAAGAGCAACAAATTGTTTTTATAGAAAATCAATAATCTTCACTCCGCGTCAAATTACTACACCAAGCCTATATATTGAAGCTAATTTGTTAAGAGCCAGTTCATTAAATGGCTTAACAAAGTCTTGCCCCTTTTGCTAACTTTTATACATACACACAGCAACAATCACTTATTATATAAGAAGAACAACTGAATTGAACAAATTTATCAGGGACAAGGGTTATTATTTATTCCCAAGTCGAGGCCCTGCGTTAAGTTTGCTATTCCAAATGGCCTAAGTCCAAGGACCTACTCATAATAACACCGTTCCGAACAGGAGCAGAGAGGGTTATACTTCACTATGGTCATTTGTGGTATAGGAATCTGAAGGTAGGGGTGGATGAGGTGTGCATAAACCGCCTTTGTGCGTGTATAATGCGTTTCGTATGGGTTATTCTCAAACTTGCACAGACACATTAGATGTATTTGCTCAAAGTGACTTAGGCACCAGATCCCAATTAATTAGATTTGCAGGCTTCCGCAAAGTAAAGTTGGCGTTGAAATTGAAGAGATGAACCACTTAATTGGCCAGATCCACCCCCAAATTGCTTGTCATCTGTGTTGCTTTGTGGGTTAGTGCGTATTGGACTGTAGCTATTCGTGCCTGCTCGAGCACACAAACATTATATAATGTGAGAATAAGGATATTATGCTTCACAAAGAGAAATCTTCTTCGAATAACACAAAGCTTTAATCCTAACACAGAAGATGATGGCCTCCTGTACAACACAACATTTATAACTATAAGCTGTCTTCGTCGACCTCGCCGGCATCGCATCGCATCGGTGGGCTAGATTGATGATGGCTTGGCTTGGCTTGGCCTTATATGCGTATTCATAAGGCTTTGGCACATTTGATGATTGAGTAGACAGCATATCTCTGAGTCTCTAGTGGCAAATCACATCGTGTGTAATCAAAATCATCAGCTATTTCGTTGGTTTTCATCTAAGCAATCAAGGTAATTATCATGTCTTATACATTATGTAAGCAAGAAGTGAGTGATGGTAAATGAGGGGGGAGTAAGAACGGTGTGTGGAGAGGGGGGAGAGTTTTGGCTGAAATCTATGCAGTAACTTTGTATTTGAAACACAAAGTAAAACTAATGAAAGCGCAATAACACTTAATTTTCAAATTATAGGCCACAAAAGGAACTACTATCAGATATACCTACTTAAAACATAATTATATGCACGGAAGGTGTGTTATTAAAATTGATTTTTTCCAAACCAATATTATATAATGTTCATGCTCAATCGCATGTTTGACGAAGCTTATATAATTATTTAGAGTACCTTTAGCCTATTTATAATAATTTCAGCCGCTATATACAGTACGCTCTGACAGATGCATTAACAGAAATACCATACAGCCCCCGACCATGCCCATTGAAACGGAGACGTAAGGAAGGACTCTCTATCACTACAATTTTCACAATAATTGTTTTGACACGGAATCTTGGAGCTTGCCCCAAAAGAATTTTTTCCGATCGTACTGCTGAGTGCTGGCCGTATAATTACTAGCAACTCATATTACTGGTGACTTAATTGAAAAAAAAAATTATAATTTTGGCAAGCAGTTCTTTTATTGCAGTTCAGGTTAACAAATTATAAGGTAGAAAGAATGGTATTTCTTTTTCAATTTCGCCTGATATTTTTTTTGTTGTATTACGTGCTATTGAAGTCCAGTCTATTTAGTCTTGCCATCTATGGGAATCTAGAATTAATATGGAGAAACAATTTTTTTGTTGGCATCGTAAGATTACCTTATGAAAGGCTTAAATCCAAGTTGTCGACCATAGATCCCTTGCAGGGATGCTGCTATAAATAGATTTAAAGGTTCAAATCGTTGTTTCGTATTTTATAAACGGAGGGGTGTACACGAGTTTTATTTTTTATCGATAGACTAAAAAATATAACAAAGTCTTCAACATAAAAAAATACATCCGAAAAAGCGAAATATGATCGTTTAAAAGTCGAAAACGGGAAAGCAGGGGTTTAAGAAATAATTTGCGTTAAATCAGGATGACATTTTATTATAGTAAGTTTTATATTTTTGGAAAGGTAATTACGCAATATTTTACCCATAATTGAGCAATTTTTGATATAAATGTTGTTTTTTGTCGCAGAAATGTTTTAAAAATTTCAACTTTTGGACTTCGATTTTTATAAGTTTTTGAATTTTATATTTTTAATAGATGGATTTAAAAATCTGAAATTCTTATGAATGATGGTATTAAGTTCAATTTTTGATGAAAAACTTCAGTTCAGAACCACATGAAGATGGATCCTTACAAGCGGACGGGCAGATAGCAGGAAACTCGGAGATTTTTTAATATCCATTGCTTTTTCCACGGAATGTGGCAATCACAAGTGCACCACCAAAAAGAACACCCACAAATCCGTCAACGTGGAAAAAAATCTAAGAGAACAAGGGAAAGAATATACAAATCACAGAGGAAAAAAGTGTGTGCTACAAAAACCGAACTGTCAAACTGTGGATCTGACTGTCGCTATAATTGCACAACGATTTTTTTTTAGACCTTACAAATTAAAATCCATAATTCATTTTTGGGCACTGAGTGAAGGAGAGAAAAGGGTTTTTTACACAAAATTTGTCAAAGTTGTTTCTAAAAAAAAGATGATGCTCGAAAATTGAAAATTCAAGACTTTCGAATATTCGTTTGAAAGCCAAAGCCAAGTATGCCAAACTTTTTTTTCTTGACGTTAGATGTTACAAAGTCCAGAATATTATTATTACTTTAAACTAAAAAAATAATCGGATCACTGAATCCCCAGTGCCTTAAAAAAGGAAAAACTCAGCCAACAACACACCCGGCACATAAAATTTAAGAAACTGAAAAACATTTCGAACAATTTCCTCGCATTGACTCCCACTATGTTAGAGCATCTACTCAAAAACAATACTTGAAATCTGGACTAAACTTAAGTAAAATGTATAATTTATATAAGTAAACAACTGAAAGGCCATTAAATTTTGCATGTATAGAACAATTTTAGCTACACAATACAACACCTCGTTCCATAAACCCAAAAAAGATCAGTATAATGCATGTACAAAATTCCAAAACTTTCTAAGTCCGACTTTTTCTGAAAACGCTGAATACCAGGTGCATTAGCGGCAAAACGAAAAGCTAAGGCGGCAAACAGATCGGGAACTCAGCGATGAAAAGGTTGCGTTTCCAACTAACATTTCAGCTACGGTTCGGCTTAATAGAATAGTCTTTATAAGTTCCATAAGACATTTGTTTAGTTTACTTAAGCATAAAAAGGAGCTTATGTATATAGCTTGTATACATGATTTCGGAAAATCTTCTTATAAACTTATTCGCAGATCTTTTAAAAGTAGCAGATTGTATAAAAGCCTAAAGAAGCCGATACGAAGTTTTAACGAGCGATATTTGAAATTTGTATGACATTTCAACTTGACAGATAGCTTCGGACATGGTTGTATAAAAGTTAAATACAAGACTTATAGAAGGTGAACAAAAATAAATAAAAAAAAAAGAAAGATAAATTTTTATTTTTTAATGTGATTTTCACTGCATTTTATCTAAAATCAAGTATCAAACTCAATTATTTATTAATTATAGTATTGGAAACAATTATAAAACATAAATTATATTTTTACCTCACTCGAAACTCGGGAACTCCTACGTGACAGTCCATAACTCTAAGCACTCAGCCATCTTAGATATAATTTGGAAGATGCAAAAACTAAATCAGCTTTTTCCTTTTTTAAAACTTAAAATTTTCCTTAAATAAATCCGAGCTTCTATAAAAAATTTTCACACATGAACAAGATTTCTTTAACTCTCTTATACATTTCGCGTGAGGAAACAAATGTACCTTAACGATTTGTTTAGCAGTCCCCTTGTTCCATTTTCATTTCAATAGTCTTAAATTAATATAAACAGTCTTACAATAAACTAAGTAATAATACATAGTTTTGATAATTTCAATCCGAAAAAACACGGCCACTTAAGCACCATTAACAGAAACAAGGTATGCTCATTAGGGGTGTGACGTTACAATCATCTGCTTATGTTCGGAGAAAAGAAAAATAATAAACTTTATTTGATTGTTATTATAATTTGTTCTATTTTTAAACTGCTCATAAAGAATTTAAAAACAATTTGTTTAAATACTTAAATTAACTATGGTCTTCACTTTAAATAGAACATAAAAGCTGACCGTGACGTCAAATAAATACCCAGATATACGAAAATGCCGAATGTTATGTTTATCTGATGAGCATTCACCTCGTTCATGTTTATCGTGCATTGAAGCTTATGTCTTAAACCAACGAAAAGTAGCTTTCCGAATGCTCATAAAGACAAATCAAGTAAAATGAATTATCTTTCTCTCCACGTGTTTATATATTATTGTAGTAGTCCGTAGCGTAATGGTTAGTGCGTTCAACTGTCACGCTTGAGGTCTGGGTTCGCTTCCCAGCGTCGTCCACCTAAAAACTAAAAAGTTTATTTCAGGGCTACTGCCTCTTGCGAGGAATTGACAAATCCTCCAAGAGTATCACTTGTCACGAATAAGTGCTTCTCGTCTAGCCGTTCGGATTCGGCATAAAGTTGAAGGTCCCTTCCATTCCTGTCGATAGGCGCACACAGGAATGGTTGCGAGTTGTTAGTCACTAGGCCCTGGTTCTTCATGAGCCGTTGTGCCACCCGATTTATTTTTATTTATTTATTTACATATAAATTATTATAAATGTAAATAGACTTTTTTTTAAAAAGCTTCTTTAAAATGACTTAAACAAATTTGAGCTTCTTTATCATAGACTGACATATTGGCCGCGTTCAGGTACGTCGCCAATGGCATATAGATTTGTTCGTGTTGTTGTAATGCCTAAAGAAAAAACCAGCCGACGAACCAAACAGCTGATATCAAAAAGAAATCTAAGGCTATCCCAAAAATGTTCGGATCTGTTTGGATTAAGGCTCTCCCAAACCAACCCGGAACATTCGCTTTGCAGGGTAAATCTTTCACAATCATAAAAAATAAATGACAAATAAATAATGCTAAACAACAAAAAAAAAAAAACTGCTGTCGGTGAATGTTCCGCGCCGCTTTCACGTTGGTTTGGGAGAGATACTTCATACTAACAGCTGATATCTCACCTGTTTATTTTCTTGGTTTTCGTTTGGTTTGGTTACATACACGGTTTTGGTCGTTCGAAAACGTATCAGATGCTAAAGTAGATACCATATGTCTGCCTTCCACCCGAACGTGACCATTCTTTTATGATTCTTTAGTAAGACTTAACAAGCCGTATCGAAGTATTCAATAAAGCTTATTGATAATGGTTACAGAAAACAGCAACTTATATAAAAATTGTATGCAGCCTTTTTAAAGTGACATCTTCAATCATCTTCTGTAATATCAATTTTAGAAGCCTATTCGAGTGACAGCTCGCAAACTCTGTAAGTCTTCTATTTCTTATTTCTATTCGGCTTTAAAGAAGTAGTTATCCAGTTCGTTACATGTATAAGAAATTTAATTCTGCCGAAGGCCGTATCGAAGCTTTATATAAAGTGAAACCTGCGACACATCAATATTTTTAAGCTAAAAGAAGTTGAATTGTTAGTTGGGTTGACATCCTACATGACCTTCAATGTGTGTTTTCCATGCCAGCTGCTAATATTTCAAACTTTTGTTATAAAAGAAAGTTTAGTATTTACAATTTCACTGGTTTGTGCAATTTAAACAAGATAACATAGGTATTGCTCTTTGTGGTACGCGACTCAAAGCGGAGGAGTGGTGAATGATATCGCGAGTGATTAAATAAAAATTTTAAATGCGGTGCTGCAAGACAATCCCGCAGTAACCACTATTACTCTCTGGTCAGATTCATGTTTACCTCAAAACAGGAATCGGTTAATATCTATTGCTATTCTTAAATTCATGGAAACACATCCGAAAATCGACATGATTACGCAACGGCTTTCTTCGGGATATTCCAGAATTCAGGAACTTGATACAGTCCACAGCGTAATAGACCGACATTTTGAAAATATATCCTATTTCAGTCCAATTTCACTTTTGCGGAACCTCAAAAGCAAACGCGAAATTGAAACTTATGCTATTGAATAATAAAGATTTTTTCAACTGTAGCGTTGCAATAGTGGCTTTAAATTTCATTCCATATTCAAAATGCAAAGAGATACATAGTTTATGAACAAAATAACCTAATTCAAATTAAAACCGTGAAGATTACGATAATATACAAAGATCTAACTTCCTTTTCGTTATTTAACAAAAACAGCTAAGAAATAAAAAAAAGAAAGTAAATACGTTGCCAAAAGTGCTCAAAATCTCTATCGGGGGTTTAATTTCTGAAGAAAAGAAAAAGGATATAGAGTCCATGTTCAATTGGATGCCTGTTGAAGGCGTCCAGTTTTATAAAACTATCCTTAAATAGTTAAAGAAGAACCTTTTTTATTTTTAATTTTTAATGAATTTTCCTTTTCATTTTAATTTATTTAAGTTTACGAGTTCTCCTTGTATTATTTATCTTTACTTTTATAATAAACTATTTTTTTCAATGTTAAGTTTTGTTTTTTTTTTCTTGTATTACTGACAAAAAAAATATATATAAAATTGGACATAGAACATTTTACAGGAAGTGAATCATATATTAATTTCAACAACGCAGTGCCCAATTGTTGTAACTACCACGTTTTGTTCTAAGCCCATGTTCTTTTTTTTTAGGGAAATGCACAGTTGTATGGAATTTGTTATATCTCCATTTGTGTGCCTTTTATTTGTAAAATTATTTAAAATTACTAAACGTTTTGCTAACAAAAAAGTTTTGCATTTTTGAGACCACAAGTAATGAAATAACATAAAATTAAATACTTATCTAGAATGCGAGAAAACTGTGACTTAAAACTAGTTTAATTCTGATGTTGATACTAATTGGCATTTAAAAAATTATTTTGATAGTTTTGTTCAATATTTGCAGCTATGTATGTACATAAGGCTGTCCCGTCGATATATGGGAATTTTGTTTTTTAGCTACACTATCACAAGAGGTATCAAAATTTGCGTAATTTTACACAGATAAAGAGAACGGTAAAAAAACTGAAATAACATGTCATCTTGAAATAACATGTAACGAGCTTTGAAGATTTGTAAATTTGACGTTCTTACAGACTTTAACCGTATGAATAAAAATATACAAAAATCAAGTTTTAAGAGTTTTTTATTATAAATATTATTGAAACAAAGCATATGAAAGCAAAATAAGCAAGACAAAAAAATTTAATTAATGACATAAACTTAGAATTTAAACTTATTTTCGTGTCCAAAATTTGGCATTTCTGCTCGAGATTGCAACCTGTTTCTAATAAAGCCATCTCTAGAAGTAGGGTCAGTTACACTTTGTGAGGCCTCTGTTACCAGTTGAACACATCTTTCCACAGATTGGGTGTGACAGGGAAAGTCATCAATTTCCAAGATCTTATCTTTTGCTATGATGTGAAGGTCTTCATAAGAAATATGTCAAAGAATCGGGGGTGATGTAACCTGACATTCGTGCCACAAAATAATTTCGGTGTAATCTTTAGCAGAGAAGTTAATTTTTGCTGGTTTATATATCCTGCATTTGGTGATACTTTCAGCTTCTCTAGCTTTTTTATTCTTCGCAATGCCAGCTACCGAATGTGGTCTCTTTCATCAAACAACATACTGATAAGCAAGTTTTCTGGGTGTGCAAAAAAAGCATTTCGTTTTATAACAGAATCCACAACAGATCTCAAATTTTCGGGTAAATATCGAGAGAACATAATTAGTTGGAAAATATGTTTGGCTCCATGCTTAAAAGACGTCTTTTGCTTGATTTGGAACCAAATTGGAGCGTATACTTTGACCACGTAGTTGATAAGCAATAGCAAATTCTCTGATGGATTAAGAGCACTAACATAAAGTCTGATTATACGATTAGCAGAAGTAAGCCATCTCGAGTGAGCCATTTTTCCAGGTTGACGGTTTGCCAGCTCAGGAGTACAGAAACCAGTTGATACAGCTTGACATATCTGATAAAGATATTTTTGATCCGTACTTAGTTCATCAACCACATTTTTCGACAAGTCAGGCATATTACCAGCCACCGCACAAAAGCACAACGTGGTCTTACTTTCGCAACCAGCTAGTTGTTTCCCAATAGGTCCGGAATATTCTCTAGGACCCGAAGTGCAACCACCTAATGTTAAGAATAAATGAGAAAGAGGTAACTCGTTGGCATGAAGCATACAAATACACCATTGTAGCGGTCTCTCCAAAAACTCCTCTAAATATTGAATCACGCCCCCCTTCCAACCAGTGTTAGTTGCAGTTCCGTCACATTCAATGCAGATCACGTCATCTAAATTCCAACCTTGATGTTCTAATAAGGTTGTGATCGATGTAAAAATTCCTTTGGCGGTGCCACGACTTGGTGTTGTGTGTCCCAAATAAATTGATCCAGGTTCTGCCAAAATTGAGATGTGCTCTTCAAAAACTTCTTTGCGATGATAGCGCGCCCGTTTTCTCATTTGTCAGGGTCTTGTCTTTCGTCCATCAAAGTAAATGCTTTTTATAGCAATACCTCCAATATCTTTTGAAGCTTCTGTACGGGATTTAGATACAGCTCTGTGGATCTTGTTTTTGTCAATAACTAGAGTTAAATCTTTGGTAGAAACCAAGCCAACAACAGCCAAAACAGCGGCAGATCGCGTTGATAAACCGTATCGATCACAGACCTTAGCAACTGTTGGTAACCTCAATGTATTCCGATTAGCTCTTGAAGTCGATGGTGCATGTTTGTCTCTGTTAGCGGATACGTTTCTGGTGAAGATTCGAGCACCGAGTCTTCTTCGCAGTTTCCTGAGACAGAATCGGTTTCTTGGGTAGAACACTTTTTTGCTTCCCTCTTTGACTCGTCAATTTGCCTCTGCTGTCGTTTCTTCAAGATAACTGTTTCCTTCTTGTCAACCACGCTTATAACTTAAAACTTATAGCTTAAAACTTCTCTCATGTATGGGAACTTTCTTAGGTTTTAAACACGAACAAGTTCCAAATGAAGTGCATTTACAAGCAGCAACGTCGAAAAGCTTCTCGGATGACTCTAAAAAACACTTCAGTTTGTTTTTGAAACTATCATTTTGTTTGCTTTTGGGGTATCGCTTCAAAATACTGTACTTTTCGAAATAGGATTTCAGTAATTGAATAACTCGTTCCTTAGTTACAATTGGAATCGAAGCTTTCGTCCAAATATTGTTGATCTCTTCAGAAACAATCGCATATATATCTGAATGGGATGGATCCTTTCCGTTACTCTTAAGTTTAAGGTCGTTCCTGACAAACAAAATAAATGTAATGACTTCCCTTATAGTTGGTAGCTGCCGACCGTCAAGTTTTTTGTATGATCCCAATATAGCACAAGTAGTCCCACTACGTCTCGAAATCATTATTTTAAAAATCACAAAAATCGCTTTTAAAACTTTTCCAACACACTTTACACAACCCGTAGAGGATCTCGAATGATCTGAAGACTTCAAAGTGTGGCTTTTATATAAGATCAGGTCTAAAAATTATGGAGTTCGACAACCCATTTAGTCATAAACAAGTGGTGAATGAAAAACCTCTACGTTTCCTCAATAAAACGCATATGTGGTTTTTCCCACATTTGTCCACAAAACGCCCACTTTTCAAACCCTTGAGTTTTAAATCCGACTTTATAACCGGATTGAGTTGTGTATTTTTCAGGTAGAAAAAACAGGTAAAAAACCCAATATTATTCATAAAAATGTATCCCTATCTGGCATGAAGTCAGTTGGGTAGGTTAGGTGGGCCTCAAATTTTTGCCCTGTTGTATTAATTTGCAATACAAATTTTTCTTGCAAATCGGATACGTATAGAAAATTTACTTCAAATAACGTCAAATTTATTAAGCAGTGGTTTTAAGCTCAACAAAAAAAAATAATCACAATGGCGATATGCGCAAAAAAAATATTTAATATGGGACACCATATTGGGGGTAATTTCTTGAAACCTTAGATTTGAAACCGCTGGAAACGTGTTGCTGCATGCAAACCGAAACGTCAAATATTTTGTACACCTAATAAGATCGAAAAGTCAATATTTTATAGTAAATAGTAGTTCAGGAGCGGAAATTAGGGATAGCAAAATATCACCATAAAAATAACAATATTTCAAAATTTTGAGGGTCGGTAGCACCCTCAAGATATATTTTAATTTTATTTTTTAAATTATTTTTGTAATCTAAGGCCAATTACGCAAGTTTTGAGAGGTCTTGCGTTCGGGAAATCCAAAAAAAAATTGTCGGGACACCCTAATGTACATATATGCTGTCATTTATATTTCGTTTATACAATAAATGTGCATAGATAATTGTTGTAATGCAATAAGGATTGTATTTTATTTTTCGTGTTTGCATTGAATTAATTTTCATTCAAAAAATAAAAAATTAATATGAACATTGGTGATATTCAATTCAACTCAATTGAATGTTGGAAATTTAGTTCGCAGACAGCATTGCTTGCACGTTAAGTGAACCTTTGTTTTCGGTTACAAAAACCTTCGTTGCATAAATCTATTCTGTTGCGTTCTATAATTTAGCATGGATACAATCTATTGCACCGTTGTTTGTGTGAACTAAGAAAATCAGTAAAATGCACTAGCGGCTGCTTTATATCCTACCAATGTTGCTGCCATTTGGATAAATTGACATAAATAATCAATTTCATACAATTCTTGGCAATATATAAAACACTCTAAGGTACCAGCCTAAATGTTCAAAATATCTGCCTAAAACGAATCACATGCATTTAAACCAAAATTATGAGAAATTGCTTTTTTTTTTCAGAAAATACCATAACACAATACACAATTTAAAAAAAAAAAAAAAACAGTACATATGTACTTAGAAAATAACGCATTTTGCCTGTTTAATAAAAATTAGCCTACAAAGTAGAAACTATGGAAAACGATCCAGATCTCTGGAAAGAATTGATAAATAAATGTTATGATTCAGGGGTTAACGCCACTAGACTGTCGATTTTTAGGTCCTAGCTGATAACTAGTCCTTACTAGTACTCGGTATCAATTTGACAGGCCTAGTGCTTAGTATTTCTGTGAAGAAATCACTTGGTACCGATTTGAGTACTAACAACTGGTATAATAACCAGGTACTAGCTGATTTTGAGGAGCTAGCTAGTACCGAGTCCCAACTAATACCTGGTACCAAATTGACAGTACTAGGGGCTAGTACTTGTGTGAAGAAATGTTTTGATACCGATTTGAGTAATAAATTCAGTACTAATAACGGTCCTAGTGTTAGTACTTTGTGAAGAAATTGGCTGTAATCCAATTTAAATTCAAATAATCGGCTCCTGAAAAATTTTGATTTTGTGACTTAGACCAATTTTGCTCTCAGATAAGCAGTTTTATGATCTTAATTTATCTTACATTGAAATCTGCAGTCAACTTAGAGCACTAAAGAACTGAAATAGGCCTGCAGTAGAGTAGATTTTGTAGTTTGCTCACACACATGAAGACATTTAAGTATCTGGTGTTAAGCTTTGTGATTAAAAATTGATAAAAGAATTTCAATGCAAGTTCAAGTTTTATTTTTATATTGTAAATCAATTTTTTGACGGTGTAACATAGACCCCTCCCGGTAGCTATTTTGTTACTTTACTACCAAGTCTATTCGAATTTAATTGTTTTTGAATAGACTCCCCCACAGTAATCCCTTTAATTTGAAACAAAACCGTTAAGGTATATGACCTAAAAAGTTTTATTAATATTGTCCTAGAATGGTATTATATTAGATATCAAATCACTTGTTACGGTTAAATCTTTTTGGAAGAAGAGAAAACGACAAAAAAAAAAAAAAAAACAGTTTTATAAGCAACAGTCATCAGTCAGTAGGTACCTACAATAATTTTGTTTTCATTGGTACTGCCTTTTGATTGTGTTTTTTGGTCCTGATTTCAAGGGTTCACTTCAAAGGCCATAGCAAAAACTAAACTAAAAATTTTTTTTAGGTATTAGGTACCTACGTTTGCCTCCAAAATGTTGTTTATATTCAGCTTATCTCTCCGTCAGTCGGCTGTCTTTTGGACGTCTCTCGCCCTTATAAAGATACCATCGCCGATGTCCTCTTTTTTTTTTTTTTTTTCTAAAATCGTTCAATCAAAAGGCGGACAAATCAACCATCCATGCGAAACAAGTAAAGATGAGCCAAACTGACTGACTGTGAAAAACGACTCAGAGGTTTCATCAAAT
The DNA here is from genome assembly GCA_949320155.1 of Melangyna quadrimaculata. Lineage (NCBI taxonomy): Eukaryota > Metazoa > Arthropoda > Insecta > Diptera > Syrphidae > Melangyna > Melangyna quadrimaculata. The sequence continues at coordinate 446,814,940 of OX439483.1, forward strand.
ATAAAATTTGCCATTAGGAGGGATAATGGTCTGAAAGGATGAATTCGTTTTTGTTGGTTTGCCTTTTCTATTTGGTCTTTGCTTGTTCAAACCGTATAGCGTATAGTCCCATCCTCCCATCAGCTCAGTTCCATCAGAGACAGACCAAACGATGAACGAATGTTGACGGTGTACCTAATCCGGCAAACCGAAGATTCCCCCAATGTTGTTGTAATAAGGACACACAGGCCTAATAACAAACATCCTTACAACGATGGCCTGCTCCTGCTCCTGCTCCTGCTTTCCAAAAGAATGCTGTGTGTCCTCTTTGGATATATAATATAGGAATGAAAAAGGAAATAAAAATGAGTATTAGCAGCAAATAAAAACGTCCATTGGATCCAAGTGGGAGAAAATCAGGATAAATCACAAACAGCAGCTTCAATTTGAGTTGAATATAGTCGAACCAGGGAAGAGGGTTGAGAGTAGAGGGATCAAGTGGAGTGTGAGTGAGGTGAAAAACGAAGATAAAATGGCTGACATAAAACCGAATAATACTGGTCTTTGGGTTTAAGTGCAATTTTTTTTGCCATGGGGTAGTTAAGTTTTAATTAATGTTTCGTCCTGTATTATAGGTTAGCTACATACACATATACAACAGCCATAGCTTATCACACTCACGTCAGAACGTCATAAACGGTAGATAGGTATATTTTTTTAGCCTTGTTACTTTATTCATTAAGGATGGACGATTTAAGCTTAAGTAAATTGGTTACTTTCTCGGATTAAGTCTTTAGGTATAAAGAATGGCAAAATGTTTAACAATGTTCTCATTGACTTAACGAACTGAAAAAATGAATGTCGAAAAGAAGTTTAACTAAAGTTAAATGTATTTTAAACACTAATAGGTATAATAATACTTCTTGAGGTTTTTACAACAGGCCTGCATTGATCAGATATCCTAAACACCTGAGACAGAAAGTCAGAAGTTTCACCTTATACCTTATCATTTCTATTGACATTGGGGCTGAAGCTCATCGCTAGGGGATTGTAAATTCATTCATTACTTTAAGCCACACATGATGGGATTGAATTTAAATGCCTTGATTAAAAATTATAGTGACCTTAAATAGACACTAAGAGAATTTTAGCCTGATATTGACGCATTTGTACATTTTGGACTATTTAAAGTTAAAACTGTCAAACTGAGATTTCATTTTTAGTGTCACTATGATATCGCTTTTTTTTATTTTTGAGTGTCACTATAATATCGCATGGGTGCTGTTCGATCGTCAATTTGGCGATGCCAAGTGCCGCTATTGTGCTTATTGTGGTAATCATCGGGCACTGGTCTCGTCCATCCGGACGACTTGCTAAACTTAAAAGCACGAGTAACAAAAGACTAAAATAGCAACACTATAATTCTCTGTCGGAAATATCTATGGCTGATTGAGTTGGCTGAAGTCTTCGACGAGCTCATCAGAAGGATGGCGTACGGCGGATGAACCATTAATGAGCCAACGGCAGCTCTCATATTCCCGCAATAGGTAACTGGCATCAGATTATCCTGCCGGCTATTCTCTAGGGTTATAAAAGGATCTGGTCCTCAAGTTCTGGGGGTTGTGTCGTCGATTTAACATCCCTACCACGTAAAACTTACCGAGACTAGAGGAGTGGCGATAATGATAACCCTCAAACGGTAACAAGACCCAGAACGTCAATGGTTAATATGTACCTGGAACGTAAGAACACTTTAGCACCCTAGGTCCTACTCAAAAGCTTGAGTTTGTATTCGAGCTGTATAAGGCAGATATTACCGCAAACAAGGAGATACGATGGATGGAATCAGGTATGATGAAGAGAAAATTGTTCGGACTTTTTAAAAAGCTGTGGTAAGAAGCTGCACGTGTTAGGATGCGGATGATTTGTGAGAAATCAACTTAGAAGCAAGGTAATTGACCCTAAGCCGATAAGTGATCGCTTGACGTAATCCGCATCAAAGCTTCTTTCCAAAACATAAGTCAAATATGTGCACACGCCCCTACCGATGAAGTTGAAAACCCTTTTAAGGAGGAATCTTATGACCTCCTGGATGGATCGAGTCCGAAGTACGGCGTCAAAGTTGTGACGGATTAGTTGGTAAGCACAGCCTCCACGAAACGACAACAGATAACAGCTTCCGACTAGTAGCCTATTTGCAGCAGTTCATAGTAAGGTGATAAGTAGCACTAGGTTTCCAAGGCTTAGAATCCGTAAAGCAACCTGGGATTCTTCAGACGGTCGAACCTACAACCAAATTGAACATGTGCTAAACATGCAAGGCACGTATCCGGCATCTTAGGCGTACGAACATTTCGAGGGGCAAACGTTGACTCTCTGACCATTTTCATGATGCAGCTAAATTCAGAGCTCGAATGTCGAACAAAAAGAAATTGTGACCTGCCACGAAAAAGAAATTCGACATTGAACGCTTTAGTACACCTATGGAGTTGTCAGAGCCTACAGAGAGCAACTGAGTGAGATACTCTTCGCTGTGCTTTCACGCACAACCATAGACATCAACAATTAGTGGTCCCAGTATCGAAACGTCATCAAAGAGGTAGCCGAAACTACAGTAGGCTATCAGCCATCAGCCATCCCAGAGTGCACATGTAGCCTCCCTGCTCAAGGAGATCAAATAGTCTCGCGATCGAAACAACACCCGGAGGTTTAATCAAAAGTCAAGCAACTGGCTGCTGGTTTTAAAACCACAACGCAGCCTCTCCAAAACAGCGATAAGTAAGCCTAGTCACAAAAGTACAGAGAATAGTTGATGTATTTAGCAGCATTTTCGGAAGCTGTTAAATGGGCATCAAGAAGAACAAGTGATAGGGCACGTAAAAAAACCCAGCACCACTCAATGATGACCATGTTCCTCCATCCAGTATAGAATACAAGAGGTTCACTTAGCTACAAATAAAAAAACTAAAGAACAACAAAGCCGCCGGTTTCGATAAATTATCATCGGAACTCTTCAAATACGGAGGAGATGTGTTGATAGGGCACATGCATCATATCATCAATAAAGTTTGGGTGGAAGGAAGCATGTCCGATGATTGGACTATTAGCTCCATATGCCCAATCTTCAAAAAAGGCGATCCTATGCCTTGCAAGAACGTTCGAGGCATATCCCTGCTGCATATCGCATGGAAGATCCTATCGAACTTTCTGTGTGAGCGTCTTGAGCCGTTCTGCAACACGTTAACAGGCAGGTATCTTCAGACTGAAACAAACTTTGGACAAGATCATCGAATAAAAGTCCAGACACACCATATTTTCATCGACTTTAAAGCCGCATATATGATAGAATTCATTGCCAGGAGCTCTATTTGGCGATGGCTGAACTCGGTTCAGATACAATTATGTCACGTGAAATTAGAAAACACACGGTGGAATCTGCATGCAAGGGGTATCGGCAAGGTTCTGGAGCAGATAGTGCGTCGATTATAGGTGTCAACACTGAAGGCACCATCTTCAACAGATCCGTCCAACTACTGAGATATGCGGACGACATAGACATCATCGCCCACTCCCAACCAACGTGCCATTATACAGACTTTTACGGGGATTGAAGAACAGGGGAAACTCGTTAGTCTTGAAGTGAACGAGGAGAGTATCTGTCTACCGGGTAGGACAAAACGTCACTATTGATAGCAGCATCTTCGAAGTAGTTAAGGAGTTTATCTTCCTTGGATCCGGCGAAGAATTACCCTAGAAATCCGCTGCTACTTCGATTTGGCGAAACAAAGGGGTTTAAGACTCCTTACGCGTAAGACGAAGTGCATGCTCTTCAAAACCCAGACCTGCTGCACGGTGGAGGCGGCACTGAGTACTTGCCGATAAGCAGAAAAGAGGAGCTAATACTGGAATCTTTCCATAGAAACATCCTTCGACGGATATTTGGTCCCGTGTGCGAGGAGGGCGAATGGCGGAGAAGATATAACTGCGTACTCTATGAGCTGTCCAAAGATGTGGATGGTAGTCCATAAGGTCAAAAGACGTCGCCTATATTGGCTCGGTCTAATCGAGCGAATGGACAACAATGCCTTAGCCAAGAGAGTCTTTGAATCCCAGCCCCCAGTATCAAGACGACAAGGAAGACCGAACCTCCGATTTTAAAGAGCAAGCCGTCGAGGACGCCAGAGCGCTTGGTTTGAATGACTGGAAGCAGCATATTTGGGCCCTTTTCACCGTTTTTTATTTATTTTTAACTTACTATGACTCTGGAATAAAAAAAATTGAACAACCATCTTTAATTAGTCTGTTTCCTATAAACAAATATTTAGAATTCATCAGTTTGAAAAATAAAACGTTTCTTTTACATTAAATCTTTTCAAAGCACTTTAAAAATGATGATGTCCTTTTTGCTTAATTCTCAAAAGCATCCACAAAATTTATCAGTATTTAAAATACAAAAAAATAAGTATGTGTATACAAAAATGTGCTATCAATACCATAACAACCATAAACATTATGCTTAAACAAGCATCATCAAAATGAACGACCAAAAAAATATAAATACAACATAAATATGAATGGTGTTCATCAATAATTAAAGTGCGTCAAGTCTCAAGTATACTTATTTGCTTTTTAAGTACCGTTTCTTATAGCATTTTCATTTCCCGGTTCCATGAGCTATTTTTTTTTTTTTTATTTCTATTTTGTAAATCTATTTGTTCACTTTTCGCTATGTTATCGTGTAATGATGCTGATGTTGCTGTTGATGCTGAGCCTTGATGCTCTGTGCGGGACTCCTTAATGCTTGGTGTTTCTTTTTCATTCCTCTTATAATGTTGTTGTTAACTTGTCTATTTGCTTAACAGCTTATGTTAACAAAACGAGAATTTGAAAAGCCACCATTATTCAGGATTATTACTCCTAGGCAGAAGGAAATATTCATAAGTTCCTCAAGGATCTACTTATATATGTTTTCATTTTTTTTCCTTCCCTTCCCTTCCTATCGCATTGGTGGCGGGTGGCGGCAGCGCCTACTTGAGCGCATTATATAATTTCTTTCCTCTTCACCTTTCGTAGATCCTTTCGGGTTTTTTCTATTATTTGGTGAAATTTGACAACAACAACAAAAAAAAGACACAAACAAAATCAGAAAAATAAGGAAAAACTGATATTAAAAAAATTATTCCCTTGGGGATTTAAGAAAACAGATTTCCATTTGGCTTTAGTGTTTGGTAAATGAAATACCATACTGAATTTAGCAAGAGCTCATTTTATGGTTTTCTGTATTCTTATAATGTTGATGAATATAAAACTTTCGCTGTTTTTTTTTCAACTTCAGACGTACTGTTAAGTATAGAGATTCTTTCTTCAGTCGCACTACGGGAATGTGGAATGCTTTACCCGGCCTCGTTTTTCCCTCCCATTGTGATATTCCAAAATTCAAAACCAATGTGCATCATTATCTCCTTGTAAATCTTCTCCAAACTTTCTAACATACGCCTTTGATACGCGCTAAATAAAAAAAAAAACACAAAAAAAAAAAGTTTTAAACTGATGAGAAACGCAATACCATTTTCTTATGAAATCATTACACGCTGTTGGTCTGTTCGAGATGGCATGATTCCAAATAAACTTTAGTAACGCATTATTAATTTCATAAACAATATTATCTCTTACGAATAAGCAAAAGAAACTAGCAAAAACTAGGGCTTGCCACGAGACGAGAATCGGTGAGACTTTTGTAAGTCTCGTCTTGGTCTCATCATGCGAGACTTTTTTTTAAATAATAATTGGGATTTAGAGATTTGAGATCTTGGGATTCAAAATTTTGGATTCGAAATTTGAGATTTCGTTCCCATACTCGTATTTTGTGTGGCAAATGTTAAAATTAAGTTTTTGTATCTATTATTGTAGTAGCCCGTCCAACTAACATTTCAGCTTCGGTTCGGCTTAATAGAATAGGCTTTTGAAGTTCCATAAGACATTTGTAAAGTTTACTTAAGCATAAAAAGGAGAATGTTATAGAAGGTAATATAGCTTGTATACCTCCGTTATTTCGGAAAATATTCTTATAAAATTATTCGCAGATCTTTTAAAAGTAGTAGGTTGTATAAAAGCTTAAAGAAGCCGATGCGAAGTTTTAACGAGCGATATTGGAAATTTGAATGACAATTCAACTTGACAGATAGCTTCGGACATGGTTGTATAAAAGTAAAATACAAGTTTAATAGGAGTGCGAACTTTTTTTATGTATTGTTGCTTGATATTTATTAACCGTTAAAAATACAAATCTTATAGAAATTGAACAAAAATAAATAAAAAAAATGAATTTTTATTGCATTTTATCTGAAATCAAGTATCAAATTAATTTATTTATTAATTAAAGTATTAGAAATGATTATAAATCACCAATTATATTTTAACCGTACTAGGGATCCAACTCAGAGCTCCTACGTAATAAAGTCCATAGCTCTAACCACTTAGCCATCATAGATATAATTTCGAAGATGAAAAACATTTATCAGACTTTTCCTTCAAAATGTTACCCTTAAACAAACCCAAGCTTCTATAAAAATCTATAGACATGATAACGATTTCCTTAACTCCCTGGTACTTTTCACGTAAGGAAACAAATGTAAATAATTTATTTCGCAGTTAATTTTCAATTATCTTAAATTAATGCATAAATAATAATTGAAGTGTTCAAGCTTCCAAGTGATCGTTGCAATAATTTTAAATTTTGGGGATAATCACAAAAAAATTCCATACAAAATTTATTTTATTCGAATTTTGTGTCAAATTAAGTATATGTTTCATAGGAATTTTTTTCTAAATATTCCTCAAAATTAAAAACTGATCTGACGATTTACGAAAAGCACTTCAATTAGGACTCAGAACCGTTTTAATTACAGAAATCGAGCTAGTAGTTTTGGAATAAGAGCATGGTTTTTCTCACACTATTTTGATTTTCATATGAATTTATATGAAAATCAAAAAAGTGTGAGATAGACCTTGCTCTATTTCCAAAACTACTGGCTTGATTCTGGTGATTCAAACGTTACTAAGTCCTTATTGAAGTGTTCCAAGTAATCGTTGCAATAATTTTTAATTTTGGGGATAATCAGAAAAAATAATTTCATTCGAATTTTGCATCAAATTAAATATATGTTTCATGGGAATTTTTTTCTAAATATTCATCAAAATTAAAAACTGATATGACAATTACTTAGAGCACTTCAATTAGGAATTAGAACCGTTGAAATTACAGATATCGAGCTAGTAACTTTGGAATTAGAACAAGGTTTATTTCACACTTTTTTGATTTTCATTTAATTCCTAATGAATAAAAAGGTAAAATAAAAAAAACTCTATGCTGCGGCTTTTATAAAGTGACGTCTTCAATTGTCTTCTGTAATATAAATTAAAAATGCTTATTAGAGGGACAGCTCGCAAACTCGGTAACTCTTCTTTTTTCTTATTTCAGTACGATTATAAGGAAGTAGTTATCGAGTTCTTTATCTGTATACGTATTTCATTTCTGCCGAAGGCCCTACCGAAGCTTTATATTAAGCAAAACCTGTGGCGCATCAATATTTTTAAGCTAAAAGAAGCTGAATTGTAAGTTGGGCGTAGCGTAATGGTTAGTGCGTTGGACTGTCATGCTGGACTGTCACGAGGTCTGGGTTCACTTCTCAGCCTCGTCCAACTAAAAACTAAAAAAAAAAATTTAGGGCTACTGCCTCTTGCGAGGAATTGACAAATCCTCCAAGAGTATCATTTGTCATGAAAAGTGCTTGTCGTCTAGCCGTTCGGATTCTGCATAAAATTGTAGGTCACTTCCATTCCTGTCGACACACGCACACAGGAATGCTTGCAAGTTGTTAAAGCTAGACACTTGGCCCTGTATCTTCACGAGCTGTTGCGCCACTCAATTTATTTATTTTTATCTATTAATATGGAGGCCTAAGATTTGCTGAGTATTTTTTTTTTAACTGTATACGCATATAAGCTCAGAAATTTGTTAAGACGCACAGTAAATACGTAATTAGAAGACAAAAAGTACGCATGTGCCCTAGTGAACGGTAAAAATATTCTTCTTGGCTATATAACTTTTCCCAAGCGATTGCTATTAAATGATTATTTTTTAATTTCTATCATGTATCAATTTTCAAATTGAGTAGAAACACGCGTGCAATTGAATCATTTAAAAAGGCGTATCTTGTACAAATTGTACAATTGTTGTCACTACCCATGATATTCAAATATAAACAAAACAATTCAACATTAACTGCCAGTTGGATCTGCTAAGAAGCTGTAGACTGATAAGATTGCATATTATGTTTGGGAAGACTGATGATCTTTCAAGTTTGTGTATCTTTTATGATTCTGTAATATCCTTTATGTCACAAATTCAACAATGTGAAGAAATTGGCTTAGGAGAGTGAAATATGAGAAGGATTCCCTTAAGTCAGGAAAACACCGTCTGTTTGCAAATGGTTAGAGAAAAGCTGATAATCCCCCACAATGCTTCAAACGACCACGAGTGCCATTACCCCAACAAAATTTTTGTGAAACATTATTTAATCACTGACTCCATTTCCTTTTAAAATTTGGTAGATCTAACTAAATAAAATCGTACAAAAATTTAGGATATTTTTTGGTACGATTCTTTTTTCTCTGTTTTATCTTGGTCTTGTAATTGATCGTAAACTAATCTGGAAAGAAAACAATAAAGAAAGAGAGAAGCAAGCGCAACAGCATTCTATACTTGCAGTATAGAATTCTTGGGAAAAGGGGGGTCACATCCCCAAAACCATTTATTGGATATATACAGCCATAATAAGACCTATCTTGACATACGCATGTCTGGTTTGGTGGCCAGCCTTAGACAAGGCACCCGATCTCAAGACCCTCACTAAAATTCAAAAACTAGTGTGTATTGGAATAACCAGTACCATGAGAACTACGGTTTTCTTCCACTTGCCCAATCGATCTCCACAAAGTACATGACGGCAGTGCTTTTGTGACTACGACAGTGCAATCACTGAAAAAGGGGATTTTTAGTTGTAGAACGATTATGAACTTTACATTTATTTCATTCCGGTGTCCTTAATAGATATCCCTCCAAGTGATTTCTGGACGAAAAACCGGGTCATAAATACAAATCGTGTATCGATCTTTACGGACGGTTCCAAGACGGGCGAAGGGGTAGGGTCAGTAATCTTTTCAGAGAACCCAAATTTAATTAAATAGATCAATAAAGATTCAAAACTTCTGAAGTGCCTTTCAAGCGGAGGTATTTGCGGTTTATGATGCAGCAAAGCATCTTGCAACATGTGAACTAGTAAACAAGAACATTGACATTTTAATAGACAACCAGGCGGCCATCAAAGCCATTTACTCAATTGTCACAAAGTCAACTGGTAGAATGTTGTCGCAGAGAGTTAAGATTACTTAGTGCAACAAACACAGTTACCCTGGGACACTGTGATATACATGGGAATGAAATGGCAGACGAATTGGTGAAACACGAGTCGTCCACGGATCCAAGCCAAACTGAACTTTCAGTACTTATGCCACTGGTGCTTGAAAAGATCAGAATTTACCCGAGCTTCCTCGAAGCCGCCAACGATAGGTGGTTACAGACAGATTGACACGTGTCGGGCTTCGAAAAATCTTTGGCCGGATATTTCGAATAATAGAACTGAATACTTACTTGTAGTATTCTTAATTCAAAGTAATCAATTTATTTCTGTATTCATACTGTGCACAGCATATTATTTACTTAAATAAATGTACTAAATGAACATAAGAAACGTGATCAAATGAGCTATCCGCAATTTATTTTAGATCAGATATAGATTTCTCTATCGACAGAAAGTTTTTTTAAGATTATTCAATAAAGATCCCTCAAAGCATCCGAGTCGTTTTCATGTTGTTAATTAACTCAAAGAAAATTCTCTTTATACTCTCGCTAAGCAGGCCTCATAACTATCCCTATTGGTTAAAATCCTAACTGGTTACAACTCAATGGGAACTTACTTAAACAGAATGGGCATCAGCGCATCTGACCTTTGTAGAGGTTGTCATGATGAAGAGGTGGAGGAGAGCTCATTTCATTTCTTTTATGAATGCCCTAGCCTAGCTAGAACAAGAACAACATCCCTCGGAGAATACTTTTTCGATGAACTGGGCGGCATCTCGCCTCAGACACTAAGGAACCAACTGAAGTTCATTCGGAATTCGGGATGGTTCATGAAGGCACCCCTTAGCTAATCTTCCACTTACTCATTTCCTTACCCTTTCCTTTTCCTTCCTTTTTCGCAAATCCTGATGGGGAATGCAATGGATCCATTGAGATCCGAGTGAGATCCTCTTAACCTAACCTAACCAATTTTTGTGTTGTTGTTCTTTTTCATTTAAATATGTTAGGCAATTTTTAATTTTTTGTTTGGGACCATTTTTTGATACGTTTGGTGCCATTTTTCAAAATGGGGCCATTTTTCATTATAAAAAAAAAAATTGGGCCACTTTTCATTTTCCGTTTGGGCTCATCTTCCATTGGGCCAAATTACATGTAGCCTGTAATTGTTAGATCCGAAATTCAAAAAGTTAACACGTTAATCTCAAGCCATGATTTATACGCAAGGATCTTATTGCTTAAAGTAGGATGTAGGCAGATAAACGGGTAGTCGAGAAGCACATACCAACAAATTAGAAATTAATATTTTACAGAAGATTATGAAGAAGTAAGTAACGATTGCTTTATTTCTGGCAGTAATATTTTAAATTTAATAAAAACAAATTAGGTACATGATTACATCACATACGGTGGAATGTATCTTCTAGACTTCTAAGACCACAAACTCACCTTTAAAAATATATCATGCTCTTTATTTAAAGCACATCTTGGTCCTTCTTAATTAAATGAATCACGATAGAAAAAAAAAACTTTTCTTAAAACTTTTAAACAAATTAACAACAAGATTCTGCATATAGAGTCTCATTCAACTCTATATTATGCATATCTATACTTTCGTAATATATGTATATTCTAAAAGTGTTTACCCGAGACTTTCATCCTCATGTCTAATGAGATTAAAAATTTACTCAGCTCAAAGTATGAATACAAAGTTTTACCTAAAATGTTTCCTCTCAAAGTCTAATACAGCATGTCCGGTTTTATTCTTATAAAAAATATATACCAAAAAAAATAAAAATAAATAAAAAGAAAATATAAAAAAAGCTCTAAAGAGAACAATTTTAAACCAAAAGACAAGAAAATGTTTCCAAAAATTTTAAATGCAATAAGCAATTTAAACAAAAACAAAATCAGCAAATGAAAGTTTCTCCACGTTCGTCATCGTCGTCGTCCCCAGTATATGTAGTTATTTAGGAAGGACGAGATTAAAAGAAAGAAAAAGAAAATAGTTAAAAAAAAAATAATGGACAAAACAATCACACCAACAACAAGAAAAAAAACTTTTTTGCATCGGAAACAATTTCCATAAATCACTCTTTTCTATAGATTCTGTGTCGAGAGTGCACCAAAAATTCTTCCTTCCCAGGCGACGGCAACGGACGCATCTGAAAACTATACAGCACAAACCACCAGAGTAGAAAAAAGACCCGCCCCAGAAGTCCAATCATGCGGCATGTATTCATTTCCAACCAAACATTCCTTGTTCTTCCTCACATCCAAAAATAATCTAAAAAATATGTATTTATATCTAGGTTGATGTTGAGGGGGGGGGGGGGGGGTGATAGGGTTGGTACGACGTTCGAGTAGGTTTTATAAATATAACACGACTTCAATGAGATCAGTGGTGGTGATGGTGTTGGTATGTAGGTAGGTATATTTTAATCCCAGAACCAACAAAACAACCAACACCAACTCTCTCTATCTCTCTCTCTCTCTCTCTGACTTTGAGTCCTCAAGGAAAATTATAAAATATCTAGAACACAATCTTCACTCCTTTACAAATATGCAAGAACGAACCAAAGAGGCGGATATTTTCCGATTTTCCGATCAGGACAGGACAAGCGCAACAACACACAACTTTGACAATGAATTTATTTGAATTCCATCCAAAAAAGGATACTTTGAGGGTTCAGTTTGGTTCGGTTCGACCCAAACTTCCTCGCTCCATCTCCATTCCACTATTTTATATTTTGATTCATTATTTAATATTTCCTCCATGCACTCTCTTCCACTCTCGAGATGTTTCTGATGGGGTTTGCAATATAATGGACCAATGCAGTTGAGAATTTATATAGTTTATCCATTCCACATCATGAAACGAAAAAGGATAAATTGCCCCTTGTTTTATCCTTGGGCAAAATGTACCTACTAAAAATTTTAACTTTACACATGTAGGTATGTATAGAATTGTAGAAGTTCGTAAGTGTCTGCGTAGAATATAACTTTTCACAAAATTATTGCCAAAGTTATTCAAAATATAAGTTGGAACAAAATAAACCAGAAAAGGATATTGCAATCTTGAATAAATATTGTTCATACAAAGATGAAAGGATATTGGTGCAGTAATACAATTATCTGGAAAGGACTTCAACAAAAAAATCCATTTTTCTATATATTTGTATCTAATCGATTTTCAATTTTATTCGATCAGACCTTTTCTTAGCCCATCAGACGTGATCCTTCTTATCCGAAATTCCTCGAATGTCCTTTGGAATCAATGTTATGTGTTCAATTTATTTTAACTGATCGATAGGTAGGTAAATGCAGGAGTTGTTTGACAAAAATAAAATAGAAAAAAATTGGATGCTTAATAAATAGCAATGTCATTGCCGTGTCCCCGGCCGAACGTGGATTTTTACTTAAATCTGTTTCGTTGTCCTTTGTGTGCAGAAAATAAGTCCTGTTGAGAACAAGCAGTCAACATGTTACTGCTGCTGCTGCTTTATAGAGAGAAAGTGCAAAATTAATCAATTTTCCTTTGCACCATCATAGAATTTTTTTCTTATCATCAACGTTTCTTGGATAGGTAAAATATGTATGTATGTACGTATATAAAAAGCTTTCAATAAAAATAAAGTCTATATCGTCAAAAAGTCAATTTAAGTTAGAGAATTGGTGGAGGAGTTCAGTTTCAAAGAATGATTTTTTTTTTTCTACAGATTTGCAGTAGGAACCATATTCAGCTACACTTTTTTTTTGTTTAATCATTTTTTTTTGTCTGTCCTTAAAATGGAAAAGTTTAAATTTATTTTTGTGTAAGGGCAAAATTGACAGAAATGGGAATGGAATGGTTTTTTTTTCTTTTTATTTCCAAAGTCAACACTTGAAGCTTATTGAGAGAAAAAGGACGTTGCACAGCTAAAACTGGGAAGGAGGAGAGAGTAAAGGAAAAGTGTGGCACAGAGTATTCCTTATGATGGTTACCATGTAAGGCAAGTTCTTATGGTTGAAATGTTTGTTGATTTCAAAGACATTTTCACACTCAAGAAAGTTTGGACTTAAGTTTTTTTTTTTAATTTTTTTTTTTATCGTCGCTTTGCCGTTTGTATAGTACGATAGTGGAGTTTTGAATCAACAAAAAAAGCTGTGGCGTTTCTACAGAAATAACTGTCAGGGTCAGAAATTATAAGTTTATTGTTTTGACAGGATAAGTATGTAGGTTAGGTAGGTAGGTAGTTATGTTGGATAAAGAGCAGGTGGACAATTTTGATGTGATTGCATCAACAAGATTGCATAGAAGATGCTTTTTTTTTGTCAAAATGTTAAAGCTGTGCAATATTTCAATTGTTAAGGTATGAGGATAAGAAGGCAGGCCGGTCTTTTTTTAGTTTTTAATAGTTACTACATTATAAGTAAGGACACTAACTTGCCAAACAAAATTAACGGTCATTTCTGACTTACCAATTTCTTCTACCATAGAAATGGTGGAAAAACATATATGTTTAGATGCTAGGTTTTGTTCGGATTGTAGATATTTTACAAAGTATCGGAAATAATAATTAGAATCGAATGCAACAAAATACAACTCAACAAACAGACTCCGTTTGATTATATTTTATGGTGGTTAATCGATTCTAAATCTAAGCTTCTTTACTTTTATAAGAAGACTAAAAAGTAATTTTTATTATAATTTTTTAAGAAGACTAAAAAGTAATTTTTGCTTTCCAGGTCAATCTCAAAAAGTATTTATCTAATTTACGTGGAACAAATTTTATAATATTGTTTACGTTTATTAGAGTAACTTAGGCTATTTATTCAATTCTTAGTTATTTTTTTATTTAATATTTCTTTTTTTTTAAATTGTGTTTAACTTTTTTCTTTGAGGATTAATCAAATAATCAGTTATACTCTCAAAGCGATTTGATATTTAAGACAACTAATTTCTACGAAAATTTAAAGCCCTTTATTTTTAATGTACTTACAAGCTGAGGAATAAATATATGTATAAACGTTATAATTAATCAACTCGTTTGGATTAATTTGTAGCCAAGAATTCAATTATGGGTTAGCCGTTTTGTTATTCTATAGCTTTGTTTTGTTCCCTTCTTCCGCAAACTGAATTCGTATATACAAAAAAAAAAAAAAAATGGCTTCACTGCCACAACATTTTGTATGCAAAAGCTTTAAAATAATTAAACATAATAAATACATAGGTGGGAAACATATGAACAAAATAAAAGTCGATTTTATTTTCTTCTAATATAAATAATATGTACCAACCTACTTATATCAAATAAAATATTGCTTTTAAAAGTTTCCAAAGCAACGCGAGCACGGGTCGGCTAGTATTAAATACGCGTGCTTATATAAATCAATAAAAGCCATTACATGTGTAAGCGTGATGTTGTGGTTTTGACCCTGCTTTGTTTGAAATATAAAATAAAAGAAAAATAAAAAAAATAATACGTATACGCCACAGTGGCTTCAATGGCTGAGTTCCAAAGTGCAGAAGACAGGCGCGAACGCAGGAAAAAATTTCGGGGGAGGACCAACAAATTTCGGGGTGGGGTTTTAAACTGAAAACTCAAAAATTAAGAGTGAAATTGTATGGCGAGGAAGTTAAATTCATACATTTCGGGGGGGGGGGGGTGTGGTTGAACGCCCCAAAACCCCCCCTGCGTTCCTGGCAGAAGATGTGCACTTGATGCAAAGTCATAAGTTCCAAAACTTAAATGAGAAAATGCTGAGAAGGTAGCAAGTTTTTAAAAGCATCCGATATCCTTGCATCATCGATGCGTATGAACAGAGCAATTTAGGTATAAATTGTTAGGTAAGGTTAGTGGGCTGACAGTTGATCTTGTTACGGTCACACTTAGAACAGTGTAGATCCATTGTGATACCCTGGGGATTAATCAACATAAAAGAAAACTATAATAAATCCTATGACATAGCCCGTAAAAGGCGTCGATAAAGTTCTAACAAGCTGAAGCTTGGAAAAGTCGTTTTCAAATTGATTGAAGGAATGTCAGTCGCTTTCCTTTACCCTCACTGGATTGATCAACCCCACACCAGACCCGTAGGAGCAGTGGTTCCATGCAACGTCTGGGGTAGAGTTCGATATATCAGTGGCTGGTGCCAGCGACTGCCCAGTTCGGTCAGATAAGAAGAGTCCGTCGACACAATCACCGACCGGGCAAAGAAGAGCCCAGCCCACCATAGTGTTTTATAAATAAATTGTTGATTTGATGCTTTTGATTGATCACTTTATATTTTTTTCAATTTGCTAATTAGATTTTTATTTATATTTCTGTTTTTTTTTTCAGGAAGGAAAGGGAATGAAAAGATGCTTCAAAAAGGATTTAGTATGAACTACATTTCGGTTATTACATGAATTATTAATATAGCTCTTGGATACGTCGGTAATATTTGGTTTATTCAGAAATTCTTTTTTATTTGTTTTAATTTAAAGTCTTGCTATATTAATGGTTCCAAGTCCTCGTCAAAGCTTTCGAACATTATAACATTTTTAAATTTAATTGTAAAATTTTTCTGAAGAGTTTTAAAACATAAAATTATCAGAAATAACCAACTTTATGATATTTATAAAACATACAGGGTGTCCATTAAATAATGCTAAACCTTGGAATGCCTCATAGTAGACTTTATGACCGTCCTGATAACAAATAATAAAAAAGTCTATCCCAACCACAAGAAAAGGTATGTGCATTTTTTTGTTCAGTGCATTAATTTTTGCGTTACTTTACGTTTTTGAATACCACGACTACAAGTGAATAAATTCTACCCTCTTTTTTTCGTAGCAATATTTAACACTGCTTGTGCCAAATTATAAGAAGACAGAAATTATAATAACGGTTGGAATTCTTAGAGGAAAGAATTATTGAACTTTGATTTTCGATGCAAAATTTGAAAGAAAATAATTTTTGAAAAAGTTAAATCATCTCTGGAATATAAAAATGCATGAATACCTAAGTGGCCAACTATTTATAAAATATGTGTTGCGAATGCGGATTTAAAAATGGTATAAAAAATAAAAATAAATCGGGTGGCAGAACGGCTCATGAAGAACCAGGGCCTAGTGGCTAACAACTCGCAACCATTCCTGTGTGCGCCTTTCGACAGGAATGGAAGGGACCTACAATTTTATGCCGAATCCGAACGGCTAGACGAGAAGCACTTATTCGTGACAAGTGATACTCTTGGAGGATTTGTCAATTCCTCGCAAGAGGCAGTAGCCCTCAAAAAAAACTTTTTAGTTTTTTAGGTGGACGAGGCTGGGAAGCGATCCCAGACCTCCAGCGTGACAGTCGAACGCACTAACCATTACGCTACGGGCTACTACTTTAAAAATGGTATAGTTTAGTGGAATAGATAGTTGCATTCCTCCCCTTAAAAAAATTCAACCGTAATACTCGCGCTTCTAGGAATGATCATCAGTTTACCCTTGAGTCCAACTTCGGACGTACTGTAATGTACAGAGATTCTTTCTTCAGTCGCACCACACGAATGTGGAATGCTTTACCCGACTCGACTTTCCCCTCTCGTTTCGATGTGCAAACATTCAAAACCAATGTGCATCGGTATCTCCTTCTAAATCCTCTCCTACTTACCTAATCGCTCGTGCTGTGTTAAAAACAAAAAAAAATTATTGTATCTAGAATCAATAACAAGTTATTTATAAAAATCTGCAATACTAGAGCCAATTTAGCAAAAACAAAAAATTTCAAAATTAGCACAGTAAACGTGAATACAATGCGTTGAACATGGTAGATATTTGATTGATTGCCTGTCTTTATAATGTTGTCCTTATGATAAATCCAAGCTTTTAACTTCTAGGGCCAAATGCAACATTACCATTACCATAATGTTAACAAAGTGCAAAAAACCGGTACATTTTTGAGCTTTTTTTAAATAATACCTCTTCAATTGGCCTTATAAAAAACCATCAAATATTTTGGTAGTGGTTATTACCAAATTAATTTTCTTATAAAAGATGCATTAAATAAATCGAATACAGCAAGCCGATCAGCTTCTCAGAGGAGGTATGCAATCTTGTGCAAGCCGCTGCATTACAAATATGCCAGATATACAAGCAGATGGACATGAGGTCTGGGGCCAATTCTATGGCCACCCCGTTCACCAGACCTAAATCAACTTGATTTTTTTATTGGGGCATTACAAAAATCGTGTACAGCAAGCCCATCAGGTCTTTAAAGGAGATGAGAAATATTGGGGAGGCAGCTGCATCACAAGATTCTGAGCAAAAATAATTATTATAAGATTTTCATTTATGCGGAGGAGCAGAACCTGTATTAAAATGGGTGGAAAACAGTTTGAACATTTGCTTTAAATTAAAAAAAAAAATATCTATTTTTGTTTTTGTTTTCTAACTAAGTCATCAAGTGATTGAAAATTGGTTCAAAACTCAAAAGACTATTTGTTTGAAGAAAATAACAAATAAACTAAAAGCAATTGCGAAAATATTTAATGGTATAGTTAGGGCCCAAAAGACCATGTATAATTCAAAACAAGCTTGAAAATGTAGCCGTTTTTTGCACTTTGTTGACATTTTTGGTAAACATCCAATCGGCCCTAGAAGTTAAAATCTTGGATTTATCACTAGGATAATACCATTAAAACAGGCAATCAATCAAAAATCTACAATGTTGGACGCATGATATTATTTTTACGTTTAATTTGCTAATTTTTAAAACATTTGTTTTTGCTAAATTGACTCTCTTGTTGCTGATTTTTACCAATAACTTCCTATTGGTTCAAGATGCAATAATAAATTAAACCATTTTGAAATCCGCATTTAACGCACATATTTTTAAAATAGATGGCCACTTAGATATTCATGCATTTTTTCATACCAGAGATGATTTAACTTTTTCAAACATTATTTACTTTCACATTTCGCATCGAAAATCAAAGTTCAATAATTTTTTTCTCTAAGAATTCCAACAGTTATTATGATTCTTGTCTTCTTATGTTTTGGCACAAGCAATTTTAAATATTGCTACGAAAAAAAAAACGGTAGAATTTATTGACTTGTAGTCGTGGTATTCAAAAACGTAAAGTAACGCAAGAAATAATGCACTGAACAAAAAAATGCACATATCTTTTCTTGTAGTTGGGATAGACTTTTTTTTATTAGTTTTCAGGACAGTCATTAAGTCTACTATGAGGCATTCCAAGGTTATCTATTATTTACTGGACACCCTGTATACATTTCCTTTCATCGCTTCCTTTATATTTCCATCACTAATAAAAACCCATCAGCCAATGTACGGTTTTTCAAGATTATTGTTGACTGGTGATATTGACCTGATATGGCGATTGAACATGAACATGTCCTAGCTGAGCAACGACAGATGACCCAAAATGGAGTTAAAAGCATTGGGACCCACAAATCAGGGGCAGCAAATTATTTTCCATTAACAATAAAAGCTGTTGAAAAAGTTCGATGATTTATTTACCTATGAAAACAAAACCCTTTAAAATTGTACCAAATTCGTTAGAGAATTCTTGATTTTATTTGTAAATTTTAGAATTCAGTTATTTTGAAGTGTTAGGTACAGTAGATAAACACCTCCTGTGATAAACACAGATCATGGCAGTGCTTCAAAGAATCAGTTTTATTAAAAGTTCCAATATTATGTCTATTGAATTCAAGTTTTTGTTTCACTATATCTTACTAAATTTCTCATCATCAGCGGGGATAAAATGAAATCTTTTAACTGTTTTATCTTTTCATAGCACAAGTCGCAGCTTTCGTCAGCATTGCCAAGATACAAAAACACAAAGTGCCTGTTGATAGCAGCTTGGAACAGGAAAGATGTTCTTATAAGAGCGTAGTGTATGTTCCTAAATTGTCGGAAAATTTTAAAGAAATGACGAAAAAGAACACCGATAATGTCAACCTTGCGTACAAATTTAAAAAGACTCTTGAAGAAAGCAACATGAAGACCACAGATTATAACAGACGTATAGATGTTGTATACAAAATAAACTGCCTTTACAGTTTACTGCCTTGACGAAAGCTGCGACTTATGCTATGTTGGTACAATCAAATGCAATAAAATCCACAAAATAAATGCTGGTGTGCCCCAGGGCTCCGTTTTGTCTCCGACTCTCTTCCTTATTTTTATAAATGATCTTTTGTCTGAAACTTCTAATCCATTAAACTGTTTCGCTGACGACAGTACCCTCAGCTTCTCATATTCGTTTACAGATTCTCATCCGTGTCCTTCGGATGTGGAACTTGAACGGCAGCGTATGATAAGCTCATTAAATTCTGATTTCGACAGCAATGTCCAATGGGGAATCAAAAATCGCCTAGAATTTAATGCTTCAAAAACTCAATGCTGTCTAGTGTCGTCAAAACGAAACCCACCCCTCATGACACTATTCATGAGTTGGTCGTGCATTGAGGAAACCGAAAAACTTTCAGTCCTCTGTATGTGTATCACAGACCACCTTCTGTGGAACGATCATATATTTGATGTTGCCAAAAATGCTGCTAAATGTTTAGGTTTTCTGCGGCGATGTAAGAAATTTTTCACCCCTTCTGATCTGACTGTTTTCTATAAAGCCTTTATTCGTCCAAAAATCGAGTACAATTCTCATGTTTGGGCAGGAGCTCCAATAACTCACTTGAGTCTATTGGATAGAATTCAAAGAAGAGCTATGCAAATGATAGGTGATAGAAATATAACGGAAGAATTTTCACCTCTCGAACACCGACGAAATGTTTCATGGGTTTCGTTGTTATACCGTTATTTTAATAACCAGTGCTTTAGCGAAATAGCCAGTTGCATTCCTCCCCTAAAACAATTCAACCGTAATACTCGTATTTCTAGGAATGTACATCAGTTTACCCTTGAGCCCAACTTCGGACGTACTGTTAAGTATAGAGATTCTTTCTTTAGTCGCACTACAGGAATGTGGAATGCTTTACCCGGCACTATTTTTCCCTGCCATTTTGATATTCAAAACCAATGTGCACCGGCATCTCCTCTTAAATCCTTTCCTATTTTCCTAACGCTCGCACTGTGTTTAAACATTTTAAGGGTAGTAAGAACCCATTTAGTGCGCGCTTAATTAAAAAAAAACAACTTCTTCACCAGAGAATTTCAAACAACTATAATCTAAAAAGTACCGGCAAGACAGCACTGGCAAAAGTACCAGCAAGACAGCACTGGCATGCCACAGTGCAGAACGTGAACACAAACCGGTCTTTGACGGAGTTGAAATTTTGGAAACGGAGAAACATTTTTCTAAGCGATACCCTTTGGAAACGGGAGGAAGAAACCATGACTATTCTCTTTTTTTTAAGTATTTGCAATAAAACCAGTAAGTATTAAAGTAATTTTTATAATTTTTATTTATAATAACTTTTTTTAAAATCCAAATACTCAACTTGTTTTACAGTTTTTTAAGTTACCTGCATATCTTTATGTACACATTTTGTTATTTAAAGTTTATATATAAATAAAAGATCCACTGAAGAAGATGGTAAAAACCGTCGAAACGTAGAGAAAAGAGATGAAATATATATTTTCATTAATTAACATTACGACCAAAACAGCCGAATGAGAATATTTTCAAATTCTCAGATATCTATAATCATAATAATTATATACCAATTTATGCATTAACGTTTATATTACTATGGTATGGTTAATAAATATTTTGCACTTACATTTTTTTTCACAAACGATACAAATCCGTATCCTTTTGATTTTAATGTTTGTGGGTCCCGCACAACTCGGCAGTCTCTGCAATATAAAAAAAGAAAGAAAAACTTCAATGAACGACTTTACAAATGATACTACTCATGATAAGTAGCTGTATTGTAAAAGTATGTATAGAATAGATACACTGCTATTATATATTAGATAGTATCAAGTTGAATCACTATCCTTATTTCCAAGAAAAAAAAAAACTTTCTCAACTTTAATGCAAATGCGTATTTATCTTGAATTGTAATTCAATTTTTATACTTAAAGAATTTTCTATAAAATCGATAGAAAAAAACTACCTCCTAGAAAAGTTTTACGTTAACCAAGAAAAATCTATATTAAGTTCTTTTTTTACCCCATAGTTATCTTTTTATGTTAGACATTCCTTCAAAGGAGATTTACATATCATGCACTCTATAAATATTGAATAGAGTTAAAGAAAATGTTGTTGCTGAAAAATTGTGTTCTATTTTATCTTATATTAACATACCTTGATTAAATATATTTAATTGATCGATCTGAAGATTTTGTATTTCAGAAATCATCAATGACTTGTTGATTTTTATTTTCATTAATACAATATATGACGACATTTATGATATGTCCTAATAGAAAACGATGTCAAGGATATATACACTCCAATTCACTCGTTTAAATACAGATTTTTTTCAATAAACTTTTGACGATTTCTCCATAACCTTTTAGAATTATGACAAATCTAATTATAGAATTTATTAAGTATAATATGGGGATTAAGATCCAGGAAGAATTTGTAATCCTTCTAAAAAAATTGTTAGTCTTATGGCTCTTTGAACAATCTGAGTCACAAAATCAACCTTATTTTTTGTGTCATTCGTTTAAATACACCTTGAAAAACAACCTAGTAGCTCATAAAATCGTTAAAATAAGTATGCACAAAATCAAATAATAAACATTTAAAGACATTTTCTCATGAATTTAACAATTTTGCCAAATTCGAGACTGTCAGGACGATGGTCATAGCAGTCGGTGTGAAGGTATGCTACCTTCGATATAGTGAAAACATTGAAAAAACAACAAACCGCTAGCGAACATGGCTACAACACCTCAAGAAAGACAACACATACTCCGAAAAGCCTTAAATTCAACATTATCAGTTAGCAAAATCAGTGGTAAAATCGTAGTTAATGCTACCAAAAATACTTTTTATCAGATTGTCCGGGAAACCACATATTTTAATCATCTGAAAACTAAAAATGATCCACCGAAATCAGGCTGGTACAGATCTCATACGTGAAATTTAAAGTGGATTTAAACTTGTTAATGCAATCTTCCTATTATTATTTAAAAGCTTACTAATAATAAAAATTCTTTCGGTTAGGCAAGCTTAAAGGACGGAAATGAAATAAAAATGGTTATATATGAAAGCTACAATTATTTTTGGTCAAAAAACAGAAAAATTCAACCTAAAAAACAGAAAGTACCAAGTTTTGTACAATTCAATCTATTCGTTCAGTCTGTACGCCTAGGTGTTACCAATTGACAGATGGACAGATAAAACTGCGGTCCCACTACTTTTTTCAAATACTCTATTATTGTCATGACATATTTGATCGAAATCTCGACTTCAAGTTATTTCAAAAATGGGAAACTTGCCATATAGTACCAATAAATTTAAAGTCAAAAAGATGCTTATGATACAAAACTGCAAAAAATACAAAAAAAGGTTATTTTGAGCCTGAGCATCTACTTTGTTTCATTCTGATATGAGGAATTTAGTAAAAAAAATTATAATCAGTGATTTTTCGATTTTTTTTAGGTCAATTTTTGTTATAGTTTTCGAGTTATAGTAACAATATTGAAAAGTGACCATC
Source organism: Melangyna quadrimaculata (assembly GCA_949320155.1). Lineage (NCBI taxonomy): Eukaryota > Metazoa > Arthropoda > Insecta > Diptera > Syrphidae > Melangyna > Melangyna quadrimaculata. Next base: position 446,837,952 of record OX439483.1, read on the forward strand.
CTCTCAGAAATGCTTGGGTGAATTTAAGAGCATTTTATATCTAAGTCAGCTTAAGTTCCACTCAAACATAATTATTGAATAATAAAACACCGTGAACGCAATTGTTCCTTGCCAAAAGGTCTATCCAATAGCCTATTCAGAGTGTTTTCGATTATTTGTTTTGCTGATTTGTGGAAACTTAAAAATAATAGCCTTGTTTTTTGCAGGTCCAGTTAGAATTGAACAACAGCTGAAGTCCATGAAAACTTAGACATACGTCCAGATAATTATCGGATCTTAACTAAAATTCCGATACAAACAGTATTATCGGCTCGAACTTTTTGTTATCGACCGATGTTATGGCAACATCAAAATCTCTGAGCCAACGATTCAAACAAAAAAAAAAACAAAAAAATGGATGACCTCATTAGTGATTAAAAATTAAGTTTTTATGTTTTTATTTCACATTTTTTTCTTACATTAATAAATGGAATAATTTTCTTTATGAGATTCAATTTGATTTGAATGTATTTTAGTTTTTATTTTAAATCTTGTGACAAAACTTAAAGAATTAGTGAAGGCGTTTTATGCATTTCGTGATAGTGATGGATTTTTTTTTTCTTTGAAGACTAAGTTCGGATGTCGTTTTTTTTCGGCCAAAAAACACGGCTAATATTTTCATATGTATAAAAAGTAGATACGTATTCAAATGTATCCGAATTTTGTTTTCATTCGAGATTTTGAGATTTATGGGTATTCGGGATTTGAGACTAGCGTAACGACTACAATTATTGGCACCCCAAATTTTTGACCCAACTATTGGTACCAACATTTGGATTCAACAGTTATTTTCTCAGAACCCATTGTCCGCGAATAAGTAAATTTATTTTTAATTGCGATATAGGTACTACCTTTATATGATAAGTTATGGATTCGTAAGAAAAATCGAACTCGAGATAATAATTTTCCCTAACAGTTCGATGATAGAGAACGCGAAAAAAGTGGGTCCCGCAATGTCCTCGATTTTCTTCAAACTTGGTTTATAGTGATTTTTTACTAATATGCCCATACGTTTTTTTTTAATTTTTTTTTAAGACCAAAAATGAATGTACCTGTCATATATTTTTTTTTTCGCCAAAAAGAAAAATGATGTTTATCTCAAAAACGGGTCCGAGGATTTTTTTTGAAAAAAAAATTAAATAAGGAAAACTACTTTTTGATAATTTTTTTGTTTTCAAAAATTGGTTATTTTTGGTTCCTCCAGTACAGCCATTTTTTTTTTTTTTGATTTTCTCGAAAACAGTTGACATTTTTCATTTTTTTATGGTAAAACTTCTAAAAAGTATAAACATCATGTGAACCAAAATTACATTTTTTTTGTTGGAAAATTAAAAAAAAAAAATAATTTTTCCATTCGGATTACTACAGCTAAAAACCGTGCTGTGTAATCCTGTGCAAACGGGGTCTTAATTGAACGGTTTTGAACGGCTGGCAGTGAAATATTCGAGTTCAACCCCGAAGCTGGGATGAGCTGACATTCCACAACTGGACGAACTGATGAATTTATTTAAAATGAAATATCATGCGAGTTGTCTCCAATAGGCTTCAACAAGCTTTAACAAAATTTCTTCAACAAAATAATGTTTGTGCTTTTATCAATTGATTCTACGTTTTACCCACTTTGGCAATCATTAAAAATCAATTACAATAAACTGCGTGAAATATAACTTATAATTCAACGAAATCAAACGCATATATTTTTGTATGCCTCCCACAAGCAAAAAAGTTATTTCTATATTTTGCAGGAGATTTGTGCCTCCCGGTCCCGATGTTTTCCTCTTTATGCACATTGCACATCACAGTCCTTCCAATATCCTCTTGCTCCAAAAGGTGAAGCAGACTGAGTCTGACGCTGCTTCTGATTAAGCAGCAAACACATATTTCACCATCAATTGCATAGCGTGATTGATGGTGGGTAATAGTGATGGGACGGGTGAGTTGAATTATTGGGTATGAAATGCAAGGTAGGCTTTTTACATGCGGCGCGGTGCGGCGGCGCTGCTGCTGGTATATGTAAACCAACCAGTATAAAAATATTGCAGTCACGCTTTTATCCCATAATATGATAATATATCTATATAGAGTATAAGATGCTTAAAGAAAACGATGCTGGTTGCGGTTATGCAGGATTGGGTGCTATGATGGTGGGGGTAGGGGGAAGGGGGGTGCTGTGAAAATGCTACTGATCCTACCGCCAACCAGTCAACCATTAAAGCCAACTATAGGAACTGTCAGAAAAAGAGAGAGAGAGATTGTGTGTGCACTGCTGCACCCACAGCCACAAAGCGGCAGAAGTTCCATGAAAAATCCAGATTCAGATCAGCAACATCATACGAGTATATGGGAAATCTACACCTAGGGTGTGTTTGTTTTTCAAAGAACGGCGCGGCGGTTCTGCTTGCGGTAGGCAAGGTAGAGCGCACAAACGTGCAATCCAATGATGATGATGAGGATTGTGGTAGCGAATCGTAAATACCTTTTTATATTAAGGCTGAATGCATAGTGTACGGCTTTTATTATTATTTTTGTTTGTTTTGTTTTTGTAATTGAAGCATTGAGTTGATTTTCCCATTTTGGCTTAAAGGAGTTGCATTTTATGTAGGTTGGTATATTTTTTTGTGATTTATTTTATTTCACGGATAGGTATATGGATAAATATCTATAGACAGGTAGGTAAGTATATGTAAATTTCGTTTTCTTTTATTTAACTTAAAATTTGGCCTAGTTGGTTTGTGTTCTTTTGAAAAAAAAAACTGTTGAACAAAGTTTATTTTTCGGTGAATGAAAAGCCAATTCAAGTGAAAAGATTTTTTTAGGCTTAAGAGCTTTTGTTTCTGCTATAAATACATTCATATGTATTATTTCTTTTGATTGTAAAGATATTCAAACTGTAATTGGTAGTGTTTAAGCTAGTTGAAATTAAATTTTACAAGCTTATACAAATTAATGAACGTTTTCTACTGTTTTATCGATTGTATAATTTAAAAAAAAGATACAATTGAAATTGTTTGGTTTTTTATTTATTAAAAACTTTTGGAAGCCATCGCGTTTTGTCAGGGCACTTAATTAAACATGAAATCAGAAAAGTAAAACAAATAAATAAAGTTTATAAATTATTAAAAATTTAAATTTGGAATTAAAAAAATTATTTGTTAAGTAGCGGTCTATTATTTTTTAGTAAGTCGATTTGAAAGTTCAAAATGATTCGTTTTTAACTGAAATTGGGAAAATTGATTGTAGAGCTAATTACCTAGATTTTTTTTTTCAAGCAAAAGCTTAAAAAGAGCTTGTTGCAAATAGGTCCACCCAGTTTTTGGATATTTTCATGATCGTTATGTTGAGTGTTGCAAAGTAAAACGCGCCAAGTTCAATTAAGTTCATTATTTAACAAGTATAATACTACAATGCAAGTGCAAAGAATAAGATTACATATCATGAACCATTTAAGTCAAAAGATTATAATATAGTGAGAGTGTTGCGTTGATTGAATAGTTCACTGAATTTATATAACGCAAAAGATAAAGAATGTACAGTTAGTCGAATAATATTTCAACACACCACAATGCAATACTCTAATATTATTTTCATTAATAACCAAAACAAAAATTAAATCAAACAGTTTTTAATCCCATCATGGATGTGAACTTTGTGTGCTTTGGTTTAGCTATGTTTTAAGTTTGCATGTCAGCCATCATATCGGCAGTACATTGCTATTTGGTTTCAATGATGCCATCTTTGATAAGGTCACGGAAGAAGTGATGTCTTTTATAAATGTGCTTTGTCCTTGGGTGATGAACTGGATTTTTACCAAAGTGGTTGTGCACCTTGATTGTCGTTAGAGAAAAAAATTGAATTATTAACCAATGCAACAGCAAGTTCTAAGATTAAATTTCGTACTTCCACTTCCTTACAAGCTTGACATATGGCCATGTACTCAGCTTCTGTGCTACTGAGTGCTTTGTATTTTGATTGTTTCTTGGACTCCCAAGAAATTCGCCATTATAAAAACAAAGCTCGTATAATGACTTCCTATAGTCCAAGTCTCCCACCCAGTCTGCGTTCACAAAACCTTTAAGATCCTGTGAAGTTTTGTTGTAGAGGTTAACTTTGCGTTGCAGGTAGTATTTAAGTATGCTCTGCATGATGATCTGTGTTGAATTGCGACAGCTTACTCATTGTATGAACAATATCAGGACGCCTAGACACAGCCAGATACATGAGTGCTCCCACTAGTTATTGATATGAGCTAGGATCTTCCTTTTTATATGAAGTGTTTGAAAATGTCTGTAGTTTGAAACCTGGATCAAGTGGTGTAGATAAAGGTTTACATGGGCTCCCGGAAGTAAAAATCTCGAAAAAAAAAGTCTAGAATTGAAAAAATCTCGAAAACTTAAATCTAGAAAGCATAATCTCGAATTGCAAAAATCTATAAAAAAAAGTCTAGAATGCAAAAATCTAGAATAAATATTAATTGTTGAGTCAATGAATGTTCTAGATTGTAACCATTCATTGTCTCAACAATTAATATTTATTCTAGATTAGGAAGGTCTCCTTAAGAGTAGGTTACTAAATTTAGTGTTGCTAGGGGCGGTCTCTTATAACAACGTAAGTTTTCTGGTCATGTGCTGACCAAATAAAACAGAGCTTACCCAGAACATAAAACAGATAGTTGAGTCCTGGCATAGGACTAATTAAAGTTTTGGCTAGTGAGTCAATTCAGGTTAGTTTTGTGGTTCAAAAAATTCAAATTGTTCAAGAAACTAATGTAAGAAGGGAGTATTTAAAAAAAGAAAAGCAAATCTTAAAAATACTGGACGAAAAAGAAGAAAAAAGTTATGTAAGCTAACTTAAGAGTCTTGCATATAACTCCAGTTTATAGAAGCTATTTAGTTATTATAGTATATATAGTTATTAAACTAAGAGTTATTTGTTTAATTTTGTTATATTTTGACACTTTTTCTTTTTATTGAATAATTATTATACTTTTTTGATATATGTTATGTTGTGGTACGAGTATACATTTATAGCTACATTTTCTACGATATCGATGAGGAAACACCGGACCACATTCTAGGCAAATGTGATGCACTTTTACACCAAAGACACAAACACCTGGGACGTTACCAGGTGGAAGATATTGATCTACCATCTCTGAATGTACTCCAAATATTTCGATTTCTTAGAGAAATACATTTGGGGGAACAAATGTAAGATGAGTACCCTGATCCAACTCCAGTAGGGGGCACAATAGATCCTTAGGTTGCAGTGCGAAACCCCATATTTTTTATTCATTATTCATACATATACATACACATATCCTATAAAATATTTGATTTCTGTTAAAAACATTTTCATTTATCTCGATCGTATAATACTTGACTTGAATTTTTTTCTGGATATAGTCTTTCGTGATTTTTGTACGTTCTAGATTTTTGTATACATTCGAGATTTTTGAATTCGAGATTTTTTTTTCGAGATTTTCGCCATTCGAGATTTTTGTCATTCTAGATAACGTCATATCCCGGCTTACATGTTTCCATTCCATGTTGTTTAAGAATATCCAAAATATATTGGTTTTGGTGTATGCTTATGCTGATTGATCCCCTCTGGTTTTCTGTTTCAATTTGAATTCAGCATAAATTAGACGTGTTATCTCTTCCAAAGAAGATTCATTAGTACAAGCAATCATCTTATCATCTACATAAATGACAATTAAATTAAAATTATTTTCTTTGTTCATAATGTAAACACAAGAGTCACCATTACATTTCGTAAAACCGATTTCATTAAGGACTTTATCCAACCTTTTGTTCCACTGTTTTAATCCATATACCTTATGATTTGCGTAACTTGCAGACTTTGTTAGCATTGACACCATCTATAAAACCCATTTGCAACCTATGACCTGAGTGTTTTGATTACGATCTAATAGCTCCCAGGTGTTGCTCGACATCATTGCGCCCATTTCGATTTTAATTGCAACTTTCTAATTTTCTGAATCTCTGCTTGATAACGCTTCACACACGGTTATTGGCAAAGGTCCATCTTGGACAGAGTTTACAGCTTCGATGACGTTAAATTTTTTTTGATTAAAATCTCAAGCATGTTTCACGAAACTTAAATAATGTTGTTAAAAATATGTTTCAAAAAATTCTATAGGATTTAGGAATCCGCAATAATATAATTGGTAGTAACTACTGATTATAAGTAAGTTTTTAATCTCTCAGTAACAAAATTTAAACCAAGTTGAAGGTACATTTGTTTTTCTTAGCATTTATCTTAAAAACTGAAAGAAAGGGCGCCAAAATTAAGTCTTGCCCGGTTTGGAAATATCATATACCCGGGGCTGCTTATCGTCATTCTTCTGGTTCAGGTTCAGGTAACAATGAGTAAAGATAAAAAATTCCTGCAGCCGATATCATTTTCTCTACTTAATGCAACAAAAATTAAGACATAAAATAAAATAAACATAAAAATAAAAATAAAAGCAGAATCATCATATTTCTTTCATAAAAAGAATTACAATAGAGAGGTAGTTAGGAGACGATTTTTGAGCCACCTTACATAAAACATTTTATTATGAATTTAGTTTAAGAGACTTTTTGTTGTCAATAAAACAGAATCTCTATACTTGACAGAACGTCCGAAGTTGGGCTCAAGGGTAAACTGATGTGCATTCCTAGAAGTACGAAAAGGTATTACGGTTTAATTGTTTTAGGGGAGGAATGCAACTGGCTATTTCAGTAGAAAACTGTTTAGCTATAAAAATAACGGTAAAATAACGAAACATTTTGCGACAGTGTACGAGCGTTATGTAAACGCTTCCGTTATATATCTATCACCTATCATTTGCATAGCTCTTCTTTGAATTTTATTCAATAGTTTCAAGTGGGTTATTGGAGCACCTCCCAAAACAAGAAAATTGTACTCGAGTTTTGGACGAATAAAGGCTTTATTATAACAACCAGATCAGAAGAGGTAACAAATTTCTTGTAACGCCGAAAAAAACCTAAACACTTAGCAGCATTTTTGGCAACATCAAATATGTAATCGCTCCACATAAGGTGGTCTGTGATACACATGCCGAGGACTGAGGCTTTAAATTCAACACGGTTTTGATTCCCTATTGGACAATGCTGTCAAGACCAGAATTTAATGAGCTTATCATACGCAGCCGTTCAAATTCCACATTCGAAGGACATGGATGTGAATCTATAACCGAATATGAAAAGCGGAGCGTACTGTCGTCAGCAAAACAGTTTAATGGATTAGAACATTAGAAGTTTTAGACAGCATATCATTAATGATTATACGGAAGAGGGTCGGAGACAAGACGGAGCCCTGGGGCACACCAGCATTTATTTTTTTGAATTTCAGATTTAAAACCATCCAATACAACTTGTATATTGAACGGTCCGAAAGGTAATTTATAATCCATCGAAGAAGAGATTCACCAATACCAAATGCGGGCATTTTCAATAAGAGAGCCTTATGTCAAACTCTATCAAACGCTTTTGAAATATCAAGCGCAATCATATTACTTTCTCCAAAACGACGATATCGTTAAAAAGAAATAAAAAAAAAGTTTAAATATAAATTTTTATAAATATATATTTTATAGAAATAGCTAAAAAAGGCTTTTAAAATAGCTAGAACACAAAATAAAATAATACATATTTGATTTTTATTTCACAAATATGACTTTATAAAAAAAATTATATACAAATTTTCTTGAAAATTTGTGAAAGAAAAAATTGATACGCCAACTGTAAGTACTTATTATACAACTATTATAGAAACTATATAAGAATATTCAAACACTGACCTGGAGCCCACATTAGGATTTCATTTATTCGTCGCCTGAGAATTATTTTGTCGTAAACGCCAAAATGCCCTTTTTTAAAGTGGGTATGCAGTCCTATGTTTTCGAAGGTCCTCTTTCCATTTCTGCAATCACAATTTTCCTATCATTTACCGTTACTGAGATATTCAGTATGAATTTTCCCGTATATCCACAAATTAACTTATCCTTTAGTTTTGTTTTGTCGTAAACGCCAGATTTCTGGATATACGACAAAAAGTCCATGTATTTTCGATTTATTTTTTGTTTAATTTTAGTTTGTCGTACGTCCGTAGACTTAACACACACAATACAAAAATTGAAATGAAACGGCAGAATTGGTTTGGCGTACGTAGACGTAAATGGAAAAAAAATATAAAACAGATCATATGTTCGTATATGTACATTAGACTGATTCAAAAATAAAAAAAAGTCTCCGATTTCCAATGCCACTAGCTTATAACTTAGATATGAGCAAAATAATAAGCCTGTTAAAAATTCAGATTTTTAAATTAATTTTTAGAGTTCGCTCATCGCTCATCGCTTTTTTCTATTTTCCATACGATTTGTATGGGACAAAACCAAGTTTTGTACTTGGAAATTTATAACTTTATTATAGAAAGTATTTAAATGAATAGCATAACATTTTTTTTTAGAAAATTGAACGCTCTACAAAAAAGGTTTCTACTTTTTATCTAATAAATGTACTCCTTCCAATGTTATTAATGGTCAAAGCGTAACTAATGGTTAATTTCACTGTTTTTTGTATTTCCTATTCAGAATTCCAGCTATTATACAGAGTGATTCACCTAAGGTGTGACAAAAAGCTTGATCATGTAGGTCTATCCGAGAAAAGAAAAAAATTGTGTGGAAGGGGGGATCTACCCCCCTCGTTTAGGTGGGAGGGGCAGTTTTCTAAAAAAATTGACTTATAACAGAATAAAAATTATTAAAAAACAACGGCAACACTTACAACGTCCTCTTATACCTTTTTGGAAACCTAGAAATACCTTCTTTTATTTCCCTTTCAAATAAAGTTCATTTAGTTAACACTTTTTGAAAAAATTATTTCCAAACTCAAAACTCTGAAAAACATAAATTAAAACAAAAATTCAAACGATAGTTTCTCAAAATTTTACGTAATTAAGTATAATTTTTGTTTTCAAAATTCAATATTCTTATTAATTTCTAGTCAAATACTCAAAACCGGATGTTTCTAGAACTTTTATATTTCAAGATATTTAAGAATTAAGAAACCAACTTCTTAGTAAAAGCAAGAATGATTAATCCGCTGAAATGATATAATTAAGTCGGATTCTTTTTAGTTTTATGAGAAAGTTGGTTCATTTCGTTGTCAATTTTTCCCCCCTAAGAACCACCCTAATGTACATAGATGCTAAATTGTTTAAATTGTAAGGGTCCAACTGTTTTTAAAAATTTGGTTTGGTTCCAAAAAAGGCATTAACGAGAAATTTGAAACTCAAAAAGTCTTTGACAGCTACAAATAACGGTTATTTGTAAAAAATATCTTACCAAATTATTGACTCTTATTGAAATTGTTAGATCTATTTTTGATTTCTTCATTGCGTTTCTATCATCGTAATGTTAGGGAAAATTATTATATTGAATTCAATTTTGTTTACGAATTCAAAATACATAACATATGTATCGCAAGTAAAATGAAAAAAATAATCTGTGATTTTACATTTTTTTACGAAACTGCTCATAACTTTTCTTAGGCAAAAATTAATTTGTATTTTCAATGTTTTTTTTTTGCAATTCAAAAAGAAAAAAAAAACACAAAGTCTTTAAAGTTATAGCCAAAAAGACATATGTAGGTAGGTTGACATGGCGACCACAAGCATCCTCACTCGATGATCCAATTAACGCAGCATGACTTGTGGTTACCAGAGTAAATACCACCCGCTGGTTAGACCAAACGTTTTTCTTGGATTTGGACATGGGAAAAAAGTCATATGAAAAACACTCAAGACGAAAAGACATACACAATCAACATTTTCCATTGTAATGTCAAGTTTGTTCAAAATCTTGAGTTAATTTTTTAACACATACATAGGTAATCCATAAAAATCCTTAAATTATTGTCAGGTAGCCCGAAGCGTAATGGTAAGTGCGTTGGACTGTCACGCTGGAGGTCTGGGTATACTTATTTCCAGCCTCGTCTACCTAAAAACTAAAAAGAAGGGCTGGCCACGAGACGAGACTCTGCGAGACTTTTGTAAGTCTCGTCTCGGTCTCGTAAAAATCGAAAATTTTCAGTCTCGTATCGGTCTCGTGTCGGTCTCGTATAATTAAGTCTCGTCTCGTCTCGGTCTCGTCATGCGAGACCGAGATCGAGACCGAGACCTTTCTCGTCTCGTGGCCAGCTCTACTAAAAAGTTTTTTCCAGTGCTACTGCCTCTTGCGAAGAATTGATAATTTCTCCAAGGGTATCACTTATCATGAATAAGTGCTTCTCGTCTAGCTGTTCGGATTCGGCATAAAATATTGCCGGTCCCTTCTATTCCTGTCGACACGCGCACATAGGAATAGTTGCGAGTTGTAAGTCCACTAGGCTCTGGTTCTTCACGTGCCGTTGCGCCACCCAATTTATTTATTTGTTTACTTACAATACCTTACCTAAATTAGAAATTGAGTCGATATTTTCTAAGGTGATCTGATGGAGTAATTATTACTAGGCGCATTTTTTTCGAACAGGTGCAATTTTTCCAAAATGTCTTTTTAAAAAATTGTTGTCCTTATTAAAACCAGTTTACGGGTCTCTGCCACGAGCCTTTGTGTATTTTTATTATTTAAAAGTATTTTGGAATAGTAAAATTAATTTTAGGTATCCCAGAAACAAAGTTAATATAAAAAGATAAATTAGGTAAGATTAGTAAGATAAGATTAGATAAGTTAGGTCTAAAAAAGAACTAAGTTACGTCTTCCCAACTAGCAGAACTATTTCCAGTTCATGGCTGTAATAAAATTTCATATATTACTCAATGACAGCTCAATATCGGCCTTCTTGCCACTTCATATTTATTCCAATTTGAAAGCAAAAAAAAGGAAGGAATAAAAAATACCGTCAAATTTCAATGCACACACACACCAGACAACCAACGACGACGCGACGGCTTTTCAAGTCTATCCACACCCACTTAAACGAAAAATTCCATAGCCAGTGAAGCCAAAAATTAGAAATTGACATTCAGACGTCATACACCAATTGCATCCCATTGTTGGAATCATCATCATCATCCCTGCTTTGCCAACACCCCCCCCTCCCCCACCACCAGCATTCAAAAATCTCCACTCAGTGCAATTGCAGTGCGAAAAAAAAAGAAATGCTGTTAAAAAAGACGACATTTTTGCACCGGAAAAGGAGTCGTTTTGAGCACACTGTCGACAAAGAGGCCGTCTGACAATTTAGTCGATGGACCCAACCACATCATAGAGATAGAATGATATAACAATGAAGCACCAATACCGAATGCCATCAAATACCAAGCCAACCAAGAACCAACACTACTTCAAGACCTCATGCTCATCTGCATAAAATCAATTCCATTTTTAGACAATTTGAAGATTGGAATGCAAATTTCGAATTATAACCCAAGGGGAATGGTAGGTACATCAGCGAGCGGCGCGGTGCGGCTGGCGCGGTGCACAACGGCGGCAGCGGCCGGTATACTAGCTTCATACTCTGACGCTCTATTTGTTCTCTGTGTGTCTGGTGTTAGAGCTTAGAGGACACATCAGGAGGCCATATGAAACAGTTAGATAGGTAGGTACCCAACCATACAATACAGCAGATTTTGCTTGCATATTTGTAGGTATATGTAATTCACACAGAATGGCACGAAATAGACCAAGGACCAAAAAGAATACACAAATCGATCGGGGAGAAAATAACTTTTTCGTATTTTTTGAATAATAAATGCTGCTATGCAAAACCACATCCTACATACATAAATATTTTCAAATAAAAAAGCGTCAAGTCAAACTGCACCCAACATTGTCCCAACGCGCACTGCTGTAGTGTACAGCATAACCTGAAAGGCTAATAATTTCAAACAAACGCATAATATGTGCGCTGTCGCTGTCTGTGGGTTGTGTTTTATTGTCTGTATGTTGTGTTCACGAATTTATAGCTGAAGCGGAAAATATGTACGTGACGTTTTCTGTAATAGTTTTGGTGCATACCTATCTAAGAGATCGTCAAGATTGGATTCCTTTTATTGGATGATTTTTAAACTGGCTTTTAAACCAGTTTGGAACCATATTTTTTTCTATTGAATCTTAATCTTAATCTAACGAATTTTGAATTTCTTAGGGTAATTGACAGTGGCGTACACAAGGTTTTCGTCGGGAGCTTCTCATCCAGCATTTTGATATTTTTTTTTGTAACTCTTTAAGTTAACTCGGTTTAAATATCATTTAACAATAGACAAAAATCATAGAAAATTCCAAAATAAAAATAGTTTTTGAATTTTGTTTGAAAGAAACTGTTAGTTAATACGTTAAGGACATCAACCTTGCACTTCATCCTGACGAAATGAGCTTTGGTACATTAATAATCCATATCCTTACTTTACCTTTAAGAAGTGTTGCCACGGTGGCAACTCTGGCAGATCGACGATATGAAGGTTTCCTCCTGCCCGTTATAACAACGAAATTCCACATAAATTGACCTATGAATGGAGAGCAGACATCAGACGATGACACAGAATGTCTCGTTGAATCCAGAATATATGTACTTGAAGCTTGAGAAGTTTGTAGATAGAAATATTTTTTCATCAAATATAAATTAATTATCTCAAGCTAAAAAATAGTAGAAAGTTAAAGGAAATCAAATAAAAGTTGAGTTATCTGATCAATAGATTGGGTTGATTCAAACTAAATTTTAATAAAAATGTCCTCTTTTACAAAAACGCAGCGAAATGGTTAAGCTTTCTTAGGAGATGCAAGACATTTTTCCCCACTTCTGACCTGGCTACCAACTATAAGGCATACATCCGTCCAAAACTTTAGTATAACTCTCATATTTGGGCGGGTGCTCCGATATCACATCTAAATTTATTGGATAGAATCCATAAAAGAGCGCTAAAATTTCTTGATCATCAATGCTCTAACGGAATTGTCAGTTGCGTTCCTTCCCTCAAAACTTTGTGCCGTAGTACTCGTCTAGCTACAAATGCCCATCAGTTGACCCTTGAGCTAAACGTGCTGTCAAATATAGGGGTTCTTTCTTTAGCCGCACAACCCGAATTTGTAATGTTTTGCATAAACTCGATTTTCCCCCTCATTGTGCGATGTGCAAAAATTCAAGACCAATGTGCATCGACATCTCCTATTAAATCATCTCCACGCTCGCACTGTGTTACATCGTGCGCGCAAATAATAAAAAAATAGCCTTGTAGCTTTTGGTATTGTTACGCAGTAAATAAACCTATCTATCAAAAAATATTTGCTTAACTATCTCAAAAAACAAGTCTTATGCCTAAGATTTCATATCAATAAAACCATTTTTAAAAACTAAAGCATTCCAAAAACCACAAAAAATTATGAGAAAAATTATTGTCCTCTTAATTTTTTTGATTTAAGCTTGGAGGTAGTTGTCTAACTTAATTTGATTTCATTTGAACGAAAATAAAAAAAAATAAGAATTTAATGCAGACAGTAATGTATATACCTGATAATATGTCTAAAGAATTTGTTTGAAATCCCTAAAAGGGTAGGGACTCCAATCACAAACTAAAATTTAAAAAACGAAAACTTTACATATTATTTAAAACAACTATTTGAAATTATTATAAAGTTTCTTTTAAAGTTTAAATTTATAACCTTTGGCCAGTGAACTAGTTACCCTAGAACCCCTGCAATATTATAATATTGGGGCTCCAAAAAAATAATTCTAAGGTGGAAATGTCTGCTAATAATCTGGTATAAATGTGTATTTTGCGCGTAATTTTTATATCGGTTTATCTTAGAGCATCAATTGCACAAGACATAACTCAGTTAAGTTAGAATTTCATCTTAAAATCAAATTGGCTAGGGTATCCATCGTGTCTCTGTAAAAGAGGTGATGTTTTATTTTTTCACTCCGATCCTTTTTAAGTTATCTTTTTCTTTAGTGATCGACTTATGTTCGTTTTTATTTCAACATATAATGTGGATAAATTTATTAAAAGAATTTACACAAATCTTTCAATGAGATTAACACTCTGTATCATTTGTCTACCATCCAGTTGAAATCTCCAATCCAGTTTTAAAGCAAACAAAAAGTCAGTTTTAATTTTTATGCAATCAAGTTAAGCATCTATAGCCCTGTTATTGAAAGCACAGTGGCATGCCGTATTGAATTCGATATGGTTCTAAATTTGAAGTAACTTCCATTTGGATTGTTACTGAAAGCAAAAAACGACCGTAGAACTTCACTTTAGAGGAACGAACAAGCTTACAATTATTACTTAAACATGCTGTATTTGTATATATTTGTATGTATATAAATGGACCATAGTTCAGAAAAGTGCACTACGGCGTATACGCACTTTTTTACTTTAATGAATTAAACAAAATGTAATGCATTTTTGTTGGCGCACGCTAAGTTGGTTTATGTCGTGTAAGCTAATCAACTGACTCATAAGAGGCTCAGTGGGCAATTGTTCTATTTATATTTGTATACAAACTCTACAAACATAATATCTACAGGGTGTCCCGTAAGTAATGGATAACCCTGAAATGCCGCCTAGTAGACTTTATGATCGTCCTGAAAACTGATAAAAGAAAGTTCTATCCCAACTACAAGAAAAGTTATATGCATTTTTATGTTCAGTGCATTATTTTTTTTCTTACTTTACATTTTTGAATACCACGACTACAAGTGAATGAGTTACATCATTTTTTTTTTTGCAGGAATATTTTACATTACTTGTGCCAACACATAAGTAGAAGAAAATAATTATAACTGTTGGACTTCTTAGAGAAAAAAATTATTTAACATTGAATTTCAATGCAAAATGTGAAAACAAATAATTTTTGAAAAAGTTAAATCATAGCTGGTATAAAAAAAATGCATGAATACCTGAGTGGCCAACTATTTTAAAAATATGCGCGTTAAATGCAGATTTCAAAATGGTATTACTTATTATTATATCTAGAGTCAACAGCAAGTTATTGGTAAAAATCTGCAATACTAGAGTAAATTTAGCAAAATCAAAAGTTTTGAAAATTAGCACAGTAAACGTGAAAATAATACCAAGCGTTGAATATAGCAGATTTTTGATTTATTGGCTGTTTCTACTATGTTGTCCTAATGATAAATCCAAGCTTTCAACTTCTAGAGCCGAATGCCTTCCTTCCGAGAAACAGCTATGGACTCTAATAAACACTCGATAATCCTTTTTCGAAACTGTTGCGTAACGGTATGTGTGATAACCACCATTTTATGAATGAAGACGTAATTATCTTGTGGCTGCTGATTTTAGTGACTTTTGGTTAACCTATTTAATAACATGAATCAACCACAATATGAAGATGTGGCACATTTTACTTTTTTTTTACATGAAGAAACACTGTGTTTTAAAATTTTTAAATTATCATATCCAGTCCCGGGGATAACTTTTAAAGAAAATGATTCCATATTTGTCATCTACAATTAATGTCCTTTCAAACCATGTATGACTTTTCTCAATCGACTCTCGGTTTCTCGCCCATACATTTTTGAACTAATTTTGTGTGATTTAATTTTCAAACTAATTGTTTCTTGAGAAGAATCTATGTCGAGTGTCAATGTAAGTTTTTGGTGGTCGAATTTCAGCCAGTGGGCGAGAGTAGTCAAACAAAATTGTCGTGCGTTTATCTTGCACAAAGTTGAGAAGTTCGACTGATTCGAGCTTAATATTTATGAAAGTTAGGATTTGTTTCACAATGTCTGAGTAAAGTGATAATTAGTAACTCGACAATTAAATTATCCGTAAAGTAAATCCTCCCAGTAATAAACTTTGCGTTTCACAATTATCAGAATTATAAATTTATGTGTCGATTAGCTACTCGTAAGTTATTCCAGTTTTCCATAGACAATATTATTGTTTTGACAGATTGAAAATGAAATTATTCAAAAATAATCTATAATAGCTGTCGGAGTGTTGTTATTTAAGTGTTGTTAAAGTGTTTTCTATATGGTTTCTTTTCTAATAAATACATACGTGGGTTCAAAAAAAAAAAATGTTTCGGCGCGAAAGTATGGTATTTCAACCGTTTATCGAAGGTTTGGTATATGTGTAAATTTTGTTTTGTCAACTCGTTGACCATCCGCGTTGTGTACAAATTCATATGTACTTGTACCAAAAGTGTAATAGATCGTAAACCATACCACCTATGTATATGCGCATGTTTAATCTGGGTTACCTCCCTACTTTAGTGGTTTAGTAAAATGCAGCAAATTTTATTTGGGATTGTTATATGATATAATAATATGTTATGGATTGAGATAATGTCAAATTGTCAAGAGCTCAAAATGGTAAGCGGCACTATTGAGACGTCTACGTTTATTTTAAAATAAAATAAAAACATAGGTACACAACTTCATTCGAAAATTTGTATTACAACTTTTAAAAAATTATGAAATTTGTCCTGAACACAATTTTCAGGCCCAGAACATTATATTTATTTGTTGAAAATATTTTAATTGCCAGTTTAGTTTTTTAATCAGTACTTCATCTACCCAGTAAAATACTCGGAACTTTAATTATTAATTAAGGCTATTCGGATATTGTGAATCGTAAATAAGGATATTACTTGACGAGTAAGTTCAAAGTAGCTTAATTGAAACTTTACTCAGCTATTGTGAAACAACCCCTTGGACTAATAACTACTTTAAAGGGTTAATAACATCAACAATTCCTTATGTTCTTCCGAAATTTGGCTATCAATAAAAACCATTACAAAAAATTACTTTTAAAATAAATGCTTTTTTATTAGCAAAGTTTTATAAAGAGTATAACCTTAGGATTACACAAACATTTAAAAATGTAATCTCTTAGATAGTAGGCATAGGGTATAAGACCGTACCTTAACTAGTAATATTTCTATTCTTGAACAATTGCATTTGAAAAAATGATAACAGGACTAAGACTGACAAAAAGTTTTTTATTTGTATGGACCAAATCAAAACAACCTTGTTTTTCTCAAAAATGTTTAATATTTAACAGAATTAATTAATTTGTGAAACAGAAATGCTTCTTTCTAATGACGTGTTTTTGTACATTTATATATCCCTATTTCATACACATTCGGTTTCATTCGGTTCGGTCTCTATTCGGTTTGTATTCAGCTGTGCCTGATATGTGTGAAACGATAAATCGGAAAAAATAAAAACCTAATAGAAACCATATAGCACCGAACGATCCCTCGACAGGAATCGGTTTCATTCGGTACGTATTCGGGTCTAGGGCATACAAAGTAAACATAGCGTTCAAACATATTCGGTTCGTTTTGGGTTTTTTGATTTTTTTTGATACATTTTATTTAATTTTAATTATAAGTGAGTACAGACCGAATATGAACCGTCTGTGTGTGAAGAGGTATTGACGGAAACCGAAATCGAACCGAATACAGACCGAACCGAATGTATGTGAAACGAGCCTAATGCGTACAAAAAAAAAAAAACACAAAAAAGTTGTTTTTAAAAATTCTATGTTGGTAGATAGATATATTTAAAAAAAAAGTTAGTACATTTTTTTCTGAGATTTAGGTTAAAAGTTTTAAGTAGTAAGTTACTGTTAAACTTTAAAAAAAATGAGATTTTAAAATATCCCGGTAAAATTCAGAATTTTTCACTGACATTGGTTAATATCCGAAAAAATTTGTTTTCATAATTTCATTTCAACATTTCTAGGATAGCAGTGTAGTACCTTTATTTGGAACGCTTCGTGGTTTTCAAGGTGTTTAAACTTTCAGTTTTGGGTCGCGTTGCTAAGCTCATAAGGTATGTTTATTCAACCAACGAGTAGCCACCAAAAATCAATAGTTTTCAGTTTTCTTACTGAAAAATTCTAAAATTCTAAAACTTACATTTTAATTCCTTCGTGTATCTTAAAAATAAATGTAAAAAAAAATTAATATCTAAAATAAAGCCCCTTTCCGATTCAAGTGATTTTCTTAAAACTATTTATCAAAATAAGAAAAATTATTATTTAATCCTAAGTATTATTTATTTATTAACACTATGCACTCAATTTATTTCAATTATTAAACTTTTTAATTTGATTTGGCCTGTTAAAAGAACCATTTCATCTTTATAACATCAAAAACATCCCGTTTACCTACCTTACAGACATGCCTACCCACATACATACCTAACTGTAAAAAAACATCAAAAATTAATTCAAACCTTAAACAGTAACCACAACAAGAAACAGAGTCTATTTTGTGTTCCTGTCGAATACCTTTACATCCTTCGATATCAACACGTGCATAAAAACCACTTCCTATACCTTTTCTTGAGGTTCGTTCTCTTTCTTTATTGAGGATTGAGCACTTCATGCCTTCCTGTAGCAGTCGCCCATGAAATAATGAAGTTTTTTTTTCTTTCTTTTTTTGAAGAAAAAAAAGGACTGAAATAGACTTCTTTTGAAAGGATGATGACAGCGCGCGACGGGAGCAGGACACATCCAGTAAAAAGCATGGCCACAAAAGAAAACGGACACCAACAAAAAAAAGTTAAGGATTTTTTTTTTTTTTTTTTTTGTTTCTTATTTGTTTTTATTGAAAAAAGGAAACAAAAATAATAAATTACTTTTTCTGAAAGAAAGAAAGAATGCGGAATGAAGCTAAAACACAAGAAATTTTGAAAGTAAAAAAAAACTTCTGTAGAATTAAAACAAGATTTAAGTCAATTGAAAATTGTACTTTTAATCCTGTTGTAAACGTGTAAACTTGTAGTAAAATGAGTTTTCTCTTTGATAAAGGTAGGTTAACAATTTATTATAAGGAACTTAAACTTAGAAACATATAATGTTCCTCCATTCTGTTATTTAATCGTCGTATTGATTGAAATAAATTTGGTTAAAAGTCAAACTTTAGCACACATTTCCTTAGACTTATATTAACTTGGTCAAAATCAAAGTTCAACATACATTTCCTTAAACAGAGAATTCAAAGACATCAAGAGAGTGTTGCGAACAAAGGTATTTTTGTGGGGTTATCTTGAGCTTTTTTGTTTTCGTATCTCAAAAGTTATTAGAAAAATAAGTGGTTAATTTTTTTGGCTACGGTACCCACACACATGCGAAATTCAGTGGTTAGCAGCAGCACCAGCATGAAAGTTTCAAATTTGTAAGGATAAAGAAGGTTTTTTTTTTTGGAAAAATCCAACAAACGAAAAAAGAGAAAACGAAAACTTTTCACACAAAATAAATAGGTATAGGTAGTATAACAATGTGATGTTGCAAAGTGAGTTTGAGTTCTTTTTTATCTACATCAACCATCACCTCTCCCTCGCTTTGTTTCGTTACTTCAGGACATTAAGTTCATCCTTTTGGTCTGTTAAGAGCTGTAATTCCTCTTAAATGGTTACAAGTGGAAGGGAATTTTTATTTTTTGTGTTTGTGTATTTCTATATTACCCTATCCTATCATCATGGCAGAAGGCAGAGACAGAGAGTCCTATGGAATCCTCTTCTTGTTATATACCTTTCCGGGTTTTTTCTTGTGTTTCTTCTTGTTTCAAGTGAATGTATGAAAATATTAAGTGGAATTTTACAGTTGGTGATGTGGTGTAGGTACTTGGGAAGCTTGGAACTCTCAAGTCTTCCCTGGCAGACCAATTTATGACTCCTGTCATATTAGAGAGTGCTCTATATATAACTGCAACTACTTTGTATGCTGAAGTTATGTTAGTCGGGTGCTGAGTACTTGTTAGTTGGCGGTTACAACTAGTACTTGTTTTTTTTTTATATTTTACCGAGTGAAATGTGTTTTAAGGAAAATATTTGCAGAGCAAATGCCACAGCAGTGGAAATTAACCCAAATACGAGAATCAAGAAATATATTTACTACGACTACGACTGTATTATGATAGAAGAGTTCAACAGGTCTTCTTTCTTTCTTTTGAATGTAAATTTGTCGGTATTGTAAATGCAAATATGTAGTACCAACATATGAAATACAAGGTTGTATGAAGTGGAAAAAACAGAAAGATCCATTAAAAAAAATATTATAGCTCTCTTAATAGGAGGAGCGTTTTCTATGAAATGCAATGTTAGGGTAAGTAATTTTAAACATTAGCAAAAGCTGAATATCCCCGAATCGTTAAATTTTAAATACCTAAATTCAATTTTTACTTGTTCTATATATGGCAAGTATTGGTTTCTTGTAAAAAAAAAATTCGACTTACTTAACGATAATGGAGAAGTCCAAAGAAGTGATTTTAGTCAAGACGTCCGTCGGTCTGTTTGTCTGTGCGTCTGTGTGTCCTGATGTACATTGAAATAAAGCCTAAACGGTTTGACGGATTAACATCAAATTTGATGTGAAATGTTTTTGTGATTTGCTAGAGGACAAATTCAAATTTTTCTTTTAGTTCATCTATATAGCTCATCTGTATAGTATAGCTGACCATACAACGATTATGGTTTTATCAAGTTTTCTCGAAAATGGCTTTTACGATTTTGATTAAACTTTGTTTTTGTCAACTATAGCCCAGTTCTAATAATATTGCATACCAAGTTTTTACTAAAAAGAAACGAATAATAGAAATTAAAATATGTTTTTTTTTTAATGATCATTATAATTGGATTTTTTTGATCGTTATGTTATGTATGCGAATTAAATTAAAAGAATTCCATATTTTCGTTTCGTTAAAATTTCTCAACTTCTTTAGGGGTCACAATTTATTGAAACTTTATAAATAACAAAATAATAATTAGATTTTCTGAACATTAGATAATTTAACTACAGACTTACTTCCTTTTAAATTTAACATATGATGTTAATTCTTGTATTATAAAAATTATTAAATAATTTAATAAATAAATAACTCAAAACAATTAAAAAGCACTTTTATCACAGTGCTGGGTTTTACTTTATCACATGAGTTTACATGGCGCTTAGTTTGTCTTTATCTTCTTTTTGGTGTTCATGGTAAATCTAAGCTTTTGCTGGATGCATAAGTGTGTAATATGTATCGTGTCCTTTTTTTTTCTTTATCGAGTATTCCTACTTTGTCAAAATAAGCTTTGGGTCCATGGTCCATTATGTGTTGTGCTAAGGCTGTTGTTGTTCGTTTATTTCTTATATCAGCATGATGCTCTGTCAGTCTTGTTTATAACATATTACATGCTTCGTCATCTGCCCCCTTGCATTTTATATCGTAGACAACATTGTGTTGACTTGTCGTGGATTTTGGTTGCTTAGTGTTTGTGAATCCAGCTCGGGACTAAGGCCTGACAAGAATTGGACAAAAAACGTGGTCAAGGTTAGGCAACAAATTCACTAAAAACTGAAAAAAATCCTAAGTTGGGACAAAGGCTTGAAGAGATAATTAAAAAAATGATGCCGAGGCTGAACATTGAACAATTAACATGCCAAATGCAACAAAAATTCATCCCAAAAACTTAGCTTATTTAACAACATAAAATAGTTGAATTTTCGAGAGAAAAACGAGGTGTCAATTTTAGTGTAATTGTTTAGTAAAACAAGAATTGATTCAAACGGCCAGCTAGGGCCTAGATAATCCTGGGGCTCATATTTGCAAGGTCGAAGTCAGTTGTACATAGAAAACATTTTTGGAATAAGCAATTATTTATAAGATCTCTAGTAAAAGAGTCAAGTTCCACAAGCTCGGGTTTTTTGTGAGCACTCAGAAAATCATGTAGAAGCAAATGAATATTTGCAATCCCTCTAGACTCTAGAGTGACGTGCAAATTAATCGGCATATTTTTAAGCAGGAATATAAAGAGCCTGCAGCGTTTACACGAAAATTCATTCACCCTTGCAGAATTAGGTCAAAGCTATTTTTTAGAACAGCTCTCTGTCTTACGTCCGACTAAAAGTCTTGAAGTTTTTACATTTTATTTTTCAATTGGCAAAATATTGTTTTCTGTGCTTTCCAGAGTGGCAGCTCGAACAAAACAGATACCTACTCTACTAGTTAATTTGGCAATTTCACGAAAATGAGATCTCCATAGAGGGCTCTAACTGTCAAAACACATAAGAGTTTTTGTAAGTGAGGGCTCTTAGATATCATTTTAATTTTTGTCGCAGCCCCCCCCCCCCACATCTAAATCCTAGATCAACTACTGGTTACGGTCTTGCAATAAATATTTGTTGAGAAGTCTACTAAAATACTGGCCTCTGATTTTTTGTTTTTACGTGTCACTCAAATTCAGATATCTGACCAAAAGCTGAAGTTAAGGCAGAAAAACCAAAAACATATAGCTAATTAAAACAAGTTGAATGAATAAGTTAAAAAAAAAACTTTTTCTCTAATCCCACTATTAAAAAAGATAATAACAAAATAATTGTAGGTAGATACTAATTAAAACAAAAATTTCAAAAAATCTCGATAAGACCATAATTTACAGAGATAGCTATAACTCTTCAAAAAACGCTACAAGAAATTCGTACCTACAATTTTGATTGTCACGATTCTCATAATGATTTTAAAATGAAATAATAAAAGTATGAATAACTATTTAAAAATAAATTTTGTGGCGCAACAGGTCATGAAGAATCAGGGCCTAGTGACTTATAACTCTCAACTATTTCTGTGGGCGTGTGTCGAGATGAATGGAGGGGACCTACAAATGTATGCCGAGTCTGAACGGCTAGGCACATGACAATTGATACTCTTGGAGGATTTGTAAATTCCTCGCAAGATGCAGTAGCCGTGACAGTCCAACGCACTTACCATTACGCTACGGGCAACTACTAAATAATAGATATCTAAATTTAGGCAAATTTATAATTTGTTAGAAAATATAAATAGGTTATTGATTATGTCATATAGAAAGGAACTAAGACGTTACCGGGTTTTT
This sequence comes from Melangyna quadrimaculata, assembly GCA_949320155.1. Lineage (NCBI taxonomy): Eukaryota > Metazoa > Arthropoda > Insecta > Diptera > Syrphidae > Melangyna > Melangyna quadrimaculata. Next base: position 446,860,871 of record OX439483.1, read on the forward strand.
ATTGTGAAAATCATTGTATGGGTTATTGAAGATAAGAAAACCGCATAGTGCTATTAAATGAGAGGGTGCATTATTGAGGAGGGGGGGTAAATGCAACCCTTTTCGTTTTTTGCATATAACTCGAAAACCAAGCTTAATTTCGAAAAAATATGCCGTTAACATTTATCATTATAGTTGATAGATTTAAAAATGCATCTCCTTCGGCTGTTTTGGTCGTGATGATTTGTTAATGAAACAATTTCTTTTCCTTTCCCCACGTTACGACGGTGGTTGCCATCTTTTTCAGCAGATCTTTTATTTAAAAAAATAAATTGAATATATTATACGCATGGGAACATTTGGTGTAACACTTAAGCAAACTTACATTAGGTAGATGTTTACAATTTACATAGATAAATTAACAATAAAAGACTTTATGAACTAGACTTTTTGGGGCTTAACTAAGCGTCCTAGCGAATTAAAAAAATGGCATATTCGTGAGTGCTGCCTTTGCATCGATGTATCGCATACTAAAGGGTCCGCCATATAACGTTTTTTTTTCAACTAGTACTTATTTCGTAAATGGTAATACCTAGCTCATGTCTGATTTGACAGATAATTAGTTTTATCCTTCCGCTAAACGAATATGGTTGTATATACGCTTGAACAACGCTGGGAAATATGGCGACATTACTTTGCCGATTTTGCCAAAAAAATCATCTTTTCAGATGAAACTCATTTTGATCTTGGCGGGTATGTAAACAAGCAAAATTGTCGCATTTGGGGCACAGAAAACCCGTACGCATATATTTAAAAGCCGATACACCCAAAACGAGTCACTGTTTGGTGCGGATTTTGGTTCAGAGGCAAAATTGGGCCATTTTTCTTCAACTGAGCAAGGAGTAGCCGTTACAGTCAATGGCGATCGTTATCGGGCCATGTTGAACGAATTTTTTTTCACAAAAATTGAAGAGGAGGATATTGGCAACATTTGAATTCAACAGAACGGCGCTACGTGCCACACAACCGAAGCTACACTCGAATTGGATGATGCATTTTCAAAAAAAAAAAAAGTTATTTGGCGAACCCTTTATTATCTTTTATCTTTAAACGCGATTTGCTGCTGATGAACTAAACGTCCTAGAGGCTTCGAAGTTGACACCTTTTCTAAGTTAAAACTCGATTTGCTGGAAAACTACTTGTCCTAGTGTCTTAAAAATGGCTTATTCGTCATCTAGGGAGTACCACCTTTCTATCATTATATCGCCCGACACGAAAAAACTATATCTCAAAATCGAAACATTTTTGCTTCTAAACTAATCGTTCTAGCGACCAGTCACAGGTTATGTTTGTATTTAATAAAATAATTTTCTATGTTCTATATCCTCCCATCTGATATCTCATTAATAAATATGTATCAAAAAATAATTGCCCAAACTATGGCATTTACGTGTATTTCATGTATATTTTTTTCCAAAAATAAACAATTTGATCGATCTATAGACTGGATTTTTAATAAATTTTGCTGTCAATTATATTTACTCAAATATTTGTAGAAGAAGATTACAGCTAAAATTGTCTATCATTAGTTTTTTTTATGTTTATAAATTCTTCATTAATTTTTACAAATTTTCAAAGTAACTACACTCAAAAGGTATGCATTTTTTGCTTTATGGAAAATTCTTTCTGTTTTATAACAATAATATAATATAGGGTAAAGACGGGTAATATGGCACCACGGGGGATATGACACCCTTGCAATTTTTCCCACTTAATGACTTTTTTTAAACAGTGACCTCAGAATATCTTTAAGTTTCACACAAGCTTCTAACGGGTGCAGTTGAAATCCAAGAAGCTTGTTAAATGTTTAAACTACAACCGAAAATACAAAAAAATTGTGATTTTTTTGTAAGATTATTTTTTTGTATTTTTGTTAATTTAGTGTAGAAACGAAAGTATTCGGTGTCAGGTCTTCGTTTTAACGGAAGCACAAAGAGTGAATCGTGTCTGTTTATTTCTTTTTACCGCTATAACTGGCACATACGTAAATGTTCTTTTCATTTCGAATAACAGTGGCAATGTCCAAAGGGTGATATGGCACCCCCCAAAATTCAGTACATTTACACTGGTGCCATATCAACCCTTCCTGATTCTAACAAATTTTTGGTTTTAATTTTAGAACAGTTTTTTTGTTACTTTCGAGTGCATGAAGTGCACAATTTGTCAAGTCTCATTGCATTTTACGTACATATATAAACAACAACTGTGGCAAAAAATCACTTAAAAAGTAAAGTTCCATATCACCCGCCAGTAGGTGCCATATGACTCGCTATTTTTTACACTTGCCATTTTTGTACTGTATTTTGTTATTGAAAAAACATATGTTTTGCATTGTGAAATCCCCTAGTAATCCATTTTTTTGTTTCATTAATTAGCTATACACCTATATTAGCTATACCCACCCCCAATGCCGCTATCCATGGGCGGCACTTGCATCGAGGAAACCGAACAGCTCTCAGTTCTCGGTATGTGTGTCACAGATCACCTTTTGTGGAATGACCACATATTTGATGTCGCCAAAAACGCTGCTAAGTGTTTAGGTTTTCTCCGTAGATGCAAGAAGTTTTTTTCCCCTTCTGATCTGGCTGTGATCTACAAAGCCTTTATTCGTCCAAAACTTGAGTACAATTCTCATGTTTGGGCAGGAGCTCCAAAAACTCACTTGAGTTTGTTGGACAGAATTCAAAAGAGAGCTTTAAAAATGATAGGCGAAAGATCTATAACAGAAACAATTACATCTCTCGAACACCGCCGTAATGTTTCGTGTCTTTCTCTATTTTATCGCTATTATTATAATCAGTGCTCTAGTGAAATAGCCAGTTGCATTCCCCCCTCAAAAAATTCAACCGTAATACTCGCGCTTCTAGGAATGCCCATCAGTTTACCCTCGAGCCCAACTTCGGACGTACTGTAATGTACAAAGATTCTTTCTTCAGTCGCACCACACGAATGTGGAATGCTTTACCTGACTCGACTTTCCCCTCCCATTTCGATGTGCAAACGTTCAAAACCAATGCGCATCGGTATCTCCTTCTAAATCCTCTCCTACTTACCTAATCGCTCGTGCTGTGTTAAAAACATTTTAAGGGTAGCCATAACCCCTTTTGCGCACGTGGAATAAAACAAAAAAAAATATAAATCTGTGTTTGAAATGATTATCCTTTTTACTTTTAAAGTTATACGAAAAAACAAAAAAAGGTTGCCATATTTCCTGCCTTTACTCTAATTTTTATTTTTATAATTTTATATGTCCTATAGCCTTTCATTTGATACCTCATTTATAAATATCAAAAAAGTATTGCCCATGTTATGGCCATTTACAGTTATTTTATGTATATTTTATCAAAAAGAAATAATTTTATCGACCAATAGGATGGATTTTTCTTTCAATTATGTTTAAAAATCCATATTTAAGCTTGTGGTTAATTTTTTTGTAAGAAAGTTAATTATTTTTTGTAAAAATGTTAATTTTTTTTTTGGAGAAAGTTAATTTTTTGTAAGAAAGTTAATTTTTTGTATCAAAAAAGTTAATTTTTTTTTTTGTAAAAAGTTTAATTTTTTTGTGAAAAAGTTAATTTTGTTTGTCAAAAAAATTATTTTTTTTTTTGTAAAAAAGTTTTTTTTTTTTTGTAAAATCGCATTGCAGCGTTATACAGTCAGTGAGTCAGGGATGAGCGTACAAATATTTATAAGTATTAATATAATATTTAGAAAATAAAATATATGTAGCATAAGGTATAAGAAGGTATACTAGGTCCCATAGTTTCATAGCTATTGTTAAGGATAAGAGCATATTTGACTTTATTGTTACAGTTTTATTGCAACACAAGAAAAAGAAAACCGGAATTCAAGATTAAGTAGAAAAGTGTGTAAGGTAAAAATAATAATTTTCACTTTATTACGAGCTTTTCAAGTTAGTGTACCTCTAAGTGCAGGCAACTCTTTGTTCTTTTTTTTGTATCCACGTACAAAATTCTTGGTCTTTTATAATTTTATATTATACTTTATATACAGTGTGTATTCTTTAACATAATATAAATGTTACGGTCGATTTCTTTAGACTTTGTTTCTTTCATTTTCTCGGGATATTTTTTTTTTTTTTTGTTAGTTAGCTTTGGCTTTGTTTTCTTTTTTTTTGGAATTTTAACTTTTTTGTTTGTGTGGTTGCTAAAAGGATACCTACATAAAAATGCTAATGGGTATAATGTTCTTTTAAGAATAATTACCCTTGCTATATATGTATGCAACCGCGAATAATAATGGAGGGACCTGAACCTTATATTTTCATAGAGTTCTAAGTACATGGTTGCGATTCGTGTATTGCGATATACTTCTTCCACTCATTTTCTTGCTTCTAGGTCATAAATACATTTGTTTGGAAGTTTTTTTGTTTTGTTGGAAGGAGGTTAGGGTTGGTGTATTTAATATTAACCCACCAAAAATTGTTAATGGCAGTGTTAATATTTTTCTTAAAGGTTCTTTAAAACACATTTTTTTTCGATTACTATCCCCCGAATTTATGAAGAAAAAAATTAGTTATTTCAGCTCCCGTGTTTTGGCAAACTACACTATGAAATCCATCACTATGTGCGTCTGTTCGACCACTTGACATTGAGTTAGAGACTAAACGGGGTATACCTAGGTTAAGCTTTGTTGATATTGATTGCAAAACGCAAAAGCCTACAAAATTGGGAATTGCAGTTTCTTAAATTCAAATGACATGTCTGTTGGAATCAGCGAAACACGATGAATGAAGGCATCTTCGCCTTTGAATGGTCCTGGCAGAATTGTTGCAACTACTACTACAAATTGCGTATCTTTGCAAAACTTAAGTTGGTTGATATTTTGGGCGTGCGGTGGAATTTCTGGCATTTCGACTGAATTCAAAAATTTTTTGCTTTAGCTGCTTCTACAAGAGTGTTGACGGACTTGTTTATGGCTTCTTCGAGTTAAATGTTTAAATGAATAATATGATTTAATAGGCGTATTTATTATTGGCGGGAAGAATAGTTCGTTCACTCAGCTAATTGTGATTGCTATAATTTGTCATAATAATGGGAAATATCTTATCAACAATTCTTTCGACAACAATAAATTTCACGAGTTATACGATAGTGAAATTCTTCATGGTGTCAGATAAATCAGCAAATATCCGTTTCAAATTTCCATAGCTATTAATTTAAGAATATCTCTCATCGATCAATCATTTTGCAGCTAAGAATGCATGTTCATATTTAATTCCAAGGTCTTTACATATTGCTACAAAGCAGAGTATTTCAGATAAGCATTTTTCCGCTGCTTTGAAGGAATAAAAGGTAATGTTTGACTGAAAAATCTTCTGAAACAGTATAAATGCCTTCCCAAATAGTCTTTTATTTGCACGCTGGAAATGATCGATGAAGAGCTTCAAGTTATTTCTTGTGTGCCTTTTCCTTTCATCTTACACAGTTAGTTTGCATTTCTGACATACTTTTCTCATGCCGGATGCTTTGGAAATGTTACACGTGGAAGAATCAATCAATTGCATGTTCAACGGCAATATCAAAGCGGAATGCGCAGTTCTTCTACTAGGCAACACTGTTGCAGTTTCCGTGCCGATGCCAAAGCTAAAGTTAATTCATTTTGGGATTGAATTGCTATCAGAGTCAATCTAGTTAAGAAATTTCAGTTCCTCCGTGTGCATCTCAGAAAAAACATTTTTAAAATCACATTATTGAAAGTTTTCATTATTATTATCAAATTAATTTTTTTTTTTTCGACGTCTTGCGCCAACCTTTGCTCAAAAAAAGTTATGAGCAACTTAGTAGAAAAAATTAAAATTAGTGATTTTTTTGGTCATTGTTAAAATGCCCTGCTTTAGATTTTTATAAAAATTTTTAAACCATGAATTCTGATAGAAAATATAATTTCCTACAAAAAGTGTTGTAAGTTAAATTCTCAAATTTGGAATAGTTTCCCAGTTATTCCAACAATACTCAAAAACTACCAGTGTGAGTAGGGCTGGCCACGAGACGAGACTCGGCGAGACTTTTGTAAGTCTCGTCTAGGTCGGTCTCGTATAATTTAGTCCCGTCTCGGTCTCGTCTACGAAAAATGCGATTTCCGGACAACCCGTTGATTATTTGAACGAAATATTTTCGATTATAGTTTGAAGAAAATAAACATTTAACTGAAATAGGATTTTTTAATTTATTAGACTCTCTGTAAATTTTGGACAAAATATGCAGTCACGTCTCGTCTTGTCTCGGTCTCCTCAGGCGAGTCCGAGACCGAGACTTTTCTCGTCTCATGGCCAACCCTAAGTGTGGACATTCTTCCAGAAATGCATGGGTAAATTCAAGCAAATTTTGTGTTTAAGTAATTACTAAAATCCGTGAACGCAATTGTTCCCTACTTAAAAGTATATTCAATAGCCTATTAAGAATTTTAAATTAATTAAATAGAATAATATTTCTCTTAATTCCGAGAATCACCGAATTCCTTAGCACTTTCTTTTGGTTTTAAAAATCGAGCGATTTTAAACACTGTTTCAGTAATCTGGGATTTTGGAATTCGGGATTCTGTAATTTAGGGAATTTAGAACTTTGGGATTCCGGTTTTTGGCGTTTGGTATTATGAATTCGGAATTTCGGCATTCGTAACCTGTCAAAATAATAACAAAATTGAAAATGGATAATTAAATGCTTTTATTTTTATTGTTTCCTCATGGATCTGATATCTGATATTAAAAAAAGATTAATCCAACATTCTTTTATTGGCCTTACAACTTAATAATTTCAAGACTATAAAAATAATGTTTTTCTAATAATAATAAGAAAATCATAATATTGTTGAAATTACCGTTTTTGTTTAATATATTTGTTTAATATTTTAAGTTAATTTAAAAAAAAAAAAACAGGATTAATAAGTACCTATACGCTCGCATATGCTTTTTTGTAGAAAAAAATAACTTGAAAAATAATTGTTCTACAAGAGGAAAGGGATTATTTAAAAGGAATTCGAAATACCTACTAAAATCATAATTATAAATCCCAATCCTTGTATACAGAATATTTATGTAGGTACAAATACCAAGTAATTTTGTTTGTGCTTAAAAATAGAGTACAATGTAAATGAAGGTATACATTATAATATACATTATATATTTTTGTATGCATGCTTGTACTTTTTACTAAAGCTTCGATTATAAAGGTGTACAATATATATAAAACTGACTACTTTAACAAATGTAGAAGAATACACCGTCCTATATAATTAATATTCGTTCTGATAAGAAAAGCAAACACATACAAATTTAAGCCCCATCTTAATACAAAATCACCACTTTTATCATCATATCAGTTCAACTTTTCTCGATTCATTATTCATTTAATCGCTTCATTAAGCATCCCGATAAGAATTTTACATTTTAATCTCTTCAAAGCAACCAAGAAACAAGACGCAAAGAACAATACAAAATAAACACCAAGATACCTACCTACCTCCCCCAACTCGCCCACACTAATGATCCCTTCACTAGTCCTTTCTGATGCCAAAGGAATAAAAATATAAGGATTACTAATTTTAACTTGGGTTGAAAATAACAATAGAATCCTTCATCAAGTGGAAGAACGTTACACCAAACCATCAGCAAACAAACAACAAAACGACAAAAAAAAGGATTTAATCTCATTTCCAATAAAAATGTTTAAAAAGTTAAGAAAAATAAAACTTTCCGACAAGAAATATAAGAGCGTAAAGTATAAGAAGGATCAAATACTATCTTGGACCATAGATGAAACAAGACAAGCAAAAATATAAAAAAAAACTCACTTATATTTTTTTATAAGTATGAGTTAAGAAGGAAAAAATGCCAAAGGACACTATAATTTCTTCCTTCTTCAATTTAACAAGAACAAAGATTTATTTTATTTTCATTTTTTTTTTCTGTTCGTTTTGCTCAGCTGCGCGAACCCCCGCTGTATACCTACTCTGTTTTCTTGATGATTTTCTATCGTTTTGTCTACGCTTTTGTTTGCTTTCTATTCTTGGGAATCATTAAAGATAAGGATCAAGTTAGCTTTAAATCGTTCCGCTCTTAGAGCGAAGGAAAAAAAAATAAATATTGTAAAAAAGAAGTAGATGATGATGAAAGAAAAAGAGTTTAATACCCAAGAAATACTATCAAATGGGGTTTTGGGAAGAAGAAAACGTAAAAGAAAAATAATGCAGAAACTCTTGGGGGTAGACGGTAGGACTGTAGAGTACATACTGACAATGACAATCAGTTATAAAAGCGGCTGGAATGGCGATTGAAAACTGGACAAAAAAAAACTTATTACTCCTATAGTTTGTTCTGTGGTTCCTGTAGTGTACATGAAGGACCTTAAGTTGGTTTTTGCCGCATGTGTGTGAGGTTTGAAATGTTTTTTAAATTTTAACTAAAAGTTTTGTTATTCGAGAGACAAGAAAATAAAGCAATAATAGAAAATTCAAAAAATTAACTGTAATGGAATTTTTAAGAAAATTACAAAAACATAGTAAGGATATTATGAGATAAATTTGTCATTTTCCCGTTATCTACTGACTAAAACTGTGTAGTTTCATTGGTATATGTAGTTTTTAAAACCTTTTGATATACTCATGAGTAATAAAATCAAAAATAAATTTTGTTTCTATTATTTTTTTTTTTCTTTATAAAGTTCTTCATATGTTTAGTTCAAACAATTTCTGAGAAAGTAAGTGGGCGGATCTCAAATTTTGTTTTATTTGTTTTATTTGTTCGTTGATAGATATAGATCTTGCTACCCGTAAGAAAAAAAGTTTTTTTTTTACGTCTCACTGTTAACAAGATATATTTAATGACCTTAAATGTCGAAAAAGCGCATAAATCATACGGTTCATATCAGAATATTGCTTCGCATTTTCTAATTCTTTCTTCTAAAAAAATTAAGTTTCATTTGAGTTTAATAATAGCTATAGTTTTAATAGTTCTTATCTATTTTTTTCTTTAACAGCAACAAAAAAGAATCTTTAAACGTCAAATTTTCACTAGCAATAATGTTACGGAAAATTAATTGTGTGCGGAAAATAGTGGAGACTTGACCTAAGTAATCTACTACAATTTTCTGACGGCTGAACAACACGAGATGAAAATATTTAGTTTATGATTTCGTTGTGTCAATTTTTGTATGAACATTTTCGTTTCGGTTCAGCTGCGTACTATCCTTAAATGACGAATATGTCGAAAAGAAACTTTCGCTCAATTTGTAGACCATAAAAATATTCTCCTCAAAAAAATATGACGAGTTTTTCCATACTTCAATAGCGCCAATCCCCAAATTTCGAAAATACTGTTTTTTTTTGCGTTAGGTCTTAACGCCCAAAACCATAAAGCCCAAATTGAAAAATGTCATAAAGCCCTAAAACTGAACAAAAAATTGAAACAAAGCGCAAAAGGAATTTCATTACACCCAAAAAAAATCTCAAATGCCAAAATGCCCAAATCGAACATTGTCATATCGCCCAAAATATTTCTGATTTTGGAGTTTTGAAATTTTTTTTGGCTGCTGCAACAATTTTATTTATTTTCGTTCTTATTTCTTTTCGCCCAACGTCATAAGTCCCAAATCATCAAATGTCATAACGCCCAAAAACTGAAAAATCGCCCAAAATCTCACAAAAAATGCGTCGCAAAGCACAAATAAAATGTTATATCGCCCAAATAAAAAACAATGTTCGAGTCCCGTAGTACTGTTGAGTGACACCAATACTTCAAGTGGGATCAGGAAAATATTTGAAACTGTTGTCTCAGGTAATATTCTGAAACAACGCAACAAACCGCAGCGGGGGAGGCAGCGCAGCCGGTGCGGTGGCGGTGCGGCGGCTGGCACGGTGGCGCTACTGCCCGCGCACCGTGCCACCGCGCCGCGCGCCGTGCACCGCACCGGCCGCGCCGCCACCGCACTGGCTGCGCCACGCCGGCCGCCGCCAAAAACAAATTGGTAACAAACTTTTTTGGGCGTTATGACATTTTCAATTTGGGCTTTATGGTTTTGGCCATTAAGACCTAACGCCTTTTTTTTTGCCTCTCTATCTACTATAGCCGTGTTATTTGAGAGAGTGACTAGCCACTCAGTAAAATGTTTATAAGGAAAACACAAACAAAATTCTCTTTAATAATTTGTTTTGTTATTGTTTTGCGTGTAAAAATGTTGCTGAGTTGCTGTCACTCTCTCAAAAAACACGGCTTATGTATAATCTATACATTTACGCTTAGCAATTCCTATGCAAAACCTAACGGTACACTTTTCTCTGTAAATACTCAACGGAACTACATAAATTATATAACGTTGGAAAGGCCACAGATATGCAGAAACCAAAAACTATGTCTGTATGTAGCTGTTAAAGCATTAAATGGACATTTGAATTTCTACTGATAAATGATTTTTATCATTTTAAGGATTAGGTTATGAAGTTTGAAATATCGGGAGATGACGACCATTATTGATTTGCATTTTTTGAAGAAAACATGGAATCCATATCTTACCGCAAAGCACAGAAATTAACATTTTTATATATTTTTGACCAAAATTAACTTCCATAAGAAATACATAAATGTTGAAGTATAGTAGACTAATAGTTAGAGCGTTAAGGGAGCCAACCTTGCACTTCATTCTGACGGGATGAGCTTTGCTTGACTATTAGTCCTCATCCTAAATTTACTTTTAAGAAATGTAGTCATGGCGGCAACACTGGCAGACCGGAGATATAAGGGTTGCCTTCTGACCATGTTTTGACACGATATTCCAAATAAATTAGCCTATAAATCGGGAACCAGACATCGGCTGATGCCGTGAAATGTCTCGTTGGATTTAAAATACTTGAAGCCATATGAATATGTTCATTATTTGACCCCTGGCCTACCCTTGTAAGCGTGGGGAGCAAAATACCCTCGGCGAATAAGGGTTTTTATTTGTCAGAAAATAATGGTTATAAAATAAATATTTATAAAATTTTAAGATGAGCTTCGACGAAGAACTTCATACTCTATAGCATATCCGAAGTATATTTTTATCCACGAATTAGTTTTTTGTATAATCGCTTTCAAAATGGGGGGAGGGGAAAGTGCGGGAGTATATCAAACCACTATATATTTGTCTTGGTATAATCTAAGCATATGGCACATGACCTTAGGGTAATTTTTAATGCCCAATCTTGCTCAATCAAAAAAACACCCTTTCACCCAGATATTTTTATGGACTCTTTTGATTCTTATTTCTTCCGACAAATGAGAAATGTGTGCCGAGTTTCATCACCATACCATTGAAATTTGTTAATGTTATGGTCGTTTCACTGAAAATTTAGTCATCATTTTATACTAAGGTTATAACTTTTTCTAGAGAAATTATATTGAAATTATTTTGATAGCATAAGATTGGGCATTCAAAACTACCCTAAGGTCATGTGCCATATGGTTAGATTATACCAAGACAAATATATAGTGGTTTGATATACGCCCACTTTCCCCTCCCCCCATTTTGAAAGCGATTATACAAAAAACTAATACATGGATAAAAATATACTTCGGATATGCTGTAGAGTATGGAATTCTACGTCGATGCTCATCTTAAAATTTTATGAATATTTATTTTATAACCATTATTTTCTGACAAATAAAAACCCTTATTCGCCGAGGGTATTTTGCTCCCCACCCTTACAAAGGTCGGCTAGTGGTCAAATAATGAACATATTCCTATGGCTTCAAGTATTTTAAATCCAACGAGACATTCCACGGCATCAACCGATGTCTGGTTCCCGATTTATAGGCTAATTTATTTGAAATATCGTGTCAAAACATGGTCAGAAGGCAACCATTATATCTCCGGTCTGCCAGTGTTGCCACCGTGGCAACACTTCTTAAAAGTAAACTTAGAATGTGGACTATTATTGTATCAAAGCTCATCCCGTCAGAATGAGGTGCAAGGTTTGACCTAAAATATGGCCTTAACGCCTTAACTATAAGCCAAGCCTTAAAATCAAAAAAATAAATATTTTGTATTTACGACTTATGTAGGTACATTATGCACATACATTACATATGTAAATACATAGTTTGACAGTCTTTGAAAAAAGTGAGTTTGTGTGAAATTAAAGTTTATATTTTGATCGTAATTTTCAATATATAAACTAGGTAGTTTTTATTTCTGTATTTCCCAGGGCCACTAGATACACGTTATGTTGCAAGATTACCCCCGACTTAATACAAATAAACATTCAGAATCAATGTTAAAACAATCGCGAAATAATTTTACTATTAATGTACAGTTTTGCTAAACTTCGATATCATTTCTGAAAACAAACATCAACACATTTAAAAGCGTAACATTTATAAATAGGGCGTGACTGTGGCAGTCATTCAGATGTTTATTTCCACGAACTAGGATACGTTATTTTATAAACCTTATTTGAAACTCGATCTAGACCTGCAAAAAAATTTATTGTAAAACTCCAAAATAAGTGCATTCTAGAATTCACCGGTAAAGTTTAGAGTTTTTCCAGCAACATTGATAAAAGTCTGAAATGTTATGTTTTCATAATTCATTTTGAACGTTTTACAATATCTTTTTTGACTATCAGTACCTTTGGCGGCCCGTCTCCCGGGTTCCGAGGATTATAAATCGGGTGGCACAACGGCTCATGAAGAACCAGGGCCTAGTGACTAACAACTCGCAACCATTCCTGTGTGCGCCTTTCGACAGGAATGGAAGGGACCTACAATTTTATGCCGAATCCGAACGGCTAGACGAGAAGCACTTATTCGTGACAAGTGATACTCTTGGAGGATTCAATTCAATTCAATTCCTCGCAAGTGGCAGTAGCCCTGAAAAAAACTTTTTAGTTTTTAGGTGGACGAGGCTGGGAAGCGATCCCAAACCTCCAGCGTGACAGTCGAACGCACTAACCATTACGCTACGGGCTACTACGGGGTTCCGAGGATTATAACTCCTTTTATGTGTCCTCTGGCTCGCCCACGCACCTTTTTTTAAGCATTAAAAGACCAATGGTTGTTTTTTTTTTTTTTGTATGTCGGTACTCGCCAAAAAAATTCATATTCAGAACAAAGATTGGTTTAACTTAAATAAAGGGTAATGTTAGCTTGAGTACTATTAACTAGATACTAGTAACTTTTAAACGGAAAGTGTTATCGGAAAAATATATTATCAATTTTGATTTTGATTTTGGCCTTAATCAAGTGACGCAAAGATTTTCAAGATATTTTAAATAAAAATTGGGTCTAGAAAAATATTAGTGGCAGAAAATGCAGAAACAAATCCTTTCAAAGAATTTTTATCCTCATGTCAAGAAAAATCAACAACACTGAAAATAAGTTACACAGTTGTTAAAAACTATACTATTGCCATATATTGGTTGGAAAATTTAACGATCTTAAACAAATTTATTAAAGTTTTCGGAGGTAAGGATATTCTATAGTAAATTTTTAGTCCTGTCAATAATTTTTAGGAACAAATTAATTTATCTTAGAAAACACTCTAGTGCACTAGACAAAGAGTAGGTTGAATTCACATAAGACAAACATATACGTATTATGTGCATGAAAAGGAATATTTTATTTAAAATCATCGATAATATTCTATAGCTTTTGTTAAAGTCAGCCGTCTATTTTTCACCGTAAAATTTTGAAGCAACAAATCTAAAATAACCATTTTAGAGGAGACCGAAATAGGGATTTGTTATGACAGCCATCATCATTGACATGTGTTCAGTATTTTGTTTTGCCTCACCTAAAACAGGTTGTAAGTTACTGATATAAGTAGGCTATTTTTTATGAATTTTTGTCTATCTTTAATTTAGTTAAAAGAAAAGTTAATACAAACAAAAATATCCATTTTTTTGGTTTCATCAACGTTTTCCACTATAATGACTAACAATTTTAATGTAAGAGGCTATTAAAAAAAAAAAAATACCCGAGACAAGTTTTTGACAAATTTTAGAGATTGCCCCATATCTGTTTTTTTCCAACGAAACACGAAAATATCATCGCCAATTTTTTTTTTCAATTACCTAAAAGCAGCGTTTTTCTTAAATAATAAAGATTGCACTCCAAAATATAAAATATCAATAAACATTTTCCTATTATTATCATTATACAGGGTGAACCCTAAGGTGGGACAAAAAGCTAGAGCGTGTAGGTTGGTTTGAAGAAATAAGAAAATTGCATGGGAGGGAGAAAGGGTAATTTAGGGTAACTTGACTTAAAACATAAATAAAAATGAGTCTGGCGTCGACTAACACTAGTAATTTCCCATCGGTACACTTGAAAACCATATACATATTTACCTAAGTGGAGGGTGGTAGAGTATATATTACATAATTATATAGTGTAACAACTTTGGGTGTTATGGATACTCAGTATAAGGTAGGTATAGATATAGAGATACAGGACAATATGTGACATTGCCTATATTTTATACTTTAACTATTTATAACAGTAAAATTTTTATATTTTTTTGTAAATAGCTTACAAAATTCTAAAAATCTTACGGTGGTTTTAAAAATCTCAAAATAACACAACATTTAGATGGTATAGGTATACATTTTTGGTAAGAATTTGAAATCGATATCGTTGTATTTTTTTTTTTCAAAATATTTGAGTTAAAAAACATTTGTTAAGAATTTTAAATAGATTTTTTGTCCAGTTTTGTTGCTATAAAGAAAACTGTTTATTGAATTTTAAAAAAAAAATTACCAGTTGTTGACTGGGTTCGGAATCATTTTTTTTTTCTTGAAACATTTGAGACGAAAATTGTTTTTCAACAGTTTTTCTCAGTTTAAAGAAAAAGTGTCTGTTGAATTTATTTTTAATATTTACCCATTTGGTATTGTGTAATTATGTGTAAAATAAAATTAGTCTGAAGTGAATATCTTATTCAGTTCTCGAGATATTCCAGATAAATGACATTTAACAGCTCCCTTTTAAATTGCTGTGGTAAAAAAACGGTTTATTGAATTTATAAGAAAACCTTTTCAGCACGTAATGACAATATTATCTGTAAAATAAAATTAATCCGAGGTCGATATCTATATGCGTTCTCGAGATTTGGTGGACGAAAAAAGTACCTCGAACGTAGGTACATACTCACCAGTGGCGTAGCGTCAATAATTTGAAATGGGAAGACGTAACGAATATGATTGATCTGTGAAAGTAAACAAAACTTCTTCTTTGTATCTCGAACAAAAAAAAAGAAGCAGATACGTTAAAATAAGTTAAAAAATAACTCTTCCATTTGCAGTTTATTTTCATAAGACGCATAGAGTGGCCTTTCATTAAAACGATTATTAATAAAAGATACATAGTTTGCTAAATTCATTTGATTCCTCCAAGAGAAAATCTGTTAAGCTACAATCTATGCTTTAAAAAAAAAATTAAAACCAATCAAAATCCAAGACTAAAAACCTAGCTCTTAAGTATTTACATAGCTATCAAACAAAAAATAAAGAACAAAATCTTCAACTTCACAACTAACTAAATTAATACCATTTCGTTACAGATGTTTTAATGAACTCTTTTGATTCTTGTTTAACAACACCCCAATGAAACTTTTATTCCAAATCTACCATTTTTTGTTTTAATATTTAACTTGTTGTTCTAAAAAAGTCCCATAAAAAAGAATAGTTTTTTTTAGATCCAGCGTTAAAAAGTACCGTTAAATCTTACATACATTTAACCATACCAAATATTTCAGATTGATAAACCATACCTTCTTCCCTTTACCCATCTTTAAATGCCTTTATACCAAAAGCCACTACTGAGATTTAGCGAGACTTTTGATATGCTGTAGAAGATGAAATTCTGCAATTATACCTTAAATAATATTTTATGAATTTCATTTTTCACCGCTTACCCATATTAAATTACGCATTTAAATCTGTCCTGGACTATACCTACTTAGCTTAACCAAAAAACTATTATAACTATATTATAAAATGTATTATGTACAACTTTCATAGCAAATAAGTCGAAAAAGAGCGTGTTATTTTTCACCCAACAGAACGAATATTAAGCGAAACGGAGTCAAGCAAAGGAATGAAAAACATTCAATTCCATACCAAGTGCATGTGCCAGTATAACACGAGGACCACCGTCTTATTTTTTCATATGCTGTTGTGTGTTGGACAAAGAGGATCTAGAAACAAAACAGAAAGCGATACAAAACAAATTTTATAAGACGGTGAAAGACGTGTTTTATTTCTAAATTAATTCTTTCAAAGAGATCGTATGTTCAGCAGTTGAGCAAAGAGCGAAGAAAAGAAAGAATTGACGGTGTTTATTTGATAGCTTATGTTTGTGTGTTTGTGCGTATTTTATAATTCAAATTGGTAGGGTAGCATAGTTTATGTTTATGTTTATTTGATAGTATTTTTCGTGCAATTTTTAAAAGGGAAGACGGTAGGAATCGTGTTATATGGACGCCACGCCACTGATACACACATACAGACATCTTGCTAAAAACGACGGATTCTGATTCTAGAGACCTCAAAACGTGGAGATATGTCAAAATTATCAATTCGACAAATCGCACCAATTACAATAACTTCCAATGGGAAGTTAATAATAATAATTTTAGCTATACGCCTGTAAGACCTCAGGTCTTGTAAATGCAATGCACGGCACTAGTTAGAAGGAATAGAAGGAAAGGAAACATTTTTTGTTGGCAGAGTGGATTGAGAATAAGATGTTAATTATCTTATGAAATTCCACGAGTGGCATCCAGTTGAAACTGGGGAATACAGAAAAGAATGCTACCTAGAGTGGGCCGGCGTTACCACCCGCAACAAACAAAATTATTAAAAAACAATGCTATATTCCAGCTGAGTTATGTGAATATAATTTCAATGCGCATTCACTCTAATTCGGATGTTCAATTTTAAAATAAATGAAAATCGCCCGCCTCGAATTGGGACATATAGAAATAAAATAAGAAAAGTGCGTATACGCCCGGGAGTACCAGAGCTATACGGTCGTTTTTTTATTTTGAGAATATTGTTGAGACACTTGTTCGAGTTTATATAAATTAAACATGAACAAAATGAAATGATAGCCTACGTTTGCTATGCTGCCCATAATCTCGTAAAGGCCCTTACTAACATTTTCACTATTTCGAGATAATGATAAAAACACTAAATCGCTTACCGCAACCTGAAGATAAAAAGTGAAAATTACCAAAAATAGTTTTTGTAAAGCTTAATTAGTGCTTTATTTTATCAAATAGTTGGAAAATTAAAATTGTTTATTATTTAGGAAATAAGGAAGATAGGGATTTTTAGCCTTTGACAACAAAAAATTAAAAAGGACCTATGTACAAAAATTTACGTTAAACTTAATAAAATCATTAAATGTCCTTTTTATAACAAGAAACAAGAAATTTAAAATGATATTGTTTAATTTCAAACAATTTCAAACTAAATTTACGCATAAAATCGTATTTAAAAATTAAAGAAACGAATATTTTTAAAAGCCCTAACTAGCACATAGGGCTTTTAAAAACAAGTTAGGGCTTTTTATAAATGTTGATGCATATGATTTATAGTTAGGGCTTCTAAAAATTGTGATTTTTCGTCTTATTTGAAGGTTTAAGGTTAAGAAATTGATACACAAAAATCGGAGACATTGCCCTAACTCCAAATATGCAAAAAAATCAAAATCGAATTTTTTGTAAATAGGGCCTTTACAAGATTGTGGGCAGTATGTACAAGGTGAAAACGTTTTGCAGAAATAGGACTAAACATCATCGGTTCAAAATTTTAACCTATTGATTTTGGTGGATTAACTGCGACTCGACCGTTCAACTAGGAAAAACATATATTCTTGAAAATCCTCGACTAAAATCTCCGATTTGATAACTTACCTGTGAACTAACCAAAACATTCAATTCCATAGCGATCTTTTGATAAAATGTGTAAATAATTCACGAAATTTAGACACTTATCGAACCAGATTCATTTTTTTCGTCAGTTCGCGAAGTTCTCATTTGATCCAGGATTTCGTTGACAAGAGCAGATAATTCAACAAATTTAGACACTTATCAAGCCAAATTCAATTTCTTCAAAGTATTTATTTCATCTTTATCAATTCGTTTATAGTGTTTTTCAAGTACTTCAACATAGTTTATATATCTAAGCTATATAAATATATAATCGTTAGTTCAGGGAGGGACTTTCCCTTGATCTCCTTCCTATCTCCGCCACTGGATCGAATCAAAGTCCCTTACTGACTGGACTATTTATATTTGCTTTGATAGAAAAAACGTGTTTTTGTTTTAAAATTTTGGGCAACTCACAAACAAATGACAAGGAACATAACGCTTAAGGCCTTGAGGATCTTGCAGGCCATTTGCTATCAATAGTGATAGCTGTAAGTTATGAAGAAACCTGGTAACTCTTTTAGCACAGGATAGATAAATTTTTTTGTGGAACGAAATATAGGACCGCTGAATTTTGTATATCTGAAAGAGGGCTATTAGAAAAGCTTATGTCCAGTTTTTCGGGACGCCATCCATCCCCCTGGGGATATCCGCCATTTTGGAAAACTCGAAGTGATCTATGTATATCTCCGAAACTATTGATCTTAGAAGAAAAGATTCTGATATATTTTTGAAGATGATGCGATTCCACAGTCAAAAGTTACAGCCATTTTGGTTGCGCTAAAATAAAAATTCCGGAGTAAATAAAATACTAGATTGTTATTAAAATTAATACCAACACCAAAATGGCTGTAACTTTTGACTGCGGTATCGCATCATCTTCAAAAATATATCAAAATGATGGAAATTTAGTGGTCCAAAATTAAGAAAATAATTCACGGAAGTTTTCTCGGGAACGAAAAAAATTTGTAATTGCAATGAAATTAAAAATAAAACGACATAAGCTTGAAAATATTTCCTGCACCACAAAAAATGTATGTACAAACGAAAGATGCTTGAATTGCGCAACCCTGGCCTTACAATTTTTCCTCTAAGATCAATAGTTTCGGAGATATAGGCCCATTTGCATTTTCCAAAATGGTGGATTTCCTCAAGGGGATGGCTGGCGTCTCCAAAAACTGGACATAAGCTTTTCTAATAGCCCTCTCTCAGGTATAGAAAATTCAGTCGTCCTATATTTCGTTCCACTAAACAATTTTTTTTTGCTTATTTTCTTGGTACTATTCACGTAGTTTGCATGGAAAGGAAACTAAAAAAAACTCACATGGTTTTGTTAAATCATGTGAGAGAGACTTTAAAAGAAGACCTAATAATGTTGCGTGCGCTTTGTTTATACTCTTAGGAAAGGGGCGACTCGTGACTTATTATATATTTTAAACCTTTGTGCCACTATTGTATTACTTATACGATGTAACCGATATCGTGCATTAAATAAAATGGGGCTGATAAGTCATATATAATATACACAATACCTACACATAATTCATTTTTTTGTTAATTTTTGTTACAATAAATAAATTTTTTTGTAAAATTTTTTCATCACAAAAGTGTGTTGAACATTTTTGATTTACAAACAATACCTAGTTCATAAAAAAGCATATGTATGTATGAAGGCACTAGTTATGATTTATATTTCGTTTTTTTTTTTCTGGCCGTTTTTTTTGTGTAGAGAAATAAAATACAATTGAGGTTCCGCTTCATGGTCTAGTGGTTCTGTTCGAGTTCACAGTTATAATATTATTATTTTACAGTTCTACAGTCATACATATTTTGTTCATACACTGGTCCTCTACACTAAAATTGCTCACTCAAAATGGTTCATAAAAATATACCTACCTACAATTATACTCCAGAGTAGGACTTTCCTATGTGTGTACATAAATATTATGTAGGTAGGTACTACCTAGTCGTTTATGTGATGTTATAGTACTTCGATATTCAACCGAGCGTAGTTACCGTTTTTAACGTGCCACTCATTTTTCCTCATTCATCAATTTTAATTGATGCAAAAAGGGGTCTTCACATACAAACATTTAATTAGAATGTCCACTGGCAGAACTCTTATGGTTGATTCAAAAACCATTTTTTTTTGCTAGCTACATGATGGTTTATTTTTGCCTTTAAAATACTATGAAATAAAAATAGAGCAGAACGATGAATGCATGGAGCTATTTTTATGCATGGCCAGTTTTAAATAGACCAACAAATTCACCATAAACGAGGCGAGTAATTATTGTTTAAAAACAAAAAAAAATATACTTTTTTTCTTTTAATTAAAGTGAACTTTTATTTTAACGAAAAAAAAATAAAAAAATTTAATAAATCAACTCTATTTTATATATGCAAAGTGAAAAACGTATAATTGGGTATAAACGATGGTTGATGGCGGGTGTATCCTACACATACATTTACCCATTAAATATCTCCACCCCATTCTTGGATCATTTATTTTTATAAATTCAGAAAAGAATCCTTGATAAAAGCTTCTCACAGCTTAATCCTTAAAAAAGAAGCAAACATATTATTTCATCGTATCAGCACTAACCCATCTGCAGAGTGCAGCTATCCTCGTTATAGTTTTTATATACTACAACTATATACAACCATTCTGACCTTCTATTATTCGTGTACAATGCCATTAAATCCTTAGCGGATCCATTTAACCACTTATCTAAGTTGGCTTTATCCAAAAACAATCCTTAAAAATGTTTTATTGCTTGCACTCGAATAATTTCAGATTTTCTTAAGTTTCTTTTTTTTTTCAACCAACCATACCACACTGCGCGGCGTGGTGCTGCCAATCGGTCGGTCTCTGATTCTTGCAGCAAAACGTGCGCTTTTTTTGTGTTCTTTTGTTTCTTCTCTATTATTTTACTTCGAAGTATTAAGTTACCTCTTCCAATCATCGAAGAATAGGGCTAGGAAACAATCTTCAACATGCACATTCACTCAGACACATTAAAGTATTTAATTTGGATTTACACTGAAATCTAATTTTTGAGGGCTAGACAACTCGTTGAGTGTGTTTAGATTAAAATATTTGTGTATCTTAAAATGTTTGACGAATATTTACTGGGGATATTTGCAGAATTGTCCAATAGTGGATTGATTGCGAGCTACCTATAATACCTATTAATATTATAGTCAGCCTTTTAAGTGCAAATCATGTAAAAATAAATTACATTTAATATCAGCCAAATGCTACTTTCTCTAATGTTTAATGTATGTATTTGATTTTAATCAAAAAATTAAAAAAAAAACCTACCTGGCTATTCAAATAAAAACTTTATTTCCATCACTACTTCAGGAGTTCCTTCTTCCATCTTCCTGACGATTTAGTGTCAGCAAGCATATAATACCTTTCAAATAAAATGCGTTTGATTAATAGCTGCTCTAACAAAAATAAAGTGTTTATTTTTCCTTCTTCGTATTGAATACCTAGTCTGTAAAAGTTTTGCAAAGTTTTGTAAGCAAAAAAAAAAAAAAGGTTCTTTGTCATTCAAGTCATTAAGTCAAGGAAATTGTGCCAAGTTTTTTAATGAACAAAAAAAAAAATGGTAGTAGTTCATCTATAAGAAGCGCAAAAAAAGACTAACTGTATTGATTGGTTCGAAAATTGAGACAATGAAAAATTGTTTTTTTTTTTTTTTTTTAATGAAGACGATGTATGCCAACTTAGCTGGAGGGAAGCTATACAGAGGTAGTACCTACTATTTAATTTGTAAATTCATTAATTGAAGTGATTGCTATAATTAAGTTCGTAAGTAGGTTAATTAAGTGGTATTATTTTGTGTATGGAACAAATTTTAAAACATGGATATTATATTGTTACTAACTGACAATTGCATACTGATATACTATGTACATTATTATTCGATTCTACAATAGAAATGTTCGAATTCGCAAAATTTGAACTAGCTAATTCTATTTATAGAATGTACTCTAAACTTTCGTGTCACCGTTGCACAGGGGCGTATACAGCTTTAGTTCTTGGGGGGGGGGGTCATGCCAAAAAAAAAATAACACAAACTAATATTTTTTAAAAGTCAAGTGCCTTATATGTTTTTTTTTTCATATTTTACAGTGCGTAACTATATAAAAGAAAAGGGAAAACATCTTAATTAACTATACTAAAGGGTTTTCCAATAGGTTCGGGTTGATTTTGACAGCTTGTGGCGGCCATATTGTTTCTTTTACTTTCGGTCAAAATATCCTCTTTTAATCAGTTACTACAGACAAATCATCATGGTGAGTTACAGCGTCGAACAACACGTACAAATGATGTTTTAGAGCAGTTAGAAGTTTTTCCCAGTTTTGGTCGAAAAATCTTCTTTAGCGATGAGGCCCATCTTTGGATGAATGGGTACGTGAAGCAAAATTGCCGGATTCGGGACGACACTAATCCACGCGAGATTCACGAGGTGCCAATGCATCCAAATAAAGTTTCTGTTTTGTGTGGATTTGGAGCTGGATGCCTGGAGGCGTCATCGGTCCGTACTTCTTCGAAAATGATCCTGGCCAGGCCATCACCATCAACGGCGATCGCTATAGGTCGATGATCACCAACTTCTTGTGGCCTAAATTGGATGGTATGGACACTGAAGATATATGGTTTCAACAGGATGGCGCTACGTGCCACACAGCTTAAGACACAATCGATATTCTGCACGAGCGGTTTCATGGCATGGTTATCTCGCGCCGAGGCAACGTGAATTGGCCACCAAGATCGTGTGATTTGAACCCTTTGGACTTTTTCTTGTTGGGATTTCTTAAGTCGCAGATCGTTGCGAATAAGTTGCAAACCACCTCGACCCTCAAAGAGAACATAATCGATGCCATCGGTCAAATTCAGCCTGATTTATGCGCCAAAGTCATCGAAAACTGGACCTTTCGAATCCGCGCCACCCAACGAAGACGGGGCGGCCATTTGAACGATGTTATATTACTATAATAGGGCTCTCAAATAAAGATAAAACCTTATTGATATCTTGTTTTATATAATTTTAAAATCGACCCGCCCTTAATGGGAAACCCTATAATACATTACCTTTGTTAAAAATAAGTTAAAATAATTTAAAATCGTTCATATCCTGGAAAAATGTATCGTTTCTTAACTCATTTAATTTCAAAACAGTTAAGAATCAATAGTCGGCGTGAAATAGCAGACTACGAATGTAATACTAAATTTTCACTACGCAAAGTTAGGCAATTCCGTTGAAAATATATATTTCGAACTGCCAAAGCCAATTCAAAATGAAATGAGCTACCTATACTAAAAAATTAACAAATTTAAGACGAAAACACTTTTTTGGTATTTGCAAAGTTAACTCATTTTTGGTTCCAAAGAAAATTAAAATAAACAACCGAGTCGAACGAACCTTTATTGGCTGGACCAGTGACCGCGCACTTCGTTTTTATTCCTGACTGTTATATTTTTTATTTCGGAGGGCCTCAGCAACAGCATACAGCAATCTCCAGTTGCCTGACCAAAAAAAATCAGTTAAGCTAGCTGTCAAAATACTGAGGAAAAAAATTTTTGGATTCGCTTGATCATTTGTTTTTAATTTTATTCAGAATTTATTTTAATCCTATCAAAGTTTTTATTTAAGCGAATTGAAGTTGCCGGAAAAATTAGTAAAATATCAAAGGTACTGTGCACTATTTTCTGTTTCTTAATTTTAGTAAATAGATATAAATATTCACTACTGAAAATGAAAACAATAGCTCTGATTTTCAAAAATGACCACTTGTGTAAATTGCTCTTTTTACAATAGTAGACAAACTAAAATACATTACATATTCGTATTATAATTGAATACAAAAATTCGTTTTCGTTCCGATTCAAGAAAAGTGTGAACAAATTTCACGAGTGATTTTGATATGCCTCTGATTTGAAAAAAATGTATGTCTCTAAGACTGCCACCGATGGAAAAGTTAGAGGCACCTTCCAAAATAAATATGTACATCAAATATACCTAATCTTTTTATCTTTCTTACCAGTAAGCCTTTCTGATAAAAATAATGGACAAAGTTGTTAAATTCTACGAGCCTAGTCGCTTTTCGTCAATAATTCCATCTGACTGGTCAAACGGTTCACCGCAAGGAGTTCCAAAAAATCTCCTTTACCATAGCTATTGGCTTTTGCATTATGGGATTCATAGGTTACTTTGTAAACGAAATCCACATCCAAATCAATAACAGTATTTTTCGATCGTAAATGTTGAATAAGTGCAAACAAAATCCTTTCATAATAGGTTTTCATCATAGTATTATATATTTATGTCTTTTATCGTTAACATTAATATTTTTTGGTTAGAATAACTATAAATCGAAAGTTATCACTTTTTTTGCTTTAAAAAAAAAATCTGTCATACAAAACAAAACAATTTCTGTATGTGTGTTTAAAGATTTTATTTTCAGAAAAAAAAATATTCTTTTTTTTAAAATCCTATTAGTTTTTACTTTACTGAGTGAAAATTTGGTAACAACTCCGCACTTTGATTTCTGTTTGGTTTAACAGGTTTTGGCTGTCATCTCAAAACGGAAACTAGCCTGTGCATATATTTTAAGATTTGAATGCATTATCATATTATGAGAAGTTTGTTGTTATGTTAAATTTGAGGTACGAGGAAGAAAATCAAAGTATCATCGATTGAATACAAAATAACGTAGGTATTCCATTGCCATGAAAATTAAATTTCTTATTGAATTGAAGTTACCAACATTCAAATTCTCTATTGAATTCTAAATTATCAATCGAAAATCCTACTAGCTTTCTAAGTAACCAACTTTCTTTGTTTTTTCTATGTGGTTACTAAATAATTATTTCAGATCAACAATATAATCTTGAGTTCTCGGGGGGGGGGGGGGGAACCCCCCCCCCCCCTCTGTATACGCCGTTGCCGTTGGATGCTTTCTGGATGTCGAGAAAGCATTTGATAGCGTATACATTGAAGCCCTTATCCATTACGCTTCACGTATTTCATTTACCTCCGTCACTAACAAAAATTCTTTTTTCTTTTCTTTCTTCCAGAAAATTCTACGTTTAACTGAACAAGTGTACCTAAATCACAAGTGAAGAACATCAAAGCCAGAGTTGCCCAAGGTTTGAAGCTAGGCCCCTTCCTTTACAGCCTGATAACAGGTGACCAGCCTATGCTAACTGGTTGCCAAAATCTTCTGTATGCTGATGACTCCCTTACATACCGACATCGATGTCTCCACTGGCAGCTGTACACAAAGTTGAATACAAACTTGAACAGACTCTACGCCTACTACAAGAAATAGATCATCCGGATAATCACCTCGAAATTTGAGCTTCTGTGCTTCAGGAGACCCAGTAGAGGTAGTCGCAACGCAGCGATCTGCAGAATCCTGGTTTTGAATCTTCCGGATGGGTCCACAATAGCAGCCAAAAAGGACGTGAAGAACCTCGGCATTCAGTGCTATAAGGTTGAACCCGCACTCACGAAACGTTCTCAAAAAAGCCAACTGGTACCTACTCCTTTAAGCAAAGAAGCTAGTAGGTTTTTTCACGTCACGCAAATCAACTTAAGATGGCCACCGAGCAACGACAAACCGAGCCGAGATAACTCAGTACGATGGAGATCCTGGAATACAACATCATCACAGGCAAAGAGCAAGTAGTTTTGTTCTACGCTGACACTGGGTCAGCATATCACCGTGGCAAAACGCCAACCCATCTCCCCACCAAAACCACAGCTTGACAACCGGGACGGCACTCCCTGAGGACAATAAAGTCAACCGACTTTTAGACTTAATTTGTATGTATTTAATAATCCTTTAAATTTAAGACATTGTACAATAAATATGCTTATGCTCGTACTTTAAACTTAAATTAAACAGCGCTTATTGGCGATTCTTTGAGAAAAAGTCGATAGCAAGGCGTTCGAGGAGGGGGTGGCAGACGCAATCAAAAATATATTTATTTAATTTTTAAATAAAGATGAAAGAAGGAAAGCTAAATTTGTATATGAAGACATTTTTAGTCTAGTCAACGAAGGAATTTAGCTTGCAAAAAAATAAAAAAATAGTCCTATCTGAATTATTTTTTTATATGGTAGGGGTTACCCCCAGGTATAACATACCAAATGTCCCTAGACCTGGGATGACCTAAGCCCAGAAGGGGGTTAATGGTCCGCCAAATTAAATTTTCTATAAAAACAGTTATATTCATTTTTTTTTTGTTAGGGTCAATAAAAATTGGGCACGAGTACGATAACTTAGGCGCCAAGAAATAATAACGGTTTTTTGTAGAACAGTTCAATACAAGCATATTTTACTACGAGAGTAGGTGGGGGGTCTGTCTCCCCTCGTTTGATGGCGAGGGGCAATTTTAGAAAAACTTTACTTATAATTTAGAAAAAAGTAGTAAAAAACAACGGCAACGGAAAACAAAGTAGGTACTACACCGATTTTGAAAGTCAGAAATCTGCTCCTAAATCCTAAATTTAAATTAAATTATTTAAGTCAATTCTTTTTCAAAAAATCGCATGTAAACTCAAAATTTTAATAAAAAAAAAAGTTTAGACCAATTTTTTCCAAATTGTGAAATGAAGTGCTAAATTAAATTCTTGCGGTCAGTGCTTATATCAATTTTGAATCGAGCACAAAAAACTGAATGCTGTTATTTCTTCTCGTTTTAAGCAAATTAAAAATTACCAAAACTACTTTTTTATATTTTTTTTTAGCTTGAGTATATTAACTTGATCGTAATTTGATGCGCTGTATTTATTTTTCCAGTTTTTGTATTTTGGTTGCGTTAGTGCATGAACAGTATGATAGGTAAGAGGGACATGCTGCCCCCCTGAAACCCCCCGCTTGGCCCAGTATGGGATTTGGGGTGGGTGCAATTTTGTGTATATCCACAATTTCCAAGCAATCACATGAATTCCTCGTCCAATTTTAATAACTAGCAAAGTTTCAAAATATTAAATATTAAAATTTTGAGATCTCGATCTAAAAAATCTGACCAATAGAAATGAAATTAGGATTTTTTAAAAGAAAAACAAGCCGATTAGAAAAAAAAAATAATTTAAAAAACAAAAAAAAAAAAAATGCTACTAGTTCTACTCCCTTGTCTAAACCCCGGGTCATAGTGTTAGTTTTATGGATGTATGTGTGACTAGTAGCTCTCTGCGCGTTTTGTCAATTAGTATGATTTTTTAAAAATATTTCATACAGAAAAATATACAAATTATGGAAACAAAACAAATAATTAAAAACAATACACTACACTAGCAGGATAACTGGCAAGCTACTCCCAGGCAAAAATATTATACCATTTTCCCTGCTAGTCGACTCTCTCGTGTTCAGATACACTAACACATATATACGCTCCTACTTCTACTCGCTTGTCTAAGCCCTGGGTATATATAAAAATAAAATAAAACTTGATTTTTTCTCATTGGCTTTTTTCCTTTTTAAAAATCTTAACCTCATTTCTACTGGTCAGATTTTTAAGATTAAGATCTCAAAATTTAGCCTACTAATATTTTTATATATAAATTTTTGGGGAGGGGCAAAAAGTTTTGTACTAAAAAAGTGTGTAAATGTATCGTCAAATTTATATGTACTATTTTAAATTCAAAATATGATGAAAAACGGCGAACAAGAAGGGGGAGTTTAATAAAATTAATCGACACTATTATTTAATATTAGAAAATTCGTCGTGCTATATATTAAAACTTTTTTGACTAACATTAAATCTAAATAAACGGAAATGCAGGAAATTTAATATTCTAGAAAAAGTATCAAAAGTGATTTTTGAAATGGATGGACATTGGGTGAGATAAACTTGATTTATAAAATCAAAAATTTGCTGGTTTTTCAACAATAACTTTTTATACGAAGGAGCTATCAAAAAAAATTTAAGACAAAAATTGTAGAAAACATGTTAACCTACAAAAGTAAACAAAAATAACTACTCTATAACTAATAGCGGTTAAGAAAATTGAGTAAACACTTTTAAACACCTTTTTTCAAAATGGCGGACGATGCAGTTTTTTTTATTGAAAAATTGTGGTTTTAGAATCCCCAAGAGGTACTATTTAAAACAAATCAATAAAATTCTCCTTCCGAATTTTTGTAGATATTTTCGATTTTTTTTGGATAATTTGATTGGACTACTAACATAGTACCTACATTTTTTGAGGATGCTAACTTCATGTTAAAAACAATGGCACAAAGTTTTAGACGAGTTAGTACGATGTTAAATCATTTTTAGTATGACACTAGCTTAAAAATTGTGTTTTGCTAATTTTAACATTCCCCTAACATTTTACTAAAGTTAAAATCACCAACTGGCTATTTTATCTTTTTAGTATCGTACTAAATCCACATATGAGAAGACCCGAATGTCCCAGGTTCGAGTCCTGCTGGTGCCCAATTTTTTTTTCTTTTTTTTTTTGTAAATAATGAAGTTAAAATGATAAAAATATAAATATCGAATACTTATTTTAAGCATATGATGGGTTTCCATCAACATTATAAATAATTCACAACGCATAAAAACAATATTTGTGTTCATCAAATTCAAACCCTACAAATGCAATTTACTAGTAAGCAAAACGTTTAAAATTTTGAAAAAGATAGTAAATTGCTAAATACTTAGGAAATTATTAACTAGTAAAATTGTAAGCCCTTAACAACAGGTTGTTTAAAATTTTGATGGGGAACCTTGAATGACCGATGCTTTGCCAACAATCCGGAAACGATTCAAGTACTCAAGGCTTATATCATCCAAGGAATCCGTGAGCTACAAACCAAAACCATAAACAAGGTCTTGGAAAAATGGAGCGACAGAATTCGCTACTGCGAAAAAAGCCAACACAATTTAGTTTAGTTAATTTTATTGCATTTCTAAAAAGAAACTTATATTTGGCCCACCCTGTATATATTTTTTTTATATTTTATTGACTTTTTAATCATTTTATTTAGGTATGTGTACCTATCTTTTTTAATTTTAATCCTTTTAATTTGAGGAAACCAAACTTTTTTAAACTGAATTAACCACTTGAATCTAATTCAGAATATTCATATTTTAGACTGGTTCACTTTATTTGCCATTTATTAAAATGGATAATCTGAACATTAAAGTCCAGTTTTTCAATGAAAATTAAAAGCTAAATTAGGGTCAACTCAACGGAGTGTAGTGCTTAACTCGAGAGATCTCAGAATGAACAACTAGGTCTAATGGTAGACAAATGAAAACAAATAGCGAATGGTTGTGTAGGAAATTCCATTGTTAAAATTTATTTCATCAATAACAAATTAGTATAAAAGGTGACTGATGCTTTTAACATTTTTCTTCATTTCTATAAAATGCATTTTACATCTACTATTTTCAGAGAATTATTCTTATCCTAGTTCTTACTTGAAGTCAAACAAAAAAATTGTTTTTTAAACTTTAAACTTTTTTCTGATATTAATCTTAAAAGACATTGTTCAACGTGTTTCAATAAAATGAAGTAAAACAAAAAAAAATACAAAAATAGAAATAAAATAATGAAAAAAAAAAATGAATTCCAAAGAAAATCTTTCTTAACAGACAGACAACTCTATTGATTTTTTTTTTCTTCCTGATCTAAGGCATATTGTTCCAGCAAAAGACACATCCATCAACACCTACACCAAAGTCGGACGTCGTAAAAATGTCCCCATTCAATTCTTAACTCGACTCGACTCAACTCGACGTAGGTAGGTTGTATACTGCAAGAAGGAATTCTTCAACAAAACTTGCAAAGGGAAAATACAATAATAAACTTTCTGAAGACGTTCCATTATTATTTCGAATTGGAAGTTCGTTGAGGCAGCACTTGCCCCGGATCCGCTTTGTTGCCCTATTTTTCAAACGAATCATTTGGAATAGTTGTTTTCTTTTATTTATTTTTCATTTAAACAAAAAAACAAACGCGACTCAATTCATTGTTTGGCAGGACGAATAGTTCAATGATTCTTCCCCCAGCTCCAAAGTCACCATTGCCATATGACTCACCATTCTAGGCCTCCTCCGCCATCGCCATTCAAATTGTGATCATCCTCTCCTTATCCATTAGAGTCTCTTTTTCTCATATTTTGTCCTGATGGTGCGATTGCAATGGTGTATAGGAGTGAAACAATAATACAACAAAAATATATTCGACTTGAAATAATGACGGGAAATTCTATATTCCGCACAAATATTTGAAAGTTTAAACATGTGCAGCAATCAGAAAGCGCATCATCCATTTATCTCTAAAATGAATTGTATCCTGTGTGAGGGATTCAAATATCATCTTGAGACGTGATGTTTATATACATGTGAAGTGGACGTCCTTGAAAAGCACTATAAGCACCAACCGAGACTGATGGGAAAACATAAAACAATGCCAACAGAGGAAATGGATTTTCTAACATACTATGCAGAGCAGATATAGACAACACTGCCATCAGCCACACAAATACACTTTTGCCAGGAATCGAGTCTCTTTAAGCAACGGAAGAATAAGATTCCAAGACGAAATGGAATGGGTTCGTAATGCAGTTCTGCAGATCTGAAACATCCAAACGAAGAGTGAGAGTGAGTTTTGGAAAGAAAGGAATAATATTGAAACTCAAGACAGGCGTTGGGGCTGCGCTGCGCTGGGAAGAACTTTGTGAGCCGAGACGAAACCTACAAAAACTATTTCTTTAAAACTGTTTACAATTCAAGCTGTTCACTTTCCTTGTGAATTTGCTGTAGATATAGAGGAATTGCACAGCGCTATCACCATTCACCAAACTAATGTCTGTGTTCAATAGCAGACGAAACGAGAAAGCCAGAAGGAACAAAGGAAAATGACGAATCCCATTGTCGAGCAGGAAGTTTCTCTTTCCCTTTTTCGAAATTATGTCGAAAGATACCACAAAGCCGAAACTAACATACAATCAGTTGGTCTGGTATTGCCAGATAGAAGATAATGTAGACAATAAATACAATTTTGAAAAACTAAATTTTTTCATTTCAAAAGTAATGATGCGTTGTTCAAATTTGTTACTTTTACTTATAAGTAGTAGCCCATAGCGTCATGGTCAGTGCGTTGGACTGTCACGCTGGATGTCTGGGTTCACTTCCCAGCCTCGTCCACCTTAAAAGTAAAAAAGCGCGCGTGTAACTCAGTACTCGTGGCAGAAGTGAATCGTCTTTGGCGATCTAAAAATATCGATATGTAAAGGGATATTGAGCTTATATGCGTAAGACGCAGCTAAGTGTTCTATCAAGATGATCGATGGATTGGGGTTGTAAACTTGAAAATTAAATAATAATGGTGAAATTTAAAGTAAAAAAAAGCGAAAATTTAAAGGATATAAATCAGTTTATTTGTGTAGATTTTCCGACTATTTCCAAAAATTCCTACACTCAAAATCTCTCCAAAATCAAAATTTTGTATATTTGGTTTTATGTATTTTGCAACCATATATAATTCAAATTTTTAGCGGACTCTCCTGATTTAATTGAATTTTTTGAAATTATCCTATTTTGAGATAAAATTTTTTAAATAATTTATATCTCCATACCAGTAGGAGATAGACAAAAATCTTAAGGTAGTAAGATTCTTAGAATTTCACTATCTATCCACCAAAACTTTAAAACTCTAGCATACTAATTAACGAAATTAGAAAAAAGACATAAAAGGACATTTTCCCTTTTATCTGCTACAATAACATAGATTATCAAAAAATCCAAACTTATTGCAATATAAAATATATCAATAAAAAATTTAACTTTTACTCTACCTCTCACCACTAAGCTAATCAATGATCTCAGCGTTGCACATGCGGCGTTACATTTTTTCGTTTCACAAAAATTAAACCTTGAAATTTCACTCTCTGTGCGCCCAAAAAAGTTTCACTTCACAAAGTTTGTTTTCAGGGCTACCTCCTGTCAACACGCGCACACAGGAATGGTTGCGAGTTGTTAGTCCAATAGGCCATGGTTCTCCACGAGCCGTTGTGCCACCCAATTTATTTATTTATATTACTTATAAGCTAGGATACTAGTAAAAGGGCCTTGGATGGATTATAGTGATTATTTCAGAAAAAATAATTTAATTTTTTTAACAAAAAATACACGACTGAATACACGAACCATCTCTTGCGATCCAGGGATAAAATAAGTAGTGTGTGATTTATTATCACCCTTATTCATAAAGAAAAAATAGTTTTTTTAAGCTCCCTTGTTTAGGAAAACTACACCATGGAATCACAATGTTCCGGCCTCAAATGGAGCAGTAAGTAATTTCCTTTAGTTTGAGCCCAGAAAATTTGTATTCCATGGTGTAGTTTTCCTAAACACGGGAACATACACAATCGAAAAACCTAGTATAACCTAATTGATATATGTAAGTCCTTTATGTTTCTTAATGCGAGATTTTAGTTTTCGAGATTTTAGTTTGCGAGGTTTTGTAATTGCGAGATTTTAAAAAGCGGGTTTTTGTAATTGCGAGATTATGAAGAGCAGGTTTCCATAATAACGAGATTTTGTATTGCGAGATTTTAGTTTGCGAGATTTCGTAGCCAACCCAACACGGGAGCGCTACGATATCTCGCAAACTAAAATCTCGAATAACGAAATCTCGCATTTTTTGATAAATCTCGCAATACGAAATCTCGGAAACTCATAAACCCGCTTTTCATAAACTCGCAATAACAAAATCTCGCTTTTAACAATCTCGCATTTACATTTCACAGCCAAAAATCTCGCAAATTTCAACTAAAATCTCGCAAACTACAATCTCGCATTAACACGAGAAGTTGGAAAATTCCGAACTGAAAAATAAAATCCTGCGAATAGAAAATGAAAAATCAGAGGCCTAAAAAGGGATATAAAATCCTTGAACCCGATACGCCGGCCACCTAAAGTACTTTTTATTACAAATAAACTGAAAACACACCAACTTACAACATATGCGCCTGCCTGGCGACTGAGCATACCCTAAGCGGAGCGACGGAGTCGTGTGAGCGGGACAGAGGACCCGAAAAGGGAGTTAAAATCCTTTAACCCACGAAGCGGGCCACCCAATATACTGTTTATTGCACATAAACAGAAAGCACACCATCTGACAACATACACAAACGAAAACCCTAGTATAACGTAAATTATACAAGTCCTTTCTGTTTTTTAATGCGAGATTTTAGTTTTCGAGATTTTAGTTTGCGAGATTTCGTAGCCAACCCAACAAACACATCAAGGATCATAGGATATTAGTGCAAGTGTTGTCATTGTTCTTAAAATATCTTTTTGATATCCTGACAAGTGGGATATATACCTGCTGTTTTAAATTTGAAATTTAGTGAATCGCATAAGCATACAAAATGGCACCATCAACAATAAAATAATCTCTTCTTTTATTTTGTTTTAATTAAAGTTGGTAAAATGTAAAGTTAAAAAATTAAATATTGTCAAGCTTAAAATTTTGGGAACAAAAATTAAAAAATAAAAGGCACGACTAGATCGCACGAACTTGCTCTAGTGGTTAACAGCTTCATTGTTATTTGACAATAACGCATTGACGATGTATGTTAATGTTTGAATAATAAACATACCTTATATTAAAAACAAATTTAAATAAAATTTTGAAATTTTAAGATTCAAATTGTATGTATAAATTTTATCTTAAAACATGCATTTTAAAAACATGCTCAAAAATATGAAATTTGATTAATTGTTTAAAATCCTGTAGTCTTACAACAAAAATGATGCTTATTGATTTTATGAATTCATTTGAGTTTATTTTTTTTGAAAACCATCTGCATTAAATAATAATTTTTAAAATTTGTATCAAAAATTAGAATGTCGATAATATGTAAAGTTGTTCTCTTCAAAAAAAAATATTTCCTAGTTAAAAATTAAAATTTACTAACTAACCCAAGAAACAAATTTAGCTGTTCAAATGCTCTAACAGCACTTCCAGAGCAAGTCTAAAAGCTCGTCACTTCGAGAATTAGCTCCAGTTGCGCATTTAGAGTAATTTTAGAGCTCTCAAACAGGGAATTCTTTGACATTTAGAGCAAATTTGTGTTCGTAATCAGCTCGTTATCAGGGACTTCGTAGATTTCAAGCTCTTTAATTGTGCATTTTGTTTCTACTAAGGAGCACCTTTGACAGCTTATGGTTGGTATAAGTGTGCATAATACAATCGAAGAATAGTATATAATAGTTGCACAACATATTTTATGTTTGTGTGATGGATTAATTTATTTGAAATATTTATAAGTATTGTAAAACTACTTTGTTTAAAAATTACAAAATGTGTTGTGTTTTTTAATCGAAAACAGAGACCTTTTCGCTTTCAAAATTGAAAAAAAAATTGGTTATTCGAATCATTTTTCTTTTCATCGCCATATTTTTATTAGGGTAAAAGTTTATTTTCCATAGAGCTGTAATAGCGTTTCAGAGCTATAATAGCGTTATTTCAGGACAAATAGCCACAAGGTGACAGATTGGCTTTCAGTGCTTTATATAAAATAGGGTGTTTTAGAAAATAAAAGAAACAGTGAATATTCTGCACGGCAAATACCTAGTATATTTTTATTTAAAGAGTAGGTGTCCCTGAGATGCACCTTGAACTTAACGAGCAAGTTTTTTTTGTGATTTAGCTTTAGTTAAATTTCGATAAGTTTTAAAGCTTTCTTAGGGTATAGAAAAAAATAATAAATAATTATAATTAATTTAAACCGTGTTTTTTGAGAGACTGATTAGCAACTCAGCAAAATGTTTACAAGCAAAACAATAACAAAAGAAAATATTATAGAGAATTTTGTTTGTGTTTTTCGTGTAAAACTTTTACTGAGTTGCTAGTCACTCTCTCAAAAACCACGGCTTTATTTATTTTTAACTCATGATTATTTTTTCTTTTTGGTTTTAGTTGAATTAATTTTGTTGAATTTATATAAGTTTGTAACACCCTACAAAATCGATGGTGGTTTTACAATAGCTCTGTAAATGCTTTTTTTTGGACATTTTACAATGCGCATGAGTAATATTTTTATTATGTACCATTTGTGTGAAAGTATTAGTATTCAGCTCTATACGCACTTTTTGTGTGGTTCTATTAGAGCTATGCTCCAACAATGTTACTTGGGAAGTAACACATACATCTCTTTATCATAATTCTTGGAGCAGTTTTCGGGAAAAAGATTTTTCTTAACGGTTCTTCAACATTTGTATAGAAGGTACCGTTATTTTTAAACTTAGAACCATGATTTGTTCAAGTATTTAAGAAAATAATAAAAAAGTAAATGGTCTTCAAAAACGTGAGTTTTAAATTTTGTTTAACTTTTTAGAAAAATTTCAAAAAAAATACTTTTTTAAAAATGTTTCGTTTATCATCGTTAGGGAAAATTATTATCTCGGGCTCGATTTTTTGCCGACTCCATAAAAGTGCATAATGTAAAATATTACGGAATATGCAACAGGTACCTTACATTTTACTTTAAAACAAACTTTTTAACCATTAAATACACTCCTGTCCCACTTTTTCAATAGTTAGTTAAACCTTAGATAGTAGTCCTTTAATAGTTTAGCGGATAATTGGAAAAATGGCTCTTAGCTTTATAGAAATAGAAATCCAGAGTAAAAATACTCTGAATTAATTCACTGAATAACTAAGCCTAAGCAAACAACTAGGAGTGAGAACTTTAAAATAATTATGTTGAAGGGAGCACAGCTAACAGTTCTATACTTGTAAAATCCTTATAACATTTTGATGCATAATATCAATTCTTTACAATCTTGTATTTAGACCAACAAAAACTTTTTATATTTCAGTTTCATTTTTTGTTTCATCCATGTGCCAATTATTATTAAAGTTATTGAATTGTTTTCATCTTTGTTTTTAAATTCACTTATCTGGCAACCATGATTTAAAAGGTAAATGCATTGTCGCTGCATTCTGTCTCTTCATAGCCTGATGAGCAGTGTATTTTGGTCTATGTCTGAAGTAGTTGGATACAAATGGAGGAGGATAACAAATCTGATTGCATTCGTATAATAAATTGCATTTAAAGTTCGTCCTAATCTAAGGAGACGAATTTATATCTGCATCCTTTCTGCCGCCACCACCGCACTGACACCGTCCTCCTCTGCATCTCTAACAACCAAAACCACAGCCAGCATTTATGAGAAGATAGAAGACGTTGCTGAGGTACATCTTTGGATCTTCGGACGCATGCAGCATCATCAGACGAACAACTCTGGATAAACATGCCTGACGATGGTATATCCTTCATGCTACATCGACTTTGGAGACCAAAGGAAAGCAGCCAGGTGTGGTTGGGGATTATTAGCATAAATAAATAAAATAAAAACGGAAAATAAAACCTCGTTCACCTGGTTGCATTGAATGATGATAATGGCCATGATGATGATGCCACATTATTTGAGAACGATGAAATGTTTTTTTTTTTTTTGTATTTGTGTTGTTAGAGGAATATGGAAGAAGAGGGTGTGGACAGGGGCGTGGAATATGTCTGGTTTTGCAATGGCACTTCCGCACCAAGTCTTATTAATGGTAGGAAGAGTAGGAAAATTTAATTTTATTGTCGGAAATTATGGAAATCATGGTGCTTCAGAGAGCCGTCGGGTTGAATTGTTGATTTATCGCTGCTGACAAGAGTGTTTTCCAACACGACAATTCCGTTTAATCGTATTAAGTTAAGAATATTCCGTTTCCGTTTGTCGTTTTTCAATTGTACTGTTATATATTTATTTTATTTTTTGTTGTCAACACTTTGAGTGCTGTGACACAATTTGATAATAAAACATGAGCTTATTTTGGGTTTTTTACAATGGGAACATTTGGGATTTGGCAGCATGAGGAGAATTATAGGTTTTGTAAATTTTAAACCACCAGAAAGAAAAATAAGTATTTCAAAATGTTTATTCCGTAGGTTTGTAGATGTACTTTAATTTAATTTTCCTTTGCTGATGTTTTGACTCTTCAGTCTCATTAAGTCTTTCAGAATCAGTTGTTTTTAATTAGGGTTCCTACTTAATTTTAAAAATTAATGGAACCTTTTAATTTTTAAAAGGATTACAAAATTTAAGTAGCTTGTTTTCTGTTCCGAATTGATAAATTGGGTGGCGTGACAGCTCATGAAGAACCAGGGCCTAGTGACTTACAACTCTCAACCATTCCGTGTGCGCTTTTCGACAGGAATACAGGGGGACCTACAGTTGTATGCCGAATTCGAACGGCTAGACGAGACTCACTTATCCATGACAAATGCAAATTAAAGCAAAATGGGACACCACGGCGTATACGTAATTTATGAACTGCATTTTTTTTGTATAAATTTGCAAAGCTTAGCATCTTTGAGTAATAAACATAAGAACTTGTAAAGGAAATAAACATTTTTTCTGTTACGGAAGCCAGATCTTCCTTAGTTAAAGTTATTGGATACCTATCAATTCCTGCGCAAGGTTTTCGAGACATTTTAGGCAAAAGCTTAAAGATGTTTTTTTTTAGTCCAAGTTTCAAAATTCAATACAAATTGGTTATTTCAAAAACGAGTTGAGTCTAGTTAATCTGACTATAGATTTATGGCCGATTTCATGAAGGACTTTTGTCTCATTAAATTTTAAAAGCGTCGTGAAAGTCATCACACTCACATCCCGTGCCCGTGAACATACACTCCCTGTCACTTGTTTTAGGCCACTATTTTCACAAAAGTTTTTTCTCGATAAATACCTGTAGGAAATATTTTTCCTGGAAATGTTTGATACCTGTGAGTAGGTAAATATATTTTGCAATAAAAAAGTATAAATTTAAAGGGGTTACTAGGAAATTCCATAGGAATTTCACAAATTATAAGAATGGACTGCAAAAATGGGTATACAAAAATGCGTCACTTAATTTAGGCTACTTGAAAAAATTTATAAAAAAAGAACAAAACTATAAAAATGTTAACTTTTTTTTTGTTTTTAAACATTAATGTATTATGTTTTTGTCAATTAATAATGAGTATGCTACTTGAAATAAGCTCTTTTAGACGTTTTGGAATTAAATCATATAGTTGTTTGGAATAATCCAGTGAAATCTGGCTCCAGGCATCGCAGTTAGCTTCGAACTAAACGTCCTTATCTCCAAACTGTCTACCAGCATCAGAAACTTTTCGAGATAGCCAGGCCCAAACGTAACGTTTTCCATGATGTTTGAGTCAGGTGAATAGGGTGGCCATGGTAAGTGTCTAACGATTTCCAACTGAATCGAGCTTCTAGCTACCCAGGAAGTACGGATAGGGGCGTTGTCTTGTTGGTATATCCAAGGTAGAGGTTCCAGAATATACTTAAGCTTTGGAAATACCCGTTACAGCAGGCATTTGTAACTATTTCCGTTCATTGTTGTAGTTATAAATTCCAATTCAATTGTTCCATAATAGGTGATAGCTCCCCACACCATAGCACCTTATGTATGACTGTGATGTCTTGATAAAATAAGATCTTCTTCTGTTTAATCCTGAAAATAAAAGTTGTTACCATCGGGTCCATCAAGATTAAACTTTTTTGCACCTGAAAAGACAACCTTTTCCCATGCGTTGCTACAGGCAACAAGCTCCCTGGCGAAATTCATCAGTAATTCCTTATGTAGCTGCCGTAGAACCGGTTTCTTTTTGATTTTCATACTCTCGATGTTACCACTGGTTTAAATTATTCTTAAAACCGTCGGAATACTGGCTGATACCACACTTTTTAACCTTATTTTAGGCTCTGGTAGTGTGGAATTTGAAGCAAGCCTCTGAATGAGTCGCTTTTATCCGATTTGAGTTGCTTGATCTGTGCGTCCTTTTTCCATAGTTTTCAGTTTTTGCTAGATAGTTGCTGACAATGGTCTTACTTCTTCTCGGCCTGAGAATCCCAGTTCCTTTAAAGCATCTATTGATCCTCTTTCTGCTATTGCCGACGTGTTTCCAGAGCCCATTTTAACTTGAAATTTAATACAAAATATAGTTTTCTATCCTTTCTAAAATATTTAAAACTTTTGTTTGAATAAAATCGGCGATGTTAACTTTTGCCAAGCTATTTTTGGAATGGCCTCAATCAAGTTTGCAGTCTATTCACATAATTTGGGAAATTTTTATGAATTTTCCAAGTTAACTCTTTAACTTTATCCTTTTTATTGCAAAATATATATACCTACTCACACGTAGCAAAAATTTCCAGGAAAAAAATTGCTTACAGGTATTTATCGAGAAAAAACTTATGAAAATAGTGGCCTCAAACAAGTGACAGGGAGTGTATATTTTGATATCCCATTTGTTTTTTTTTTTTTTGTTGCATTTATAGTAGATTGGCAACTTCTATATGAGTATAAACTATGAATAGGTAATACATTTTGGGTTTCTCTTTACAATAATATAGTAGTCATCAGCTTTTGAGAATGAAGAGACATGAGCTTCAACGCCATTTTGTATTTATGAATAATGTTGTTTCACTTTTGCTCGTATACTTCATATATGTAAGAGGAGCAGAACCTATCTTTTGTATACAGGGATGTGCAGTAGCGGATCCAGGGGGGGGGCTATAGGGGCTAAAGCCCCCCCACAGCCAATTTGTAAAATTCGATTCATAATAGCCTGAAAGGTTTTACATTCTGGGCTAAGCAATTAATATGTTTGCAGTGTTTTTTCAACCCCAAGGCAATTTGATAAAAAAAAACGAGGTTGGGGCTGAACACCTTACATCATTATTTGTTTATTCGATGTAAGAGCTAGATAATTTTCAAGATAACTGGTATTTTTCCAAGCCAAAGACAATTTGGTGAAAAATACTATGTTGAGGCTGAATAATTTAAATCCCTTGCCCTAGGTTTCCGGCTAAGCCTCAAGAGAAAATAGAATAGTATAGAAAAAAACGAACTAGGGCCTAGACAATTTACACTTCATTTTCATTATACGAATTTGGGGCTCGATTTTTTCTACGAAAGCTTTTATTTTTTCAAGCCCCAAGACTATTTTCTAAAAAAAAAACTAAATTGGGGCTAAATAATAAGCCCCAAGAAAATTTATAAAAATAAACGAGCTGGGGGCTAGACAATTTACACTTTATTTTCATTATACGAATTTGGGGCTCGATTATTTCTACGAAAGCTGTTATTT
This sequence comes from Melangyna quadrimaculata, assembly GCA_949320155.1. Classification (NCBI taxonomy): domain Eukaryota; kingdom Metazoa; phylum Arthropoda; class Insecta; order Diptera; family Syrphidae; genus Melangyna; species Melangyna quadrimaculata. The sequence goes on from OX439483.1 coordinate 446,901,031, forward strand.
TTTCAAGCGCCAAGATTATTTCTGAAAAAAAATCTAAATTGGGGCTAAATAATAAGCCCCAAGAAAATTTATAAAAATAAACTAACTGGGGGCTAGACAATTTACACATTATTTTCATTATACGAATTTGGGGCTCAATAATTTTTACGAAAGCTGATATTTTTTCAAGCTGTTGATTTGCGTTTTTGTGGTAATTTGTTGTGTTTGATTGTACCTGATGCTGAGTCCATTGGTTTTTTATCGTCTTCATTAGATAATTTTCGTTTCGATTGTAAGAAAATTGACGTTTATGGCTGATAAATTAATGTTCTGATAGTTGTTTGTCCTGGAGTATCAGATGGTTATATTTTATTTTGATTGTTGCACTTATACCTATGTTCCTAATAGCTTCAGCTTTTTTTAACAATTTCTTTTTTTCGACATTTTCTCTCAGTAGTTCGTCAAATATGGAAATTTGTTCATTATTTTTGCTACTATATTGGATTCAAAAATGTCTGTTATCAGCGATTTTACACTATGTATATTATAAAGTCCAAATCTTTTAACGAAATACTTTAGTTGAAAATAATACTAAGGCAGTGTAAAATGGTGTTTTCCAACAGCCAACTTTCTTTTTCCTACATTAAAAAAAATATATATTTTCCTTCTTATTTGGCATTCTAGAACATTGATTTTTTCTTCGTGTCTATCAAGCTTTATGTTCAACATATTGAATTTAGAATTTATTTTTATTTAAAACTGTAAATATGGAAATATGTTAATAACAAAAACACTTAATTTATATTCTATTGCTAAAACTTTACTTATTTACAAATGTAAATACATATGCATAAAATAACAACACAACATAATTTTTCAGTACATATTTTTTTTCTTCCACTAATGAAACTTCACTAATCTTTGTTTCTTCCACTTATAGAATAATTGATAAAAATTTATTTATTGCAAAAACTCAATATGTATTTTTAAAATAACAAAAAACAAATAATTTTCGAGTGCATTTGTTTCCTAAACTAAACTAAACTAAACTTATTTAAAAAATGTAAAATGTAATGTAAATGTAATTTTAAAAATGTAAATATGTATATAAAGCGAATACATGTAACGAGTCGATGTTATTGTTTCTTCTACTTAGAAAAGAGTAGAATAATTGATAAAGATTAACTTATTTCAAAAAATCAATATGTATTTATAAAATAACAAACTTATTTAAAAAATGTAAATAGGTTTCTTCTTTAAAAGAAGAAATTGATAAATGTTAACTTATTAACAAATATGCAAAGCCATATTACATATATTTATTTTCTTAAACGGTTGGCCAAGTAATAATTGTTATTAAATTCATTAAAAACGTCGGTTTGACAACTGATTCCTCTGTGGCTTAAAAAGCTTATTTTCAGCTTTTGAGACTGATAATTTTTAAGTGTACATGTTCCAAGAAAAGCCTTAAAAATATATATTTATGTTGTATAAAAAAAAAATGTTTTAAACTTTATTTCGTTCTAGTATTTTGTGAAAAAAAAATAGCATAGGACAATATGGGATATACCATCCCATTGAAAGTATTTATGAATAATGAAAGCATTTGCATTTTTTGACTTCGAAATTAGTCAAACGGCAGCATTGATAATTTTATCTAATAATTTTTGATTGATTTGTATAAGAAAAAAAATATTCCGTTTTGGAACAAAGATATTTAATTTTTTTTAAAATTCATATGTATGTCCAAACCTCGAGACCCAAGCCCCCCCCACAGCCAAATCCTAGATCCGCTACTGGGGATGTGAGCAAACTCAAATTTTAACTAAAATATCCCGAAAATTTTTCTTTTATATTGGTGAAAATGAAAAAAATTAGTAGTCTGTTATAATTTAAAAGAAGTGAAGATAAATGTAATTTTAGTGAATTTTTATGAAAATGGCCATTATTGTTATACATATTTTGAAAGTTCCCAATGAGATATTTATGCTAATGAATTTACCGGATTATGAAAAGAAGAAGGGAATAATATTGTTTTAAATGGGTTTGTGTTGAACTTGTTGGTGGATTTACATGTACGAGCCCTAACCATCAATTTATCGTAAGCGTCAAAATATAGATTTTAGCCGATACACATTTGTTTGTTTTTCTCCTAAGTTGCAAAACAGAGCGAGTTGATTTTCAGTATTCCGTTATATTTTTGTAAATGGAATTAAGTGAATATAAATCAAATGCTGCTATTGCCAAATTTACGTTGTTTTTGACGTTCTTGGCGTTTTCGATACTTTGGTGTTTACTATTTATACTAGCTCATAATTAAATTTTGGCGTTTACGATAAATTTAAAAAATAACCAAAAAGAATCGCATTTTTAAGATATAGAAAATTTTCTTCTTCTTCGAGCCCAATCTATATGTTTCCAAAATATATTTTTCAAAATTTAGCAATCAAAAATATAAAGTATCATGTAGTAAACACAGTATAATCACAAAAATAGGTTGTTTGGTTTGGGTCAAATAAAGAAAATCTTCGGTTCGTAGAGGGAATTTATGTCCCCATAAAAAAAAATGACTTAAAACAAAAAAATAACTAATAAGAATCAAAAGTAATATATTATTATATTATTGTTTTGAACTTTTTCTTAAAGCTAAAAATCTTGCTGTTTCTTTCAATATAAAACACTTTATCTCTATGTTTTCTTTAAAGCAAGAGATTAATTTTTCATTTTTGTTTTATGAACCGATCAATAACTTCCTCTACGTCTAGTGACACAGCTTTGTGGACATATGCATAAGTGCTAACATTGAAGACCTCAACCAAGTTTTCAATCGATAAGCTTAGAGAAGGAACTTTTGCTGTAGTTATACTAAAAGGTAGGTTAGTGAGAATTTTTAGCTTAGCTAGTAAATTTGAAAATAGTTTGATGTTTGGAAAGCTTTCTTTATCGCATTTTTCCATTTTCTCCCTAATTGCTTTTGTGTGGAAATGTTAATGGATTCTCTGTCATTGGACCATCCGTAGTCTGTATTCACTTACATTATTACTTGATGTGATGTCTATCAATAACTATCGACATCACAGTACAAGTGACCTCAACTCCATAAATTATTGTGTTTCGCCCAAGGTATAACAGTGGGCTCTTCAGTCAGTCTGTTATACCCTACTCAGACACAAATTTTGGTCGATGTTTACCGACTCTTATAAAAATCAATATTTTATTATTTAAAATTCTTTTTCTTTATTAAAAAAAACCTGACCACGGATAATTATTTTCTGGGTGCAAGAATTTAAACAAATTCCCCTAGAATAATAAAATTCACAGAATCTTCTTGCTGTGATTTGTATAAGAGTCGGTAAACATCGACCAACATTTGTGTCTTAGTAGGGTATAACAGACTGACTGAAGAGCCCACTGTTATACCTTGGGGGAAACACAATAATTTATGGAGTTGAGGTCACTTGTACTTTTTATTTGAATTATATTCATTCACTCCACTTAAAAACCGAAGTAATTTTAATATTTTATTATTTGAATTTCTTTTTCTTTATTATCGACATCACAGACATCTTTGAAAGAAATTTGTTAGGTTACGTCCTTACAGATATGGAAAAAACAAACATTTTATTTATAACTTAAATGATAATGGCTTGAATAAACAGTACCTACACGAAGAACATATTTTGAACTTCTGTTAGTATTTCATTCCAAGCATCACACAATGCCATAAAACAACTTTTTTCGGAACAAACAAATAAAAACTCAAAATATTAAATATTCGTGGCTTTCATATATTTTGAATCTAGCTAAGTTTCCTCAAAGGACTTGAGAAGATTTTGCTTCATCGCGTAACAAATAATATTGCGGACAGAAATACCCAAAATATGAAGTTAAAGGTTTTTGACCAATAAAACCCGAAATGAAAAATTCAATAAAATAATAATTACTGACTGTGACTCTGCCTCTTGGCTGGGCGCGGGAATGAAGCTCAAATGGAAACATTTGCAAGGAACTCTAAAAAATTCCGAGATGAATAGGTTCAGAACAAAGGTCAAAGAAACCCCAGTGGGATCATGACCATAAGTGCTCTAGCTTTAATTCCTAATTTAACACAACTCACATACAAAAACAAAAATCGAATCTCACAGGGGGTATAATGACCCCTTTGAACACCCCCTCCCCTTTGGATCCGCCATTAATGTAAACAGATACGATAGCAGCATCGCTTTGGTCAACAAACCAAAGTTAATAAAATATCAAAACAGTCTATGGCATTTGCGATATTTAGCTGATAACAGAAAATATGGGTGTCGCTTACGATAAATTTTCTATTCTGTGTAACTTTTTTTTTTTTAAGTTTTATTGAATAACTTATGATGTAGATAGATAGATGCCTAATAGTATTACCTATCAAATTGCATAATTAACTTGATTTTGTTAAAAATGTCGCTTAGTAAAATGGCGGTTAGGGCTCGGTATCTACGTATGACTTCTGGAAAAAAAATGGGGGATGCAAAATAAAAATTTTACATTTGTTGCATAGAAAGAGAACACCAAAATGCAGAAGATCTTCGTAAGTGCAGATTATAGGAAGTGCCATAACGCGAATATGAAGACGAACATGTTTGTTCACCTTCTTGTTGGTCCTCTTTCACACGCTCGGATTTTTGGCATACATCTGTCCCGCTCTACAGATAAAAAATTAATTTGCAATTTTTGAATTCGATGTTTTTATTTTTATAAAAAGTTTATTTATTTTGTTTAGGCATAGGTCAGTTATAAGTGATTTTATTTTATGACTAGAAAATGTGACATTTTTTTCGTGTTAAATAATTATTAAAGAAAGCAAATATATGATATTACTTCAACATTTGTAGGAAGGTACTTAGTGAATAGCATCTGCAACCGCCTGGGCTCTTTTCCAAAACGGTCAATTATTTCGTTGTAAAAGTTTGTTTGTTCTTTGACAATATTTCGATGAATGTAAATATATCATGCACAACAAATCAAGTCGTTTGTCGGTCATTGTGGATCTAAGCCAAGTTTTTACTTTGTGCTGAACGATCGCTCAGCGGTGCAAGTAGTTGCTGGAATTGAGAGCCCTATACAAAGAGCTGACAAAATCGATGGATAAAACTCATCTACACTGTTCAATAAATCAGAAATGTTTGAACAATCATTTCCATTAGTCTGCATTTTGTTAAAACTGTACCACATCTTGGACTTGGCCAGGAAATTATACAGAAAGCAGCCATAGTTCTCCATTATTTTCCGTATAATTATATCGAGTTCTGGAGAATCCATAATTTGCATATTTTTTGGTGATAGCTGAAATAGTGAAAATGCAGCTCTGTAAGCGACATTATAAGGGAATCAATGTACGTAATGTTAATAGCTTTTCTATATTAACTTTGGGGGGAAGAAGCGAGAACATTTTATCGATGGATTTGTTTTTGAATTATTCTCGGACAGCTTAAAACTATGCCTGATTCGCTCAAGCATTTTTACATTACCTCCCATAGAGATTTAAAGCAATTGTCAGCATCCTCTCGATTTTGTTGAAAAAATTTATTCAAAATATCGACCTGATCTTTTACTGTTGACAGATTTTGGTCAAAGCCCTGTAAAATATTAGCAACAGGTGTGGCAAAAAGTGTAACAAAAATGAAAAAAAGTAACGTTAAGGGTATTCATGCAACGAGATAATATTGCGATTTGCAGAAAATTGTAACTTTCTGCAAGATGTTTGCATGAACACCCCATAAAAAATACTTGCGTAAATGTTGTAAATCACCAAATTAAACGTCACATCTGACTTATCGCAGTGTATCAGATTATTGGCTACGCTTCTCGCTTCAAATTTGTGAGATAAAATTCTATGTTTTGCAGATTATTTTTCCAATACAAATTTTGAGAGTTCATTTCTACCGACATAAAAGTCTATGGTTTATAAGCTTTCTATGGGTTTTCCGCGTTTTGCATGAATATCCCTACTGTTAAAACGAAATAAAATTTAAAAATAGTGTAACATTGTGGTAACGCTATTTGTTACCCTTGATTTAGAGGTTTTTCTTGTCTGTTGTTTTTTTTTTTTTTTTTAGCCACTAACGTTGAAGCTGAATTGCCGGTTTTGATGTTTAGTCTCTCTATCTTTGCCTATAGATGTGATAAAGACAGCTATCTTCAAATCGACAATCAATACAATTGATTCCACCCCTGATAATGATAAAATCCCAAAGCAAACCATGGACCTGGAAACAAAGCTGCCAAGAAAATAATAACATTTCCGAACAAAACAAAGATCAAAATGAAAGCGGCTATACACGGGTTGGCTCAGAGTCAGGGGGGGGGGGGGCAAACCTTGAACTCTGACAAAAAAAAAGTTAATTTAAACAGTCGTTTTTATGAAAATTTCCTAGGTAATAATAAAAATAGAACTAGTATGATTGATCAGCCAGAGCCAGGGGGGGCGAGCTCTACCCTCCGGGCGCCTATGCGAATATCTAACCATGTTAAAAGTAATCGTGCTCACGGAAGATCCACAGGAATGATCTTATTAGATATTGAAAAAGCATTCGATTCCGTCTGGCACCATGGCATGCTATAAAAAATGGTTTTATTCAATTTTCCTTCTTATCTGTGCAAAATTGTGCAAAGTTTTCTGTCAATTAGATGTTTTAAAGTGTTTGTCAATAGTGGTGTCTCTCAATTGATATGTTTTAACTATGGTGTACCCCAGGGCTCAGTCTTGGGGCCGATCCTATATAACATATACACCTCTGACTTTCCCAAAATACCCGATTGTGAAGCAGCAATTTTTGCTGATGACACAGCTTTATTTTCTTCGCATGAGTTTGGTCTTAACATTGAGACTAACTTAAACAATGCGATTAAAATACTAGAAAAATACTACAATCAGTGGAAAATCAAACTCAATGGTGATAAGATGCAAGCCATCTTTTTCACGCGAAAAAGAAGAGCTTGTCATCTACTAAGCCACCAATTACAAATCCTTGGAAAAGAAGCTTCTTGGGATCGTCAAGTAAAATATCTGGGGATTCATCTTGATGCGAAATTAACTTTCAGCCACCAAATTTCCCAAACAATCAAAAAAGTCAACATAGCGATAAGAATGCTTTTCCCCTTCATCAATTGTCAAATAATAATAAAATAATTATTCATAAAGTAATTTTTCAGGCGATCCTTTTGTATGGTTGTCCCGTCTGGAAAATATAGCTAAATGCCACATGAAATGGTTGCAAATTTCTCAAAATAAGCTAATGAAAATGATTCTTGATCTTCCTTGGCATCACTTGACTTCTGATCTCCATAAAAGGGCGAATGTTGAATTGATTTCGGATAGAATTGAAAAACTTAGTTGAGCTGTTATTTGATGCTTAAAGCAAAAGCAGAGCAACTCAAGCGCAGGTCAATCAGTTTTAAAATATTCTTCGTTTTAGTTTTTTTAACCTTTGACGAAAATTTAAAAAAAAATAAAAATCTGTCTAGCTTTGAAAGCTTACCTATATAAACCTTCTGATTTGCAAATAATCGACACCAACTTTACCTATGTAAGGCTTCTCCTTGAACGTTCGTTATGCCAAAAGTTTGATAGAAATCTTGAATTCGATTTTCTTATAAGCATTTAAGTTGCCAATATACCCGATATCGTTCGGCAAAACGTCCTTTAAAAGAAAAAGCATACATTGCTTTCAAAGGGTACACAATTAAAAATAACAACAAAAAAAACACTCTGTTAAGAAATCCGAAACAAATTAAAACCCAAAACCAGTATCAAGTCTGACAAAAAAAAAAGGAAAAAATAAATCAATAGAGGGTGTTGCTCCTTAAAGCATACACCTTCACTAACCATGAAATTCAAGGATATCCATGCGGATAGAATCAAATCAGCCTTCTTCTCTCCTATCATGCATGCATATCATACTCCAATACTTCAAAAAGGATGAACCCGTCCGATTACAGAGCGGAGGACAAAGAATCAGGAGGGAACCCCAGGACAACGATGACGACGACGACGACGACGCTAACAATATTTGCGAAGAATCTAAAACGTATCACCAAGGAATATAAAAAAAATGGTAGAAAGGAAGAAAAAGCATGAAAGGAAAGGAAAGCCAAGGACAAAGACGACTCTGGTGGTGGAAGATTGAACAAATTTATTTGAAATGTTCGTCTTGCCAAAAAGGCAACATAGCACACAAATATACCGTTATATATGTATGTATATCTATCTATACTGGTGATTTAACGAGGAAAACACGAACAATAGGTTTGGCGAAAACCCGAAACGGGTACAGTTGATATAGCCGGAGGAGCAATGACTTTCGGAAGTAGGAGTGGAACTGTAGAACAAATGCCAAGAATTACACGCAAGAGATCTGTCGGCGTCTTCGTCGTCATACTTCTCCTTATCATATACGAATACGAGTCCTTATGGATGAGTTCTTGAAGCCGGAGACAAAATCAAGTTTAAATTTGCCCTCAAATTCCTTAGCCGAAGAAATCGGGAACGGGGAGCGTACAGCGTACATCAATGATTATGATGTACTTACATGTACTATACGTATGTAGTTTTAATAAAGCAACAACATCAATGAATATGAAAGCGCTGCAGGACGTTGTATGTGTAAATGCCTGTGGCACGTTACATTTGTAGGACATGTTATGGATGAGCAATGTAAACTTTTGATGTGGGTTGAGGTAGGCTGAGGTTATCCTTATCTGCCGTTTGCCTATATCGATGTGACACGTACACATAAGAAAATAACTGGTACTTGAAGTACTTTTGTCTGGGTATGATGGTATCTCAAAAGTTGTTATTAATCCTAATAAGAAAAAATAAACATAAGGCGCCTCTACAAAATAAGGAAAAAATAATTAAATTTTTTGCTTTTGGGGTACCTACCTTCTTGGTTTTAATAAATCATGGACTAATTTGTGTAGTTAAATAGCTTTAAGTTCCAACACAAATACGTTAAGAAGTTTTGGAAACAAATTCATTACTTACATAAGTACCTAACCAGCTGAGCTTTATTAAATATTGTAGTGGATACTTTTTTGCATATCACCTACCGTACCGACAATATTGATATTAAAACCGAACCAGACATAACCAGTACCTGCCTATATAAGGCACAATTGCTGTTTAAAAATGGTGACAAATGAATTTCTAGAAAATGAGAAAATATTTTACAGGCTTGTTTTCATTTACTTCAATCGCTTTTGCCAATAATGAAATGTTCCGAATTTGTACATGTGATATCTACCTAGGTAAATACATAGGTTAATACTTTAATAAAGCAAAAGTTGTAGATATAAAAAAAGATGGGTGCAGCATTCTGTCTGTATATGGCCACTGTTGCGAGTGTCGTTCAATGTTCGATTTGGCAAAAATGTCTTTCATACCAAAAAGTTGAGTGCTTTAAAATTTTTTGCCGAAAGTCATCGGGATAGCCTTACAGTCTTGTAATTCCTTTTGAAAACATAGCTGGTGACATACTGATGAACTAACAGCTTAAAGAGGGTATAACTTGAATTTCTGACGAACCAGTTTCGACAAAAGTCGGTCATTTAAAAGCTAACGACACTCGCAATGATGGCTTATTCATATATGTCAGTGCGGCTGCAGCCTAAACGGACAGATCGCTTTCCTTAAAACTTGTTACCTATACGTACCCTGTCAAATAAATGTGTGCAGTACGGGAAAGATAGGATGTCCTTATCTCACTCTTAATTATGCAATGGAATCCCTTTAAGTTGTGTGAAAGAAATAATTGTTCATGGTGTAAGTTCTGCATATTATAAGATTGCAAAAGGTCTAATAAAACTTAAAGGGCCGAAATTCATTTTACAAAAATCCTCATTTTCATTCACTCCGCTTTCTTTATATTAAGTGCGCACTAAAATGGTTTTTACTACCCTTAAAATGTTTAAACACAGTGTGAGCGTTAGGAAAATAGAAAATTATTTAAGAGGAGATACCGATGCACATTGATTTGAAACCTCTGAAAATAGTGCAGGTGAAAGCATTCCACATTCTGGTTGTGCGACTGAAGAAAAAACCTCTATACTTAACAGTACGTCCGAGTTTGGGCTCAAGGATAAACTGATGGGCATTCCTAGAAGCGCAAGTATTACGGTTGGATTGTTTAAGGGGAGGAATGCAACTGTCTATTTCACTAGAGCACTGTTAATAAAAATAACGGTAAAATAACGATAGACATGAAACACTGCGGCCGTGTTCGAGACATGCAAATGCTTCCATTATTTCTATGACATGAGAAATTAAATTCTACGCGATTTTTGATTCCCCATTGGACAATGCTATCGAGATCAGAATTAAATAAGCTTAAATAAGCACTTCGGAAGGATATGGATGTGAATCTAAAAATGAATATAAAAAGCTGAGCGCTGAGGGTACTTTCGTCAGCAAAACGGTGCAGTGGATAAGAAGTTTCAGACAGCATATCATTAACGAATATGAGGAAGAGAGTCGGAGACAAAACGGAGCCCTGGGACACGCCAGCATTTATTTTGTGGATATCAGACTTTTAACCGTCCAATACAACTTGTATTAAACGGTCCGAAAGGTAATTTCTAATCCAACGAAAAAGAGATTTACCCAAACCAAATGCTCGTGCTTTTGATAAAAGAGCTTGATGCTAAACTTTATCAAACGCTTTAGAAATATCAATTACAATAATCTTAGTTTCTCCAAAACGATGTTAAGATTTTTTCCGCTGTTTGGTGAGATATACCATCAACCATCAGATGACCAGTGGACCTATTTCTAAGAAAGCCGTACTGCCGGGAATGAAGAATCTTTCGTTCTTCGAGTCATTTCTTGAGCTGAAAATTGATAGCGTTTCCATGACCTTGGAAAGAAGGGACGTAAGTGCAATTGGACGATAGTTTGTGGGTGAAGAAAATACGCTTTTTTCAAGGATAGGCTATGGACAAATGCTGTTTTCCATCCACTCGGAAAGAGACCAGTAGAGTAGGACAGATGAAAAAGCTTACGCAGTGGTTTTGCCAGCGTTGAAGAACACCTCTTCAGATCAATGGGAGGGATACTATCTGGGCCAGCTAATGTAGGTACGTCGAGATCTTTTAGAACTCTAGCTAAATATATGATATAAAAGGATGGGTCATCTAGTGGTTTATTATTAAATCATAGAATATTTTAACACCGACAGCTGTTTCCCGCTAGAAATCTTGACGGAAAGTCAGTATCATAACCTCCGCGGAACGAAATGAATCGCTTTATGTTTGGATAAGGTTGAGAAATATTGAAAACTTATTTCCAAAGTGGGTGAGGCGAAAAATTATCATCTCGGCGGCTACGTTAACAAACAAAATTGCCACATCTAGGGCTCGGGAAAATCTGCACGTTAGTGTCGAGAATCCAATGCATCTACAGAGAGTGACAGTTTGGTGCAGATATCGGATTATGGAGCGGTGGTGTCATTGGTGCATTTTTGGTGGGCGTTACAGGTGTTACAGATGTTAAGCGACTTCTATTTTTTTTTACTGAAATTGAAGACATCGATTTTGACAACCTCTGGTTCATGCATATGCCAACAATGCGGACACGATTCAAACACTTAAGGCCAATATCATCCAAGCAATCCGTAAGCTACAACTCAAAACCATCAACAAGGTCTTGGAAAATTGGAGTGACGAAATCCAGTACTGCGAAGCCGGCGGAGGCAGCCACTTTAACGACGATGTGTTCCATAATTAATGTGAATTTTTGTTCTTACTAATTAATCCATAATATATGGACAAAATGTAATTCTGTTAATTTTATTGTATTTTTAAAAATAAACTTGAATTCGGCGTACCCTGTATGCGTATAAAAATAATTAAGAAAAAAAAAAACGCTCTAAGATTTTTACTTCAAGGTTTAGTGAAAACTAACATTACAAGACCTCTGTTGCGTTTGGTCTGGTTGTTTGTGCTTCTGTGCCAAAGGGCAACATTGCATTATTGAAGCCATTTCTATTCTGCTTTAGTTATCGTTACACTCTGGTATACATTTAAAGAACGTTGGGCGCCACTTGTTGCGAGGATGAGGGAGAATAGTTTGTGTCATCAGCCAGTGTAAGAACATTTACAATTCAACCTATAAGTGTCAGTCCGGGAATTATCGAGTTTAAAGAGGGAAAAGTTATTAAATTTTGTTTTAACTATTACCGGTTGAGATGCTTGAGTACCTAACCCCCAAAAGTATTTTTCCTTTTTGCACGGTGCCGGTGCGGGCGCACAAACTAACTTTAACCTAACCACCTTTAGGTGGCAATGAAGGAAATTAAAAATAGAAAGAGTTCACTTAGCGGTCATAGGTGTCAAGAAGCCTGTGCCGCTCAACCTTTTTATTGTTGAAGTACCTCTTCCTGGATTTATTTCTTTTCCTTACGGGTCTTCGAACCGATCTGCCGTCTACCTAACCAGATCAACAAGGGCAACATCATCAAAGAAAAACAAAAAGAAAATCTCAACTTATGCCACAACTACACCAGAGGCAGAAAGAACATTAAAAACAAGTCGACAGAGACAGATTATAGTTTGAATATGTGCAGAAGAAAATAAATATTTAACTGAAATTGGATTTCTTAATTTATTAGACCCTCTGTAAATTGTTGGTCCAAATATACAGTCTCGCCTCGGTCTCGTCTCGGTTGCTTAAAAGGCAGTCTCGTCTCGTGGCCATCCCTAATTAAAATAGCCATTTGGTGAAGGATCCTAAGCTCGTTTAGAATTAACAAAATACAATTTTACCTGGAATCATACTCAAAATAGTTCAGCATTGTACTTAATCAATCGACTAAACTTGTGGATTTTATGAATTTAAAGACATTCACCTGAAATCAGTGCTTTTTATAAAGATATTGTTTTAAACTCTCTTTTATCAATATTATTCTGTATTCAGTAAACAAAATTACCATAGGGAATAATAATAAAAATTCCATCCATATATCACCAGGCTGCTTGACATACTTTAACAGTTCACAGTACACAAATATTACTGAAATAACATTGACAGCTGCTTTAGCTTACAATAATAGTAGAAAATCGCAACAGGACATATTACAGCGTTGAACCGTATACACAAACACAGTATTATTATTTTCCTTTTGAACATATGAGTGCGTATTTGTGGTGGATGGTGTTGTATATTGTGGCATGTTAATTAGCACGTCCGGCTGAAATATTCTATTCCGGTTGAAAAGATATAAATGACAGCTAAAAATCAATCAATATTGTCATCTCTACAGTATCCGGGTTGTTTTTTCCTGCGCTTCTGGGATAATTTAGTTTATGTAAATTGCATCTAGATTCTAGAGGTTGAATAGAGGATCGAGTGAAAATAAGATTGAAAAGCGAGTTAATTATTTTATGTTATGTGTGTGCAATTGATTTTTTACCCTTTTGATGAATTATCCGTTTTTGTTTTTTTTTTTAAATTAATTTATTTTACTTACTAAAAAAAAGTGAGTAATTAATGAGCATATGGAACCAATCAGGCCATTATCAATTGGAGAAATAGTTACCATATTCTTAAGCCGAATAATAACTAAATTTTAAATAATATGATAGATGAGATTATTTTAAGAAGAAATTCTTTTTTCTATTACTTTGCTGTTAACAACAAATCTTTTAACAGGTACTATTTTTGTAGGAAAAAGCAATCGAAGAGATATTTTTTAAACGAATTGATTTTCAGGGACATAGTAGAGGAAAATAAGTCAAAACACAATAGTTTTATGGAACGAAATATAGGACGGCTGAATTTTGTATACATGAAAGAGGGCTATTCGAAAAGTTAAGGTCCTGATTTTAGGAACGTCATACGCCTAGGGAAATCCGCCATTTTGGAAAACGCAGATTTATCTATAACTCCGAAACTATCGATTTGAGGTGAAAAGTTGTCATAGTCAAATTTGTTGGAAATAAAATTAGCTTTTATTTGTCATCAAAATTTTTTTCTGTGTCGACAATAATTTTGAGGTTATGGCGATTACTTTTTTTAATTATCGTCATTTTTCTCCTATTTCTATTTTATAGGGCACAAAGTTTAACAAATTTTGATATATTTTTGAAGATGATGCGATAGCCCAGTACAAAGTTAGAGCTTTTTCGATAATTGGCTGCTAAATCATTAATATAGTAAAGATAGACTTTCCGTGGAACGAAATATTAGAAATCTGATTTCCTTATAGACGGGGGTTCCGGACCCCATGATTTGGGCGAATCATTTTGGAAAATGCGAATTCTTTCGTTTATACAAGCATTTATTTTCGGTGCGGGCAATATTTTCAAGACTATTGGAAGCTTTCCAAATGGGCCACTTTCAGGTGTACAAAATTCATCCGTCCTATATTTCGTTCTACAAAAACAAACTATCATTCCGGTTCTAATAACTAAAACAATGAAAAAGTTTAAATTTTAAAAACTTAAATTAAATGCGACTTTACCAGCAATTTTGTTGAAACCAGCATCAAATAGACGTGGAAAAATATGCAAAGTTTTATGTATGTAAATACAAATCAAATGCTGCTTTTTTTTTTTGCTAAGAGCATCAGTTCAGTTGAAAACTGCTTTACATAATTGGCTTATTTTTAAATTGAAATGGTCGTAATAGTCCAAATTAGTTTTGTGAGCAGAATTGGATCAAAAGATTGGAGCCAAAGTCAACGTATAGTTACGTAAATAGCATGATTAGTTTAACAGCCTTTAGGTGTCTCACTTATGTTAGGCTCCGCTATAGACGTTTAGCAAGTGTTAAATAAAGTTAACGAAATCATTCCCTAAAACATCAAAAATTTATAAGCCTTGATAAAATAACGCAATATATACAAATATAACACTCGCGTCCTATCCTAATTACCCCGGATTCAAGATTCTTAATATTCATTTGTTCTAAAGCTATAATAAAATAATGTTTTTGTGGAGGACCTGGGCTCTTATTCTCTTAATTGAATATCAAACAAGCAATGGTATACTTGGGGCGTATGCGTGATTTTTTTAAATGAATTTTTAGATAGCTTTGAATTTGTATGTTATCTTTGTTTTATGCACCTTATGAAGGTACCTTAAAAAATAAATAAATATATAATTTTTGTTAATACTTAAGCTAAAATAACCCCAGTCAAAATAGACATTTCTCTTAACATAATTCCGATACTGCTTAAATTCGGTACGGACCTTTCCACTGACCATAAATGAAGCAATGGTGGAAAGTCCCCGTCGATCTGACGTGAGCAAGTCTAGTTTGTAGACCACAAAATGTTCTATACAAAAAATGAATACACGTTTTTTCCTACGACAGTTAAACTCAAAAAAACCATATTTTTTTTTTTTTTTTTTTTTTTTTTTTTAATAGCTATATACAGGGTATCCAGTAAATAATGGATAACCTTGCAACCGGTTATGGCTGGCCTTAAGACCTTTCAGAAAAAAAAATATAAAAAAAAATATTTTCCTTGTAGTTTTTAGGTTATGATTAAAGAACAAAGTACGACATGCCTCAAATACTTGACATTACCACAACGGTTGAATGATTATAATGGTTTTTTTATTATTAAAATATTCTTGAATAGTTGTACTAATCGATGTTATACCAAATTTAACACTTGCTGTTGCAGTTTTCTTAATTTTTTTTTTGTATACAAAAATAAATTTTTTTTTATTTTCACAAAAGTTTGATTTTTGTACACAAAAATAAATTTAAAAAAAATATTATAAAAAAAAACTGCAACAGCAAGTGTTATATTTGGTACAACATTTTTTAGTAGATACAAATATTCAAGAATATTTTAAAGATAGAAAACAATAATAATCATAACCTAAAAACATCAAGGAAAATATTTTTTTTATATTTTTTTTATATTTTTTTTCTGAACGGTCTTAAGGCCAGCTTTAACCGGTTGCAAGGTTATCCATTATTTACTGGACACCCTGTATATAGCTTTACAAAAAAAAAAAAAAACAATGACGAAAATATTGTTTTTTGATTTTAACTGTCGTAGGAAAAAACGTGTGTTAATTTTTTTTATAGAACAGTTTGTGGTGTGTATATACTTTCTTAGTCATTGGTTGTAGGAGAAAGTCTTTTTTTATAGAATTTTATGATCTACATACTGTACCTAACCTAGACTACTTTTCGATGGCACGGTAATAGAAGTTATTTGCAAAAAACTGATTTTTTTGACACTACCCTATGCAAGAAGTTGTGCTCACGTCGCGTCGCACAGTCCGGCCGCCCCTGGTCAAACATTTAAAAATACGTGTTCGATAGATAAAATACCAAACTAAAAAAAAACAACATTTTGTCTCATTGGACCGAAAGGTACTCTCGGAAAATCAACAACAATTTCTTAAACAAAAAAAAAAAATTAAGTTTGGTGGGGCTCATTTTGTAATCAACTTATTTGACTTTTTATATCAAGTGTAGTGCAAAATTAAAGCAAAAATTATGTCGGATTTTTAAGGCAGTATACTATCCTTAAATGTTTAGTTCTTTTTAGCCCACTAAAACAATTTTAATAATACTTTTTTTGCTTCCGAAAAAAAAAAACATTTTTTAAATATTTTTTTAAATTATCACTAACTTTGAATGAACATTAAAAAAAAGCGGCTCAAAATATCCTGTAATTTTGATTGAAAATCATAGCTTACACATTAAATTTTGTGCTACTATACTAATATTTTTTGCTACTAACTGCTACCCTATTTTTGCCAATTTTTTATTTATTTTATAAGGCCATATAATTAAAAATTCTGACTTTCACATAAGACAGGAAAAAATATATTAAAAAACAACGGTAACACGCAGGATGCCATGATATACGTTTTTGTAAGGCCAGAAACCTCTTCTTTTATTTTATTTGTAAACTATATTGATTTAATTAACAATTTTTGAAAAAAATATTTTCAAACTCAAAAGATTGAAAACAAAAAATGTAAACAAAATTTCAAACTTATTTTATTCAAAATATACGTAGTTAAGTACTATTTTTGATTTAAAAATTCAATGCTCTTTTAAATTTTTAGTCGAACACTGAAAACCGGATGATTCTAGGAAGAAGAATCCGGATAAATGGTCATTTCAGCAACCGGTTTAAAGTCAATTTGTTAGTAAATTATACCTCCTTCACAAGGGGGGGATAGTTATTATATAGGAAAAATGTGTTTATGTTTGAAAATTTTGTATTAAACCAATTTTTGTTAAGTAAAATAGTAAATTATGCCATTAAAACCAAGAAAACGATATTTGTCCAAATTTCCTTGAAATGGCAGCACTGTGCGTCGTGTCGGATCGATGGGGACTTTCTATCATTGCTTCTTAATGGTCAGTGGAATATATATTGGGTGGCGCGAGAGCTTGTGAAGAACCAAAGGCCTAATGATTTCCAACTCTCAACCATTCCTGTGTGTGCGCTTGTCAACAGGAATGGAGGGGACCTACAATTTAATGCGAATCCGAACGGCTAGATGAGAATCACTTATTCATGACAAGTGATACTCTTGGAGGATTTGTGACCTCCTCGCATAGCATAGCCCTGACAAAAAAAACTTTTTAGTTTTTAGGTGTATGAGGCTGAGAAGTGAACCAAGACCTCCAGCGTGAAAGTCCAACGCACTTGCCGTTACGCTACGGCCTACTACAAAAATCAACGCTACCACCTCCCAAAAATAGATTTCAAAAATGACATTTTGATCCTTAGAAGTTGCAGCTAGATCCTTAACAAACTTTCTATAAGTTTTAATTTTGAAAACCTTGATTTAAAAACGACAGATGGCAGAGAATAACCATCATCGGTGGAATGGTTTAGTCTCAACGAAGTTTTGTATTATACACGTAGTATTAACATAGGTATATTAAAAAGAACACAATTGAAATTAATATTAAAAAATTATAATAATAAATAAAACTATACAGCGCATGTGAAATTCACAACACAACGTCATTTGCTTGGCATCAAAAATGTTACCCAAAGTCAGGATCACTCACTGGACACACATAATTAAATAAATTATTCAATAACCTTTAGGTTCTTGAACGAGTTAATTGGAAACTAAACGAACATTTGTGTCAATGTATTTGCAAGTAACTATTACGCTTTAGGTTTCCTGGGAAATTGGCAAATCAGTTGAATAAAAGGATAAACGAAAATTATATTCATAATTCTGTTGAGTGTTCATTATAATAATTTATGTCTTCCACATTAGTAGTTGATGTTGGTGCCGCAATCGCCCCAGGCGCAAAAAATTCCATTCTGATAATAATAATTCAGACTTTCTCCCAAATTGAATGAGAGAAAAGTATTATTTGTGTTGATTGGTGAACGGCCTAATTCATAATAATTATTATTTAACACGAAACAAAAGGATAATATTTTTTGACGTGCCGTGCATGTCCTGCTCCTGATGCGGGAAAATTTGATTCGATCAACCATCATCATCACTGGAGCATCGTACCGTGGTTAAATAAGATAGAAAACAAAAATAAAAGTAGAAAGGAAGAAAGGAAGAGTTCAAAATTCAATTATCTCCTTAGTTGTATAGTAGGCATGACTCGCAGGGAGCGGATAAATATGTGAATGTGTGGTTGACTGTGTCTGCTGGTCTCTGGTGGTATGATGTGTTGTGCGAGATTTATTATTGCGTGAAACTTTCTGGGCAAATATTATATAGAAAAACTTTGTTTTATTAATCCCATGTTCAAATGTGACAGCTTCCCCACCTCCAACTCCATTCCCCTCAGTTTTGGTGGTAACCATTGTTTATATTTCAATCAGCTTATGCTTTTTTGACAGATTTGTGTATATGTTTTAATTAAATATACTCGCCTCTTACGGAACAAAAAACCCTAAGGAAAATGTGAGAAAACGTTCATAATAAAAAGGTTGGTGATGGTTAATTCAGAAGGATGATAGATCATGCAAACACATGAGCTGTGTAATAGCGTTCCCTGACGAGGACAATAGCTATTCATATCTCGCTTCAATTTAAATATTGGTTTAGTGTTAATGTGTGAAATTAAAGGGTGGGTCCAGAAGAAAAGCAGTTACGATCCATTTTATTGAAAGAAAATAAACTAAATATAGTAATAAATTACTTTTCTGGCACTGTATGAGTTCTTTTAAATAAATAATAGAATTTGAATCTCTTCTTATTCTCATAAAAATTTAGTTTTATTTTAAACTAACATTTTCGAGAATATCTTCTCATCTTCAGGTTTTTAAGCAAATTGAAAAATATTTTACATATAAATCAAAAAATGATATGATGAAAAAATTATACATATGTATATACAAATAATTTTCAATTTAAAGAGTTCAAGTAATTTTATCTAACTATTATGAAAATTAATGGTTCGAACTGGTTTTAATAAAATCTGATGAAAGTAACTGAATAAATGCGTTTAGAATTTTGTCTCAAATATGTCTTTAGCTGTTAATGGTTCTAAAAATGCATGCAATGAAGATCGTTCAAACAACTTGTTTTTGTTCATATTATCTTTGCGATGTATGTACATTTCTTCATACGCATTTTATAATTTTGGGTTATTTATTTGTTTTAATAATCTAAAACCTGCCACGTTGTGATTGTTATCAGTTATCAATCATATGATCAGCTGGAGTCGACTCATGCACTGTCTTAGAATGGATTGATTTATAGTGTTCTGACCATCTTATTTTTGTCGTTCTTCTCGTTTGGCCAACATAAACTTCATCACAATCTTGACAAATAACGGAATAAATTCCAGATTTATCGAGAGTGTCAGTTTTATCTTTTATTGTTCCAATAAGCGTCCTGACTTTATTCCCAGTGCTATTCGGTGACAATTTGATTGAATAATTATTTAACACTTTCATCAAAGAATATGTCAATCCTTGAACAAATAAAAGAGATTACTTTTTCTTTAGCTGGAATTAAAGCTGTTAAATCATTTAATTCCTTTTTTCTTGAATGTTTTTTTCAACAAAGAATCAACAATTTGTGTACTATAACCATTTATTGTGGCTTTTCTATGAATAGTTGCCACTTCTTTGATGAAATTGTTTTTACTGAGAGGAACATTAATAGCACGGTAACAATTAGAATTAAATGCTGCAAATTTAGTTTGTTTTGGGTGATAAGAGTTTGATGTAATGCATCTTTCAGTGTTTGTTTGTTTCCGATAAATGTCAAACTGAATATGATTCTCAAATCTTTTTATCATAAGGTCTAAAAATGGCAAACAAAAATTTACTTCTGTTTCAAAAGTTAACTTTATTATTCCTGGCATAACACTATTTAAGAAATCGAGAAAAATACTAAGTCTGTCATTATGAATAATTATACAGGGTGTCCCGTAAGTAATGGATAACCCTGAAATGCCGCATAGTAGACTTTATGACCGTCCTGAAAACTGATAAAAAAAGTTCTATCCCAACCACAAGAAAAGTTATATGAATTTTTTTTGTTCAGTGCATTATTTTTTTTCTTATTTTACATTTTTGAATACCACGACTACAAGTGTATGAGTTCCATAATTTTTTTTGCAGGAATATATTACATTACTTGTGCCAACACATAAGTAGAAGAAAATTATTATAACTGTTGGACTTCTTAGAGAAAAAAATTATTTAACATTGAATTTCAATGCAAAATGTGAAAACAAATAATTTTTGAAAAAGTTAAATACCTGAGTGGCCAACTATTTTAAAAATATGCGCGTTAAATGCAAATTTCAAAATCGTATTACTTATTATTATATATAGAGTCAATAGCAAGTTATTGGTAAAAATCTGCAATACTAGAGTAAATTTAGCAAAAACAAAAGTTTTCAAAATTAGCACAGTAAACGTGAAAATAATACCAAGCGTTGAACATAGCAGATTTTTGATTTATTGGCTGTTTCTACGATGTTGTCCTAATGATAAATCCAAGCTTTCAACTTCTAGGGCCGAATGCATTATTGATAAAAATGTCAAAAAAGTACAAAAAACGGTTACATTTTCGAGCTTGTTTTGAATTTTACCTGTTCTATTGGGCTTTAACAAACCCATCAAATATTTTGAGTTGCCGGGGATTTTAACTGGCCAAGGTTATTTGGAGTTCCTCCACAATGATCTCCCAACCTTGCTGGAAGAAGTGCTTCAAGAACTAAAGGAATCCCATTGGCTTCAAAATGATGGTTGTCCAGCACACTATGCTGTGCCTGTGCGGGCATATTTAAATGCCAGATATCCAGGCAGATGGATAGGACGTCTGGGACCAATTTTATGGCCACCCCGTTCACCAGACCTAAATCCACTTGATTTTTTTTATTGGGGATGCATTAAGGAAATCGTATACAGCAAGCCGATCAGGTCTTAAGAGGAGCTAAGAAATCGTGTGGAGGCAGCTGCATTACAAATTTCTGAGCAAAACCTTGCACGTTCACTAAGACGTTCATTTATTCGGAGGTGCAGAACCTGTATAAGAGTGGGTGGAAAACAGTTTGAGCATTTGCTTTAAATAAAAAAAAATTAAAAAATTATCTATTTTTGTTTTTGTTTTCTAACTAAGTGATCATGTGATTAAAAGCTGGCTCAAAAACTTTTTGTTTAGAGAAAATAACAAATAAACCAACCAACAAAATATTTGATGGGTTTGTTAAAGCCCAGTAGAACAGGTAAAATTCAAAACAAGCTCGAAAATTTTTATCAATAATGCATTCGGCCCTAGAAGTTGAAAGCTTGGATTTATCATTAGGACAACATCGTAGAAACAGCCAATAAATCAAAAATCTGCAATGTTCAACGCTTGGTATTATTTTCACGTTTACTGTGCTAATTTTGAAAACTTTTGTTTTTGCTAAATTTACTCTAGTATTGCAGATTTTTACCAATAACATGCTATTGACTCTAGATATAATAATAAGTAATACCATTTTGAAATCTGCATTTAACACGCATATTTTTAAAATAGTTGGCCACTCATGCATTTTTTTATACCAGCTATGATTTAACTTTTTCAAAAATTATTTGTTTTCACATTTTGCATTGAAATTCAATGTTAAATAATTTTTTTCTCTAAGAAGTACAACAGTTATAATAATTTTCTTCTACTTATGTGTTGGCACAAGTAATGTAAAATATTCCTGCAAAAAAAAAAATGATGGAACTCGTTCACTTGTAGTCGTGGTATTCAAAAATGTAAAGTATGAAAAAAAATAATGCACTGAACAAAAAAATGCATATAACTTTTCTTGTGGTTGGGATAGAACTTTTTTTTATCAGTTTTCAGGACGGTCATAAAGTCTACTATGCGGCATTTCAGGGTTATCCATTACTTACGGGACACCCTGTATAAGTATCGTCAACATATCAGCCATGAAACAATTTGCCGCAAAGGCAGCTAAGGGGTTACCCATTGTAAAACCATCAATTTGGTTTTAAACTTACTCAATAACGGAAGCTACGTCATCGTCAATAAACCACAAACAAAGCTAAACGGTTGAAAAATAGAATTTAATAGTTATATTTTCAATTATGTTTCTGGATTTCAAAACACGGGAACGTCCATATATGGCTCCTTATCAATTCACAACAATATTTAGGGACGCCACATATGGCTGCTTGTGCATTCACAAAAAGATGGATATTCAATCTTTTCGTTTTTATATATGCCTATTTTTTAAGCGGCTATAGAAGAACGCCTTTGCAGGAGTCGCCAATGTCTGAAAAGGCGTGCTTCAACTCCAAACACTCCAAAACGACAAAAAACTAAAATTGCTTCCAATCCTTGGATTTTGGTTTTCTCATATCATCCTTCAAAAAAATAGAAAGGCATCATGACATTTCACTGAATTCTGTTCGCTTCGACTCTACGAATTATATTCCCGAATAGCAAAGGCAGCAATTCCAAAATGACTTCAGGTACCGGACATTTACAATGTGCAAGAAATAAAAACTAAATCTGTGTCTGAACAAGGACCGAAATTGCTTCACATCACTCCGAACTTCATTTATTTTGTAATGAATATTTCCAAAAATGTTTTTTTTTCGTTAAATGATTGCTTAGTTTTGCAATGAATATTAAAGAAATCTTTTTTGTTTTTTTTTTTATCGCTTGAACTAAATTCTAGATTTATTTTTTTGTGCTTTTTGAAAAATGTGTAACTGCACAAGAAGCCATATATGGCAAAAGTTAATAACTTTTAATAAAATTTGCTTAAACAGTTTTTTATTTTTTTTAGTCTCTCAATTGTACAAAATGAAAAAAAAAAACGACATTTTAGTTTTTATATTTTCAATGGATGATAGTGCGTGCAGTAGAGGGTTAACATACATATTCCCGTGAAGCAATAAGATAATTTTTGTTTATTCTTTTTTTTATTTGATATGGATTGTTCATGCATTTCAGGGGCACGTTATGAATAATCACTCACGCTTTCTAAATCGGGCCTAGTGTTGACACAATTTTGTTTGGAAAATATCGACTTACAGTAAAGGAAGGAAAATCGTTTTGCTTTTATTGCGAGCACAAACAATTTTTTAATTGAAATTAAATTTTGAATTGTTGTATCAGTCTTATACGCTAAATTAATGGGCCCGGAAATTCGAAAAAAAATTAAACATTGGCAGCTCACAGTCTTAACTTGTATGGTTGTTGTACTACTGCAATTACATTTGTCGGTGCTGTTTAAAAATGGTTCAACTTGTTAAGCAGGAGAGTGCACAACGTTGGGAAATTCTTAAGAAAAACGTATTGGGATCTCTTCACCAAATTTCCGACTCAAAATGGTCAGCTAGTATTGTCAGTGAAACCAAATCATCTCAAAAAAATCTATAAAATAATTACCTAGAGGGGTCTGCTAAAGGTCGAAAGATGTATGTAAATGGCATTTTAGCAAATTTGGTGCAAAGTTTTGAGTGCTATAAATGAAAGAAGCATAATTCTTCAAGCCAGATACATCACTTGACGTTGAAGTTTGAAACCTCGACAGTTTGATATTAGATTTGCAGCTGATTCGTAACCAATGAGATTGCATTTTACTAGAATGCACAACACTTTCAGCCGGATTGGGAGATATTTCAGATTTTTTTTTCAACAACCCGCAATGATGATTGAAAACATATTTCGAGGTAAATCAGGAAGAACAAACTGAATCATCCAAAAAGAAGAAACTTCTTTTACGTCATGTATGATTCGATGCCATGAAAAATTTAAATGCGATCTTTTCATTTTTTGTTTTGTTTTACAATGGACGAAAGAAAAAGTTAAAACCGCATGTATCCCAAAGTTAGAGGAAGAATGATTTCATCTGAAACACATTTATGAAGCAGAACTTCCATTATTGTGTTTTCTGAATGCTATTTATCCAAGAACTAGGAACAAATTTTCCCAAACACTCATGTTTCTCTGCGTGTAATTTTCACAATTTATTTCACTGTAGCTAGTGCCGATCTCGTTTCTTTAGCGATGTTGCCAGAATAGCAAATTTGCATCGCTCGGATTCATCCCAAGAACGTTTTTCAGATGTAACGAAAAACATTTGGCAAATAAATTGAACTTCGATGCAATTATAAGTAGTTTGTAAACTCTGAAAAATAAGAGCTCGTATGCAATAAGGAAACATTTCGTCGGATACAAACTAACTCTAATGGCAATATTGTGATAATTTTTAATTGTAAGAAATACGATAGAGTAAAGGTTTCGATACTTATAGATTTCAGGGTACACAGTTAATCATTTGCTCTCACACTGTCACTTTTTATCTGTCACTTTAAATTTTGTTTGTATATTCGAAGAATTTTCCTATTTGTTTGATGTTTTTTATTAAAGAAAAAAATTAATTGTTTGTTTGATTAAAATACATTACTTTAAAATACAAATTTTGAAAATGGAAAAATCGATTTCTTATCCCTGATTCATTGTGTAACATGCACTGATTCACTGTGTAAGCCCATGGTACACAGTGAATCACAAAGTAATGTTTTTTGTTTCAATTAAAATGTTTACATTTTCGTGATCAGTGTATGATGTAGCCTTAAAAAAAGTTAATTAAATTAAAGATGAAACACCGAGAAAGTTATGGAAAAAAACTGATATATTTTGATTATGATTGTAGGAGCTACAGAGCAAGAAGTAAAAAGTGATCCACTGTTTTCAATTTTAAGGACTGTACACATGAGAGCGACCAACGACCGACGAATGAATGAACAAATTGGATTTAAAACATTTATAAACCTAAATTATTTACAAAATCTAGACAAAATGGAAGATATATAATTTAGGAACGAAAGTACCTGATAATCTGTGATAACCTACTATGTCATTTCTCGTTTGATTAAATAGTTTTTTCTGTTTATTTCGTGTCTATATTTGTTAATTTATTTGCAATTTTGTCAGTGCCGTCGCGCTGATGTAATAATGGGAGTTATTCAATAGATATAGTATGATTTAATACAAAAATTCAATATATAAAATAAAACCCCTGAAGATGTAGGTAAGGTCTTACGAAACGTTCAATTAAGAGTTTTTTATTTGCATTCCAAAATCAAAAAGACCAAAAGAGCGCAATAGAAAAAAATCAAATAATTGAGGATTAGTTTAAGATACTAAAATTTTCATTTTAATTGCTAAAACAAGAGAATTTTAAGAAAACAATTTGTTCGTCGCGAATAGCTGCAATTCGTGACGACCAATTTATTTTCTGAAACTTCTCATATTCAAGCAAATAAAAATTAAGATTTTATAATAATTTTAAAATTAATCTTAAATCGAATTCTACCATTTTGACTAGATTTTGTGAAATATTAAGGTTTATTAATGTTTAAATTCCTATTTCTTTGTTCATTCGTAAGTCGTTGGTCGCTCTCATGTGAATGGTCCTTTATCCCACATTGCTTTTAAAATCAATACAAAATTCAAATATTTTGAATTGTATCTGTTCTATTTTAAAAATAAAAGGTCTTCATGCTAATTTTTTTAATAATTAGATATACCGTATTTTTCTTTAATTAAAAGCATGCGATTGTCAGTAGTGCACTGAATGAAGACGAAGAGCTTGATTGTTACCTTAAAGGAGTGGGTTCGGACTCTATTCTACTCGTATGTAGAAATATTTTCTGAAAATCCTTATTTTCAACTCGACGATACACGTGGGATAGACTGGAATGATAATACAAATTTTTGTATCATTCCTTCTATTCATTCCAACCAGGAACATACTATTAAATAGCAATAGGCATTTGGCCATAGCAGTAGGTATGTTGTTTTAAGAAAAAAGACTACTTTATGTGAGGGCCCCGGAATTTTTCCTTCCCGGCCCTGGGGTTCCTATCGACCGACGGCCCTGGATAAGACAACAACTCAGTTATGCCTATAGGCTTCTAACGACTTATTTTAGCAGAATATTCAATATAGCAAACAATTTTTCTTCATTAAAACTTTTTCGAACTTCTCCATCATCGCAATGTCAGTTTTCATTAAGACCTTGAAATTTAGTTTGACACGAAACCAATAAAATGTTTATATTAAATTTTGTAATAAGCAAAACAAATAAGAAAAGTTCGTGTACGCCCAAGTTTATTGTCATTGTAAGAGAGAATACATATATGCGCATTTTTAATTCCAATATCTGGTGAAATAAGTGTGTTTTGATGTAAAAATTGAATGAATTCGAAATTCAGGTAGGTATAGGAAAAATGTCCACTCTCCTTAATATCATTTCGTGGTGAGCTTTTGAATAAACCGCCAAACACCAAATCAAAATACAAAATACACATACCTAATTTGGAAGGAAATGCCGTTTATTAACAATTGCTACTTAAATTCCATTATCTGCCTTAATGAGTCCTCCATCTAAAACTGCCACTATCTCAAAAATTTAAAGAGCCTTAGATGTACTTAGTGTAAGGATTATAAATATAATCATTCTGTTAAATTCTCTAAATATTTGACTCAACTAAATCCACGAACCTTCATCCAACAGTTCCGTCATGATTATTTAAGTCAAAAAGTGTTCAAGAAGCAACAGCCAACAGAGCATCATCATGGTGCGCTTTTATCACTATTGTCATCATCGTCGTGTCCGTTCCAATGAAATGCCAAAAAATTGCATGGATTTTGTAAAACAACAACAACAATATCTTTCACAGGAAATCCCATAGTGACATGATGGTTACTCCTGCTCTTTCACTGTCTACTGTCTACGCCAACCAACAACGCCAACGCCACCACCACAAGCCGATGCAGCACTCAAGAAGTAGTCTTTTGTTGTTGTTTTTTTTTTACAAGTCTTATATATATTTTTTGTTTTCATTTTTTAATTTTTCAACCGCTTTTCAACGTTTACCTTCGTACTTTTGTTTCAGTGAACTTCATTGCCTTTATTATCTTGTTGTCGCTTCGTTATTAGCTGTACCTTCTCGCCACTAGTTGGAGATTTTTTTTTCTCTTTTTTGAATTCTTGCACAAATCGTGGTATGGTATTGGATTAAAAAAAAAAATAAAATTAAGAAAATATTTTAAAAAACTTTGTGGATTTTTAAAAAGTTGGTATATAAGAATTCTAAATTAATATCTTTTTTGTTTCGGTAAAGTTAAGGCCACAAAATACTTTTTATTTAAGACTGAGATAAGCTCGTCGGATACGGTATTGAAAAAGCCGCACACATTTTATTTTTTATACCTACGAGTTCTTTTTATAGACATTTTTTTCGAGTCACATCAGCGTCATGCAAAGTTCTTTAATATTTTTAAATTTTATGAGACACAAGGAAAAAGCAAGAATTTTAAGTGGATGCGACCACCGTATATAGTAAGAAAAAATTTAAGAAATTAACCTTTTAATAAGTCGTAATTTTGTGATGAAGAATATTACACCTTCGCCACCTCCTTTCATTAAATTTAATTCATAACAATTCCAAATTCCCGGTATAAACTTTGCTATCTTAGGCTTAATGTTAGCGACGTTTTCTGTCTCCAGGCTTCTCAGACTGTAATTTGGTTAAATCAGCTATACGCAATCTTTAATTTAGTGACATGTACTGTATCAGACGGTCATTAAGTGGTGGCTTATATTCTATCTACTATCATAGCATCATTCCTGATCGGAAAACTATGGACTGCTCAGAACAATAGTGCAGTAATCAGTCACGGCGAAGTGTTTGTTTTACCTCCTAGTTGTGGTCCCCGGGCCGTATCTGCGTATACGTCAATAAGCTTAGGTTACAAGTGCGAAGGGCCTAGCTTTCTGGAATAGGTAACATTAACTAATTCCTTTTTTCATGACCTTTTTGATTATTAAATAAGATTTCCTTCTAGTGGGCTTTAGGTCAGTTTATGTGTTGTTATTTAAAAAAAAAAAAATTATACAATTTTAAATTTTTTTAAAAATAACAACATACAAAAACTGACCTAAAGCCCACTAGAGGGAAATCTTATTTAATGATTAAATAGGAAGCCTATCCATTCTTCATAACTGAAATCAAAATCACTACCGAAACCGACAATACTCCTCAGGTAAAGAAACATACCACGTCGAAATTCAAAGAGGGGTAGGGCAAGGCTGATGTACAGGCACTAATATTGTTCCTGTTGGTGATGTGATGTGATGCACGCAGCTGGACTGGAACGAGAGGTATTCAGTGCAGTCTGAAATCGTTCCTCAAACATCTGGATTACTCTCATATTGGATCATGGAACGCCGTCAAACGACAATAGGTGGAGAAGCTAAAATCGTTGGGCTTAAGATCAATACGCCAAAAACAAACATTATTAGCTTTGGAACTTCCTCATCTATCCATGTAGATATTTCTCGACAACCAGCAGAGATAGTAGAAAATTTTTGATGTAATGTGAATATTGTCTCTACTGTGATGGCGGAACAGAACTGGATATAATCGGCTGAATGGGAAAATCAAAGGTTGTGTTCGGAATGCTGTCCACAATATGGAGAAACAACTTAGCTTAAAGACCAAGCTACGACTCTTTCGCTCCAATGTTGAAACCGTGTTTTTTTGAGGGTCCAGCACTTGGAAAGTCATACCTAATGTCCGTGAATAGATGTCTGCAAAAAATCTTGAGGATTTTCTGGCCCAACTGCATCTCTAATAATGAAATTCATACGAGATCAGGTCAGAAACCCATCGACATGGACGTTAAGGGCACTGAATTCTTCGAAAATGTAATGAGAGCATTATGGGTAAAGACCTCTCAGGCAAAGTGGAAGATGAGCGGGCTGACCTAGAAGTACTTGGCGCAGAACAGTCGAAGAGGAATCAGCACAAGTTTTTATAAACGTTATAGTGAAATAGCGAATTGCATTCGTCCCATAAAACAATACAACCGTAAGGGTAAGGGCGCACATGCAACTCTTACCGAAATTAAATAGTTTAATCACTAGTTGATCGATTTTTATTTATTATTGCACTTAAATGTAGTCCTTGCTTTAATTGAGTGTTTCGTTTTTAAATATCCGACAGATATGACTTAAATAATAAGCCTCATAAAGTGTCCAATTCAGCTTTTTTTCAAGGTTTAATTCAAAGATTTAATGGATAATCAAATTGATGAGGTCTTTTAACACCATTTTAGTATGAAAAGTGTTTGTCCCTTCCCAATAATTTTTATACAGAATATAGCCTGACATTTCATCTTTATTTAAAGACCTTAATCTCGGTTGAAATTTTGTTTTTTTTAATTATTTAACTGTGCTTCCTGACTGAAGATCGTCTGCAGCGAAGAATATCTACCACACAAGCAGAGAAATTCAATTGGGGTGAGAGTTTAGTTTGTGTCGAAACACAAACTAGCTATTTAGTTGCTCCAATGGGTGACTGAATAGTTTCTGCATGTGCGCCGATACAAGAGCATGAGATTGATTTTAGCAACCAAACTGTTTCGTGACTGAGGTTCCATATGCGCGCTTAGTCTAATACTCGTACACTTAGGAATGCACCCACATCAGTTTACTTTCAAGCCCAATTTCGCACGTACTGTAAAGCATAGAGATTCTTTTTATAACTGTCCCACTGGGGACGAGATGGAATGAGGTGAGATACATCTCCAGAAACCATACACGATGGCGCGTAGGAGTAGTAGAGTCCCTTACGGACGTAACAGGTCCGAGAACCTTAGTATGTATTTATTCTATAGTAGACTATGGTAACGTGAATCAGATATTTCAGACTGAAATTAACTGACGTTATCTCAAACTATAAATTGGTGGCATCTGTTTTCTCAGACTGTAATTTAGTGAATATACTATCTTGAACTAAGTCACAGTACATATATCTAAGGTATTATCAGGCTCACCTTTCCAAATTTCAAGATGACTGCCCTTTATGTATGTACACAGTAAACAAAAACAAATTTTTTGTGATTGTTTGAAATTCAATTTTTTTACTATTGATTTTGACAACATGCGCAGAACTGAACAAAAATGAACATGCTAATGATATTACCTGTAATATATGTATCTTAAGTGACGTGCGCTATCACCGGAGTTCTTAGACTATAAATAATTAGTTACATTTCTGTTTCAGAAGGTGGATCTGCTATCTCAGACTGTGAACGTCTACCATCTCAAACTTACCAGATTGTGACCTGACATTTACTATCTCAGACTGTAATTAAGTGACAAGTGACTTATCTGCTCTCTCAGATTGTAATTAAGTTATGTTTGCTTGCTCCAGTGATGTTTGATATATCAGACTTAAATTTTGAAACGTCATCTGTCGCAGAATGCTACATTAAGTGACGACTCTAACTTTGTGGCGTCTATCAACTTAGAATGTAAAAAGGTGGACATCTGATATCTGAGACTACTGTAATTCAGTGAAATCTTCATAATGTAATTTAGTGGGTTTATTGTCTAAGACTGTCGTTAAGTTACGACTCCTAAATAAGTGGCATCTATCATTTTAGACTGTAAGTGCTGACTGGTAAATAAGTAACGTCTACTAGATATTAGATTGTAAAATTAGATTATTTGCTTGAAGACGATCAACTGGCATTAATTAGATCGAAAAGAACAGCAAAAGAATCATGGAATGCTTTAAGAGAGTATCACAAGAAAAATACTCTTTCAAATAAGGTATTTATAATGCGATTAATATGCTCTCTGAAACTTGAAGAAGGTGACAACGTTAAATTTCACATAAACAAGATGCAAGATTTATTTACCAAGTTATGTGACATTGGAGAAGAAACATTGTCCGGTAAATGGAGTGCTGCAATGTTACTAAGCAGTCTGCCACAAAGTTTTGATGCGTTAGTCACGACACTAGAGGCACGTAAGGAAGAAGAAGTGACTTATGCATTGATTCAACAACGGATAATCGCTGAATATGAACGGCATTTCAATTCAGAAGGAGCTACCTGTGATTCAGTTCTTAAAGTTGTAGGAAAAGTGGGGGTTTGCTTTTTCTGTAAAAAGCAACACCATTTCAAGAAAGACTTTCCAAAATACAAGGAATGGCTAGCAAAGAAGTACAAAGGCAAGAAGAAGAGCTCCGGCAATAAAGTGAACACTATCGAGGAGAAACCACCAGGAGGTACATTGCATTGTACTAATGAACAAGAAATTCTGTTCACAATTGGTAATACGAAGATGATGAAGTATGAAGGGATAATAGACTCAGGTGCGACCAGACACCCAGTGAATGACCACAATAGACGAGTAGCCTACAAAAGCACAATCAAATTGGCTAATGGTGAAATTGCTAAAGTACAAGGAATTGGCACAAGATATTTAATATTTTGCAACGAGCGCATTAACGTATGAATGGTTTTTTTGTAATGCAAATTCTATATACTACTGAAATACTTCAGCCAAGTAGAAGACTTAGCATTATTTAATTGGACTTGTTGAATTATTGATTCAAAATAGCTTTTAACGGCATTTTGTCCATACAAAATGGCGTTTCGTCCCGGCGTTCTCACTTGGACTCTTCAGTTGACAGCGAGGGCCTTGTCAAGACGCAATTTTTATTAAGTTCAGTCCAGCTTACATCAATTTTACTAAACTGAAGAGTCCAAATGAGAACGCCGTAATGACCTATGTACATAGAGCGAAGATCTATTTGCATCTAACTTGGTTGGCAATGTATTATCAGTTAAGCAACTCACCAACCTTGGTATGCGCGTTGAATTTGATAATCACATTGGTGAAATAAAGTACAAGGGCGAGCAAATAGGTGTTGCGGACGCAATTGGCTATATGTATGTATAACGTCAGCCGAATCCGGTATGTGCGTTACAACACAATGATAAATGCATTCATACGTGGCATCGAAAGATGGGACACCGAAATCCAGAAGCTATTCGGACCATGGACACAAAAAGAATTGTTAAAGACTTACAGATTGTCGACTGCGGAATTAAGGAAACATGTGACACTTGCTTGAAAGGAAAACTAACCAGAGTACCATTTCCAAAGAAGTCAAAAACGGAATCTTCAGCCCTTTAGATTTGATCCATACGGATGTTTGCGAACCCATGCAAACAGTTACTCAAGGTGGCAAAAGATACGTAGTTACTTTCATCGACGATAATTCAAATTTTACCATAGGGAGTTTGTAGCATTGTGTGAAACGAAGTTTTTGAGGAGACCTAAAATCTTACGTTCAGATAGGGGTGGTGAATACACCAGAAAGAGCTTAAAAGACTTCATGAATGCAAAAGGAATACAGACTCAGCTAGCAGCTCCGTACAGCCCCCAGCAAAATGGAAAAGCAGAAAGGAAGAATCGTACGTTAATCGAAATGGCGCGTTGCATGCTAATAGACGCAAATCTTCCGTTTAGTTTTTGGGGTGAAGCAGTAGCAACGGCAAACTTTATTCAAAATCGTACCATCACAAGAACAACAGACATGGCGCCATATGAAGATGGAACGGCACAAGGCCTAGTACAGACAATTTTCAAATATTTGGGTCGAAATGCTTCGTTAATGTTCCAACAAAAAGAAGAAAAAAGCTCACAGTGTTGGTATCGAAATGATATTTTTAGGATATGATGAGTAGTCAAAAGCTTATAGATGCTATAATCCACAAACAAAGAAGATCATTGTTAATCGAGATGTGAAGTTTAGTCGTTAAAATGTGACAAAAGTGAATGACAAGATGGAAGAAGCATTTGTTGAATTGAGTTTTATTCGTTCAACAAGAAACAATTGCAACAAGGAATCTTCACTTGAGAAGCAAGCCATACAGGACGAGGAACGAAAAATTCAAACCAGCAACGAAAAATTTCAAGACCAGTCTCAAGTGAGAGACCTGTACAAGCATTGCAAGAACAAAATCGAGTTTCACAACGCAGTTATAAAGGTGTTCCATCAAAGCATTTAAAATATAAGTGGAAACGAAAGATCGATAGATTATTCATGTCAAAGGAACTCATTGAGCTAAAAACGTATACGGAAGCTATGATGGAAGCTATATGATTGCATGATGTGTTGATTGAAGGAAGCTTCAATCAAAGCTACAATGATCCATGTACTCAAAATGGATTAATAAGAGTTAAAGCTACATTATTGTTTATGTTGATGATATCCTAGTGGCTTGTCTCTTAATTGATCAAATGAAGAAAATTGAGAGTATTCTCAAATCAAATTTTAAAATGCAAGATTTACATGGGAATTTTGAGCTTTATCAGTCAAATTGCTTCAGATTTAGGACTGAAGTCAACCACGGAAAAACAGTACCGTCAACTGAGCTGGAAAATAACACGAAGTATCGTAGATTAGTTGGACGATTGTTGTATTTGTCGGTCAACACGAGGCCAGATGCAAGCGTCAGCATTTTGGTTCAGAAGGTATCTTAACCAACTACAGAAGACTGAAACTAGCTCAAGCGTGTGGTGAGATATCTTAAAACAACACAGCAAATGAAATTAAAGGTTAACAACATCTAGTCAAATGATCTTTCATTATTTGGTTATGCTAATGCGACATAGGCTGATGATCGAATTGATAGAAAGTCAAATAGTGGGCGCATCATATTTCTAAATGGAGGAACTATAAGCTGGTCATGTCAAAAACAAAATATGGTGGTATCATCAACTTGTGAAGCAGAGTTGATATCAATTTCTGAAGCAGCAAAAGAAGTAAAATGGCTGCGACAACTATTGGTAGAGATGCAATAAGAGTTTGATTTGCCAACAATTTTATTCAAAGACAATCAAGGCTGTATCGAGTTAGTGCGTGACAGTAAGTTCTCATACAAAACCAAGCACATGGATACAAAATACAAGATGATTCGAGATTTGGCAAAGAAAAAGATCATCGAATGTGAATATTGTTCTACTAATGAAATGATTGCAGATTTACTTACTAAACCTTTGAATGCACAAAAACATAATTATTTTAAAGACAAATGTAATATTGTATGAAGGAGGAGGAGTATTCAATTATGTATGTTTACTGTTACGTTGAAACGCTATAGTTAGAATTTCTTATCAGATTATTTTTATGTTTCTTATCAATGAAAATTGATTATCAATAAATTTTCATTCTAAAATATTGTTTCAACAGAATAATTTGTCTTTTATTAAGTTCTCTTGTTTGTGCTAAAGATTATTGAATATTATACACTAAATATTCTATGTTAAACTGTAATTTAGTGATCTCAAACTAAAATTTTATATAATCCGATATTGCAATTTACTATTGTCTGTTACTTAAGACTGTAATTTAGGGTCGTGTGCTTTTCAGACTAAAGTCTCTGAGATATCAGTTGTAGACTGTAAAATGTACAGATTTTCGCTAAAGATGAAATGGTATAATGAATCAATATAACTCTAAAGCTGCAACTATGCTAAGTATATTCTTTAATTTTCCTAACAATATCTGGGAGCCGTGGTGTATAGTTCGCCTCATTTTGAATGCCTCATCGATGGAACATTGAACTTATATCTTTTATCACCTTTATTTGTCTCAGTTCATTAATTTCGTTGACTATGATTTCTAAAATAAAATTCTAGAAGAAGTACTAAAGTAAGAGGTACCTAGCTGTCTAATCTACTGTCCACTTTATACGACACAGTTAGCTTCATAAAGTGCTCTGCAATAGTTATATTTTCTTAGTTGAAACTTTGCTACTTTTAACCAACCGCAACTTCACTTTAGCCATAATGTACCTTACCTACCTACTTCGGTGGAATTTGGTTTCTTTTTCGATCTCTGGTTTTTTGTTGATGGTAAGACAGGACAAATACAAAATACTTCATTCCGGAAACTGCTTCCTTTAATTTGCCAGGTGCTTCCCTCAAGGAGTTATAAGGATGCACACTTAGTTGTTAGCCTTTTTTTGTTGTCAGTAATTTTTTTTCTTTCATTCTTTTGTCATGCTTTTCTTTATTTTCTTCTCTTCCAAAACTTATAGAGGGAGGTATATGTAGGTAGGTATATCTATATTATTTATATGCAACAATAAACTATCATAAAACTTTTATCCTTCTCAAAATAATTCCTGTGGGATTTTTATTTTATTTTATTTTAATTTTTTTTTCATACAATTTTGTTCTTCTCATCTTATTTTGCGTGTGGATTTTGTGAAAAAGTTTTTTTTTTTGTTGAAAAAGGCAAGAAGAAAAGATGAAGACTAAGAAGGAAAAAAAAAAGAAAGAAAAACAACATGAGTAAACTTTTTCACCAATATATATTCAAATGATTGTCATCGTCGTTTTGAAATCATACAATTTCCGTTTTAACTCGTTTTCTATCTCCGGCTCGCATTCCCGATTGAGTCAAGAGGATTATACATACAAACATACCTCCTATCTAAACTTATGCATGATGACAGTGATCCTTTTTGCAGTGTAGGCGTTGAGTGTAAAGTTTTGTTTTTTTGTTTTCAATGGATTTTTAAGTTGTTTGTGAAGAATGTTGATGGCACATTAAATGAAGATTATAAAATATTATTTTATTAAGTCAGGAATTTATTGCAAGTCACGCTTTCTTTCTTGCTTATGGGATGGCAAGGAAGCATCATGATACAAAATAATATGTTTTTAATCTATTTTCTTAATTCCCTTTGAAATAAGCTTTTAAGTAAGTTATGTTTT
This sequence comes from Melangyna quadrimaculata, assembly GCA_949320155.1. Taxonomy (NCBI): domain Eukaryota; kingdom Metazoa; phylum Arthropoda; class Insecta; order Diptera; family Syrphidae; genus Melangyna; species Melangyna quadrimaculata. The sequence continues at coordinate 446,937,077 of OX439483.1, forward strand.
AAATGCAGAACCACTAAAAGTATGTAGTTACTTATTTTTCTGCTGAAGCCCACGTTTATGAGTTACAAATATAAAAATAATTTGAGAGACTTCGACAATTAAAAGACTTCTGTGACACCATAAATAATATTTCAGGGGATTACGACTCTTTTGCTTGTTTAATGGCACAATAAGCTGAATACTATAACATACTTAGAATCGACTACTGAGCTCCAATGACCTACCTACAAATACCATCTTCTACAACTATCGGTGCCTTTAAATAATCAATCATAATTGTTTTTATGGATGTTATATAATTTCTATTATTTTACAAGGTTAACAATATTGAAATTTACTAATTCTAAACTAGCTGAGCATCGTAATACATTCTACATTCTACTAGGTTAGGTAAGATGGGGTAATGATGCAGCAAGCCACACCATCTCACTCGGATCTCAATGAATCCATTGCGTTCTCCGACAGAAGGAAAGTATGGTATAAGGAGGGGCTGGGAGAGGAATGAGGGAATTTCAGGTATGAGAATCATCCTGAATTCTGAGTGAATTTTAGGATATTTTTCAGTGGCAAGATTGAGATGTCGCCCAGTTCATCAAAAAAAATATTTTCCAAGGGCTTCTTTTCTGGTTCTGGCTAAGCTGGGGTAATCACAAAGAAAGTGATATGAGCCCTCTTCCGCCTCTTCATCATGACACCCTCTTCATAAGTCAGATGTGTCCTGGGACCCATCGAAGGATTACTATTTTTGTTGCGCTCAGTATTCTAAGCAGGTTACAGAAACGATTCACTAGTTTGGAATTTGTGATGATTGAGGAAATAGCTTTTATCGTCACCTGGCTGTCTACGAAAATGTCAATATTCCTATTGGCTAATTCTGAATTATGTCGTTTGTTTTGGAACCATCCGTAAATACCGAAACAGGATTTGTATTTAGGACCCGGTTATCCCTTACGGTCCGCCTCCACAGGCCATGATCGATGGCCGGACTATGACTATGTCTAAACAAAATCCCCTGTAGTTCAAAAAATCCATTCTGCTGCATACATGATGGAAAAATAACGTTTTGAACAAGACATGGAGGCCCAGTAGGAAATATGCTCCTCAATGATTTCATTAAATATGGGCATTGCATTTTTTCCTCTTTCCTGGTTTTTGGTTTCGATCATAAACATTGCCCTTCCTCTACCTTTCTACAGAAATACGATGATTTCCACCATGAACGGTAATGCAGAGTGTTGTAATACGTTTAGTTGGAGCGTTCGAATTCAGAATAATAAAATTCACAGTGAATTCTATAACATTCGGTAAACATTGACTCAAATTTGAGTCCTTGACGCATGCTGTTTTTTTTTTTTTTTGAAAATAAATGTTTAGATCAGCCTTTCTGATATTCTGATTATACATGCCCGACATTTTTTAGCTAAGGGTAACGGTCTAGTTAACAAGAAACTTCTAATTACCTGTATCTAGTGATATCACTGGTAAATATTCATGGGTTTTTTCATCAAATACAATTCAGATAAGATTAAACGAATTACATCAACAAAGTGAATTAATGGGTGAGCATACATGCCATTTTTCACCTGGTGAATAAGCAACTCTAAATTGTCAAGTGATTTCACAGCTTAACATTCATTATATTTTTCATCACTTATAATTCGCTTATGAATAAAATAGTTACCCCTACTCCGTGATTTCACCGGTAAATATTCACCTAGAAAATCACTTGGTAACCGCCTATGACAGCCCCATGTTAAATTCATCGATGTTTTCATACCAAATTCATGGGTTTTATCTCATTGATGAAAAAGCTGGTTATTCCTTTAAGAATTTTTTGAAATTTCCTACTGTTTAATGCTTGGCCATGAGATGAAGTTTCATGTACGTGTGAGTTTTTTGTCTGGTTTTTCTTGAATGTGTAAGTGAATTTTGTTGTAAAAGATAGAAGTAGTTGTGAAAGGCTAATGAACGATACATGACTGTTTGTTGATTGGATTGTGGTTGTGTTATTGGACATCTGTATGGCCTATGGAGTCGGCTTGTTAGAGCCAATGGGTTAAAATCTATGTGCAGTGTAAAATAGTCCGTTTGAATGTCTATGTCATTGAAGTTCGTTATAGTACTATGACCGTAGTGGCCCCATTTCCAATTATTGCACTGTTTAAGTCTTATATTACTTTTTACCACAAACTCTTATGTAAACAAATCGAGCGGGGCTAGTCTGCCCATAATCTCGTAAAGGCCCTTACTTACATTTTCAATATTTCGAGATAATGATGAAAACACTAAATCGCTTACCGCAACCTGAAGATAAAAAGTGAAAATTACCAAAAACTATTTTTTGTAAAGCTTAATTAATGCTTTATTTTTACAAATAGTTATAAAATAAAAATTGGTAAGGGTTTAGGAAATAAGGTAGATAGGGCTTCATAGCTTTTGACAAAAAAAAAAATAAAAAGCCCTATGTACAAAAATGTACGTAAAACTTAATAAAATATCCTTTTTATAACAAGAAACAAGAAATTTAAAATGATATTGATAAATTTTAAACCATTTATTATAAAATTTACGCATAAAATCGTATTTAAAATTATAAAAACGATTATTTTTAAAAGCCGTAACTACCACATAGGGCTTTATAAAACAAACATGGATATTCTTTCTCTACACACTGTGTTATAAAAGGGCCTATATGGTTGGTTTGTTAGGGCTTTTTATTAATTTTAATGCATATGATTTGTAGTTAGGCCTTCTGAAAATTGTGATTTTCTGGCTTATTTGAGTTTAAGGTTAAGAAATTGACACAAAAGTCGGAGACATTGACCTAACTCCAAATATGCAAAAAACTCAAAATTGGATGTTTTGTAGATAGGGCCTTTATACGAGATTATGTGCAGTAGTGAAAGGAACGTTTCTAGGGCTGCGGTTGGTGTGGTTCTTATGGCACTGGTTGTACCAATACACGCTAGTCTTTAAATTTTGGTCATGGTTTTTTTAGATTTGTTTCCTTTATTAGGGCAGGCCACAAAAGCAAGCAAGCGTACGTTAGTATTGGCCTTATTATGGCTGTGTACTGTACATCCAATGAATGATTTTGAATGATCTTTTACCAAAAATTCAGCTGCAAGTGTAAAAAGCTACACATGCTTTTTTCTCCCTTTCCTTTATATTTTCTTTCCAGTTAAGCTTGCGAACAAGTACCACGCAAAGATATTTTGCCATGCCCGAAACCTGTATAGCGGAACCCCGTTAATGGTTGGCGGGTTTAAGTGTGGAATATTACGCTTCCCTGTAAACAAAACCATTTCTGTCTTAAGTGGATTGACGTTAAGTCCGCATCTGTTGGCCCAATTACTGAGCTTGCCAAGGGCTGTTTGCAGGAGGGCACATAGTGTAGGAACAAATTTCCCGAGGCCATGAACACAATGTCATCGACATATGCGACGACCTTGATACCAACTGGACTTAAATTTATTAATATTTGGTTAACGAAGAGAAGCCAAAGTAGATGAGACAAGACTCCACCCTGTGGAGTACCTCTATACGTCCTAACTTTTAATTTAGTATCACCCATTTCTGAGCTTACGAGTCTTGATTTAAGCATGAGGTCAATCCAGTTAATCAGTATTGGGTCGATGCTGATAGAGTCTAGGGCTTGTCGAATTACAATGTTAGCAACGTCTTTGAAGGCCCCCTTTAAGTCAAGAAACGCTACCAAGGCAAATTCCTTGAAATGAATTGATTTTTCAATTGTGCCGACCACTTCCTGAAGCGCCGCCGCCACCGCCGCCGCCGCCGTCTCAACAAACAGATTTGCCCTGCATGTATGCATATTGGGCCTAAGAGAGTACGTCATCATTTAGTTTTAAGCGAATATGCGTTTCAATTAGTCTTTCTAAAGTCTAAAGGAGGACAGACTTATTGGTCTGAAGTTTTTCGGTTCAGTATGTGTGGCCTTGCCAGCTTTCGGAATGAAGATGACATTGACTGCTCTCCAACTAGAGGGAATATAGGTAATGTTTTCGACATCTTTAGAGCTTTGAAGCATAATTCTACATTCTACTAAAGTTCAAATTACCAAAAAGGTATTTTATATTTTTCGCTTCGTATTAAATCCATATGACACTTTGAAGTTAATAAATATCAACGTAAGGGAGCTGTAACTTTTATGGGATTGATCATATCCATAAAAGTGACAGCTCGTATGTAAAAAATTGAAAAACATATGAAGGAAATTGTTTTTAAACTATTACAAAACAAGTCAATTTTAGTAAGAAGTTTTTAAATGATAAAAATGCTATAATTCTAAAACCTTAATATTATGCTGTTGAAAATTTTGCGCCATTTTTGTGTGTGCCTCTTTTCAGGTTTCTACCACACCCATTATAGTTTTCAAAGCTGCGTCTATACTATAATAAATATAATTTCTATGCTTTGACAAACTTAACGGAGACAAAATTTTGTTTCAAATGTGGTAAATTATTTAATCAATCAAAATTATCCCTTTAAATACCAAACGAACACCAAAAACGAAATAAAACTCAATCGTATTACAATTTCGTCTTTATTTTATTTTTTTTTTTTTGATAAGAGAACATTTACTTAAATCTCGACTTTCAACTTATCAAAACAATAGAATCCTCTTTCATTGTCAGGAATAGGTAAATTTTTGGAAATCTTACAGACTTTCCGAAACGCTTGCCAATTTAATTTCTTAAATTGAGCATCAGACACAGCAACAATCCCAGAAACACCTGCCAACTGATTAAACTTGCAAATTAATTCGAATTTCAGAGGCCGAAATAGAGACGTCGCCGTCAAGGACGATGGTGATGAGAAGGACGAAGCTTTGCTTGGTCCTTGTCGACGACTACGACTATGGTAAGGTATGGAAAAGCTAAATATAGGTATAGAGACATTATGGGGGTAGACGTAACTGGAAATACAAAACCAACGACTTCCATTTTTATTACGGAATTATACTCAGCCTGGTAGTTATTCATGTTAGCATCCCTCTTTTGGCTCTGCTGTTTTTTTCTTAGGGAGTATTCTATTTTTTTTTTTTTTTTGCTTCCAAAGGCACTGACAGTTCCAAAAAAGCTGTTATTTGAAGTTTTGCCAAAGCAAAAGCTAGGTTGATCAATTTTGGTTCATTTTATCGTTCAAAAGAGAGTCAGAGTCAAAGTTGCCTTTGTAGGCGGTTCAAATGGAAATGATGACTCTTTTTTGTGTCGACGCTAAATGAGCAATTTAATTCAATTTTATGGAAGTTACTCCAGAGGTGGAATATAAATATATTTTCGCCTTTCCATCGAGAGATATGATCACTTTATTTAATTTGAGGTTTTTTTTTAGCTAGGGAGCTATGTAGGTATTATTATGGGAATACATTTTCAGGATTCATGACTGTTTACGAGGAAATGCACTTTGGGGTTTGACTTTGCCAAAGATATAATGGGTAATGAAATTTGATTGAAAAAAATTATATAATTGTAAGGATGGTAGGTATACGTTTTATTTATTGATTTTATTATAGAGGAAGTATTGGTGTTTTGGCACCTTCTTAATGAAAAATCTATGAATGTGGTTTGGTTACTCAAATTAATAGTAATCCATTTAGGTTGATTTTTAGATTTCTAAGATGTCGAACTTAGGATTCTAACTAGGACTCGAATTAATATTTGCACTTTAAAATCGAAAATATGAAATGTTTTATAGAAATTATCTTTAAGATCTTTAATTCTAAAACTATTTTGCATATTATTCATATACTTACAATAACTTCGAAATAAATGACACAAGGCCAACCATAAGAGAGCGTCGCACAGTGTGGTATTTTGACCTGAAACGTGGCCATACATCAATTTTGTCAACTTTCACTCCCAGGATTAAGCCTGTGTCCCATAACAGGTATATAACCACGCTACTCTTTAGTGAAGTCGATCTTTAAATTCGTAACCCCCTTCGCGACACCATCAGTTGCAGCTTGCACTTGTTGAATAAGCACGAGTTTGTTTACGATTTAAAAAAAAAAAAGTGTATTTTCTCTGTGTTTTTTTTAATCTTAAAAGTGATTTTTGTGAAAAAAATTTGATATGGATATCGTATATCAAGGTATGTACAATATTTAAAACAAAGAAATTTTTATATATTCAACTTAATTTCTTCATATCGATGAGTTAAAGAATGTACCTAAAAAATTTGAACTTTTTCCGTCGTTCTTACCAAACATTAGTGTTTTTGAATATTGGAAACACCCCGCAACAAAGTTCGTCATATATTTTATTTAACTCCTCGATAAGTAGAACAATCCTGCATTTCAGAACCATGCATAAGTTTGCACCTAAGAAAAAACAAAGCCTTTGAAAAATAATTCTTTTAAGCGACCCTATAACTAAAACATTTTAATATTTTTCCAGATGACTCTTATTCCACCTTGTCTATGACCAGAAAACAGCTCCATGAGTTGGTAAGAGGAAGCTCACAAAAATTCCTTGACGGACAACTTGAAGATTTGGTTACATATTTTATGGATATAACAAAGTGTCCCCTAGAGAAAAAAGATGAATTTCAAAAAATTAGCAGGGCTTTCCAACCAAATTATAAACGGAGATGGCAACTCTGCAAGTGCATAGAAAGGCATTTCTTGAATAAGAACGAAGATTGGCTTAGGGAAGAAATAAGACTACGTATTGGCATACTTGCCGGAAGGTCTAAAGGTTGCCCAAGCAAAGATTTCGGTGACAGAACAAAACGACGAAAAACAGTGGAACTTTGAAAGAGTGTCCTTTGATGAACTGCGCGGCACAGATGAGTCAACGATGATGATGTTTATAGTGAAAGATGAAGAAGAAATAATAAAATAAAAACTAGAAAAATAAATTAATCCAGGTCGTTTTTTTTTTACTTGCTATGAGACAAAAGTTGCGGAAGGAAAAACGTTTTTTTTTGTAATTTCTTACTTACTTACTTAGGTCCTCGGACCTATTACGTCCGTGATTTTTCCCTTACGGGACATAGGGCCTTCACAATTCCTACGTGCCATCGTGTACGATTTCTGGAAATATATTTCAGCTCTCTCCAACTTTTCCCCAGTCGTGCCGATTCCTGTTCGACCGTTCTTCGCGATGTTCTTCTAGGCTCCACTGCATTGCTTAAGATGCCAGTTCAGTTCACCCGTAGAGACAATGCTCCCAAGATATTGGAAATCCTCTACCATCTCTACCGGTTGTCCAGAAATCTTTACTTGGATTGATGAGGTTCCGAGGCTGATCCTTTAAGTTTTTGCCGAGTTGATCTTAAGCCCTACGATTTCTGCTTCTCTCTTCACCCTTATTGTCATTTGATGGAGAAACTATGATATTGATTGGGATGGGGTTTTTAGTATTTGACTACAAATTTATCAGGCCATTGAATACTGACAAAAAACTATCCTTAATGAAGTAAAATTTTATAAAACAAAATTAATTAAAAACGAAAAAAAAACATCTTTTAAAATAACTTTTAAATTTAACACTTAAAAGATTAGAACCAAATTTAAGGCCTGGAGATTTAATTTTTCAACGTAAAAGTTCCTTTATTGACCCCAAAATGTTTGTTTTATATTTATTATTTTATTAAAAGACCAAAAATTAACTTTTTATACAAAAAAATTTAAATTTTGTTCGTCAAAATAATAAAACATAAAATATATACCGAATGCATTTCGGGCAGACAGGCTGCTCATCATCAGCGACTTACACGATATACTCGTGTTGAAAAATTAAACATTTTTTTTCAAAATTTCAACTTTAAAACTTAATTACTCAAAACGTATTAGATGAAACAACTTGAGTCAAAAAGGAAAACAAAGAATAAAATATTAGCTTTGAAAAAAGATATAGCACAGTGTTGTACCTTTGTGATTTTTTTGGTTTTTAACAATTTTTTTTCTCCCGACTCATCGGGATCGGCATTTAAGTGGGTTTTACTGTACCTACAAAATGTAATATTTGATGTGAAAAATGTGTCCAAATATTTTTGGCCAGGTTTTCGACCAAAATACCGCACTGTGCGTCGCTTGGAACTCATAAATGTAAAAGTAATATACTTAGTATAGTATATTTATATACACATTTATAAATCTTGATACCATTGTTGAGAGGAAACCTCAATATTTCTTAAAAAAGTAGAGAAACCAGTTTGTGAGAACACAATATTTTCATGGTAAATCAATACAACGTATACTTACATGAAAATATATGCGCTTGTAGATTTTTCTCCCATTGTAAGAACTTTTTTGCTTACATACATTTTCAAGAGTTTTTAAAAATTTCTAATTGAGGTGCAGTGGTCTAAGCCAAATAAAATAAACATGCCTGTGATTTTTGTAGAAACCGAAATTAGGAATGATTGTATGTTCAACAACCACTTGAGTGGGCTACCACAATGCATTTGGCTAGAATTATTGCAATTTCTTGGCTGTCACATCAGATTCCTTTTGTTGTGATTAGTCTTAATGTTAAATTTTAATTTATAAATTAGTACCGTCAACTGCCGTCAACCTAGACCAACTACCTCTGAGGCCTATGCACTACGCTTTGCGCCACCGAGATCACCTGATCATGCCCATCCAATTTAGGGGTTTGTCTATGAAAGCTGCATTTTGAGACAACTAGCATTTTTACTAGTCGCGCACAAGTTGCTCATTTATCGGTATTTTATTGGAAAAATGCATTTATGTATTGTAAAAATATGCAAAAAACAAGAAAATTATGCATTTATAGCAAAATATGGAAAAATATGCGCGACTGAATTCCATTCTAAGAAAATTTAATGATTTAGGCGAAATTAAAATTTTCGAACCAAAAATAATGATTCAGAAACATAATAATAAAAATATCTCGTGAACCAAGCGTGCTAGGAACTTGTAGTCCAAATTTGCATTTATAGAGTAGGCTGGGTTCAAATTTAATAAAATTGACTTTAAAGTGACAAGTTGACACAGGTCTATCTCGAGAATGTATTCTTGGAATTTGCAGTGGGTAAAGCAGGTACTTTATTCATTTTTTTTAAATTTGTGTGAATTTAGGTAGAATAGAAATGCCAAAACACTTCAAATTACTAGGGCTGGTTACGAGACGAGACTCTGTGAGACTTTTGTAAGTCTCGTCTCGGTCTCGTTAAAATCGAAAATTTTCAGTCTCGTCTCGGTTTCGTGTCGGTCTCGTATAATTAAGTCTCGTCTCGGTCTCGTCTCCGAAAAATACGATTTCCCGCCAACTTGTTAATTATTGGAACGAAATATTTTCGATTATAGCTTCAATACGTAGAGAATAAAATAAATATTTTACTGAAATTGGATTTTTTAATTTATTAGACTCTCTGCAAATTTTGGTCCAAATATATAGACTCGTCTCGGTCTCGTCTCGGTTGCTTAAAAGCCAGTCTCGTCTCGAGACCGAGACTTTTCTCGTCTCGTGGCCAGCCCTCTAAATAACTGCGTCAGTCGGTTCCGTTACTCTAGGTGAAAAATGCCCTGCCAATTTTAAAGACGTTGGAGTGTAATCACGAAACAATCTTAAACTAAGAGTGTTTCGCGAATTTTAAAGAACCTTATGAGATATTTTTATATTTTCCCAATTTATAGTGCTTTGCGATTTGCGAAAATTTAAAAAAAAAAATGCTCTTAAGAAGACCAAACTTTTTTTTTGATGAAAATTAAAAATTCAGGCGAAATCAAAATTTTCACACCAAAAATAAATGTCTCCTGAGCGGATTTTTAATTTTCACTCCTCAATTTTATCTTCCGTTTCACATTCCAAATTGATACTTCTGTATTGTGAATTTCGTTATCGTGGACGAGCTTCAGTGAGGAATAAATAAAAATTTACTTAAAGCCAAGATTCTTTCAAAAAATACCGTAGCCAGTTTTTTGTTTTTAGTTGGGGGGGGGGGGGGGTCATGTAAATTCAAAGTGTTACTAGTAATTTTGTGTTAAGGCTATAAGAGGTTGAAAAAACTTATCATAGGGAAGTTGAGACTTTAAAAAAACTGATTCAATCATAGCATCCGTATCTAGGTCTATGCGTTTGTTCGTCTATACATGCACTCTACAGGGAGCTATCTTAATGATTTAACCATTTTACTTCAAATATAGTATATACTGATTCTTTGTATGTGATGGTCTATAAGGAGAAATTTGATGTTTCGGAGTTATAGTATAAGCCCGTGGTTAATTGTGAACGGACCGTGATAAAATCACTTTTGTTTTCCCACCACTTTACTTTGCCAATGATGGGAATGACATGAATAAAAACAATCCGTACTTACATTCGTTGTTTTGACGTTCCTGGAATTTCGGGTCGTTATGTGGGGAAATAAACACAGAAGCGTTCCAAGGAGTGTGCGGTGTGTGCTACCGCCTGCGACCCAGCGCAGCCCTTCAAGAGGCCCATGCAAGCACTTTTATACCATCACACAAGTTGTAAATTTTACATAAGAAATTATTTTATTATAAAAATACAAAATTTTAAGTTGACATACTATATTCTACGTTCATTAGAGTGGAGCTCATTTTGGAAATGTTTGGATTTATTTCGTTATCATAACACAAAAAAAAATGTATGCAAAATGAAATTTCAAATTAACGTAGCTCTCCAGTAATTTACTTTAAAAAAAATGTAAAAGAGATTATTTTGTAAATTTGGGTAAGTATTGTTTTTTAATTGGCGCGGGTAGATCTTTACAGCCTGAGCCGACCATGTTGTTTTAGCGACATCTGCCAAATCTGTTTTTAATTATTCAATTACTGTTGCAAAACTACCATACAAACTTAGACGATTGAAAATCAGGTCTAAATTATAAAACTTTATTATAAAAATCAGTTTGAAGATGATTCCAAAGTTTGGCCGAAAAATCATCTTTAGCGACAAAGGCCCAATTTTGCATGAATGGCTATGTTATCAATCAGAATTGCCGTAAATGGGACGACACAAGCCGACACGACATTCAGCAGGTGACAATGGATCCTCAAAAAGTTTCCGTTTCGCGTGGATTTCGGGCTGGAGGCCAGCGCGGCGTCATTGGTCCGTACTGTTTCCAAAACGACACGTGTCAGTGAGGCGGTCAGCTATGAGCTAAATTGAACCATATGGGCCTAGACGACATGTGGTTCCAAAAGGACGGCGCGCGGTGCTATACGTGCTATACGATTGACATTCTACATGAAATATTTTATGGTAAAGTTAACTCCTGCAGAGGTGACGTGAATTAACCACGGAGGTCCTTTTGTATTATTGGTGCTAACTTTTAGCCTGCAACATAATGGTTAGTGCGTTGGACTGTCACGCTGCTGGAGGTCTGAGTTCAATGTTCAGTCTCATCCACCTAGGGCTAATGCCTCTTTCGAGGAATTGATTGTTCAATTGATTGAAGTTAACTCCTGCAGAGGTGACGTGAATTAACCACGGAGGTCCTTTTGTATTATTGGTGCTAACTTTTAGCCTGCAACGTAATGGTTAGTGCGTTGGACTGTCACGCTGCTGGAGGTCTGGGTTCAATGTTCAGTCTCATCCACCTAGGGCTAATGCCTCTTTCGAGGAATTGATTGTTCACAAGCTTTTGCGCCAGCATATCTATTTTAACGGAAAGGACGTAAGAAATTCTATCATGCTCAAATTCCCCATCCCTACCTCACAAATTTCGTTCAAGAAGTGATGCTTGAAAGTCCAATAACTTTGAATTATTCATATAAGTGCTTAACTTTGTCCGATTTTCTATATATTAAACAATACTAACAGGTTGCTATAATTTTATTTAAATATCAATTTATGTCATAAAAAGTTCAACAAAGTCAAATAGGACAGCTTGTCTTAACCAAAAATCTAATTTTAAGTCAAGTAGCTATGGCCATCCAGGACATGGCCGACCGCTTTGAATCATAAATAATATTAAATCCTATTTGGCAACAAATCCCTTTTCATTTCCGAAATATAAAGAAATATAAACGAGTATGCTTCTATAGTTATAGGTACCTATGTATATTAGACTGATTCAAAAATAAAAAAAAGTCTCCGATTTCCAATGCCACTAGCTTATAACTTGCATATGAGCAAAATAATAAGCCTGTTAAAAATTCAGATTTTTAAATTAATTTTTACAGGTCGTTTCGGATGTTTCTAGAACTGTTATTTTTCAAGATATTAAGAAATGAACCAACTTTCTCGTAAGACTAAAAAGAATCCGACTAAATTATATAATTTCAGCAAATTTATCACCAACTTCTTGCTTTTACTAAGAAGTTGGTTTCTTAATTCTTAAATATCTTGAAAAATAAAAGTTCTAGAAACATCCAGTTTTGAGTGTTTGACTAAAAATTAATAAGAGCATTGAATTTTGAATTAAAAATAATACTTAATTACGTAAAATTTTGAGAAACTATCGTTTGAATTTTTGTTTTAATTTATTTTTTTCGGAGTTCTGAGTTTGAAAATTATTTTTTCAAAAAGTCTTCACTGCATGAACTTTATTTGAAAGAGAAATTAAAGGAGGGATTTCTAAGTTTGCAAAAAGGTACAACAGGTGTTGCCGTTGTTTTTTAATAGTTTTTATTCTGTTTTAAGTCAATTTATTAGAAAACTGCCCCTCCCACCTAAACGATGGGGGGTTGATCCCCCCTTCCACACGATTTTTTTCTTTTCTCGGATAGACCTACATGATCAAGCTTTTGCACACCTTAGGTGAATCACTCTGTATAATAGCTGGAATTCTCAATAGGGAATACAAAAAACAGTGAAATTAACCATTAGTTCCGCTAAGACTTTTAATAACTTTGGAAGGAGTACATTTATTAGATAAAAAGCGGAAACCTTTTTTGTAGAGCGTTCAATTTTCTAAAAAAAAATGTTATGCTACTCATTTAAATACTTGCTATTATAAAGTTATAAATTTCCAAGTACAGAACTTGGTTTTGTCCCACACAAATCGTATGGAAAATAGAAAATAGCGATGAGCGGCCTCTTAATTTAAAAATCTGAATTTTTAACAAGCTTATTATTTTTCTCATATCCAAGTTATAAGCTAGTGGCATTGGAAATCAGAGACTGTTTTATTTTTGAATCAGGCTAATGTATATAATATATAACACAAAAAAAAACACAGAAGGAACAGTTATTTGGAACTGATTTCATATGTCTCCACGAGCCATGAATAATGTATGAGAAACTTATACCTACATATATATTACACTGACACACATTATTTCATGATGACAATAAAAAAATCTTCTTAATCACAAGAAAGATACACAATCGAACTTAACATAATACAAAAATCCACTCACGATATTTCTCCGAATGGTGTAAATGCATCCTTAAGCTGTTGCGTTTCGATTTCCGGACTTAAATCCCCAACGAATATGTGATACTGTTCTGCAAAAAAAAAAACATAAATAAATATTAAATAAGGTCCTACAAAACCAGTCAACCAAATCAAAAAGCAAGGTAAACACACAAACAAATAGACAAACAGGCTTTTGACACAGCTCGACAAACAGTTTTTCATTCCATCTTGTGTCATTCAATATCGGAATATGGGATTTCTTTTCAAATAGATCTTAACTTAAGGAAAACTTGATGTACTTATGCTAAACATAAAAAAAGCAAAATCTGTACATATGTATGTATTCACTTTGCCGTTCTCATCCGATTAAGTTTTTATATTTTCAATTTCTCCGTATTTCCAGTGGTGAAAGGAAAATGTCCACGGGCAAGGATGGCAAGGAATAAATTTTTAAAATATTTTATTTACTTTACCCACACAGCAAAACCGATTACATACCACTACCAACCAAACCGACCAGCCAACCAACGAACCATAGTCAGCGCAGCTTACAAAACCAAATATTTGATTATGCTGCACTTAAAAAAGGTGAAATTCATCAGGTTGGAAAGATATATTCCTTGTAAGGATTTTTTTTTTAGTTCACCGACAAGTTGGAAAGAAAATATTTAATGGAGATTGATTTTATTTTTCTTAACGTCACAGTTTGAGTTTGGTACTATCATTTCCCGTGAGTGTTGACCACTTTTAGATCAAAGATAGAGCTTAATATTTTTGTCAAATAAAAATGTTTATGGTCAGAACATTCTTAAATTAGGTATAGGTATATATTAAATTTCGGCACTTGTATTGAAGTTGTTTATTTGTCTTAAACTTTTTATCTCATTATAGCTATTGTGGAATGTGGAGGCGGCTGATCTGTTTGATATGAGACATTTAGGCCAGCAGTCGGAATGTAATTTGATATTCAAAAAAAAAAAAATAGATAGTGGATTTTTGTTCTTTTAATCGTAAGAGGGGTTCATAAAGAGTGTTCAGTATGATTTTCGACCGCCTAGCGCTTTTGCGTTGGTCGCCATTTTGAATTCCGAACTCTGATTTTTGTTAAATAACTCTTTTATTTTCAACTTCTTACTAAAAATGCCCCTAACAAAAGTTCCTTAAAATTTTATTATCTACAACTTCATTGTTAATAATTTTTTGTCTAAGATTGACAGTTTCGATATATTCCAGAAATTTTGATTGTGATATGTTATTTTTAGGTCAGCGGTGATGCGGATAAGAATTCTAGTATTTTGATTTTCAGATTGAAGTCGAAAACAAGCTATTTTAATCAAACGTTATTACGCCTGTAGTCACAAACATCTAGTTCACGAATGATTTGTTTAACAAAAACCAACTTGCTTTAAATTCAAGATGGCGGCAAAAGCCAAAGAGATAGGAGGTCGAAAACTTGTATTAAGGCTCCTTACGGTTCTCTTAACCTAAATGATTAAAAAATAAACCTTTTTATCATACCATTTATTGCAAATAACCTAACAATAACCGATCACAATTTCCGGATTATATGGAAAACTATGAATCTTAGGCAAAAACTTATTAACAACAATGCTGTAGACAATTCAATTTTAAGCAACTTTTGTTAAGGGCATTTTTAGTGAGAAGTTTGAAAATAAACGATTTATTTAACAAAAACCAATTTTCCGAAAATTCAAAATGGCGGTCAATGCAAAAGAGCTAGGCGGTCGAAATCATACTGAACACTTTTTATGAACCCCTCTAACGATTACCTGAAAGAAAAAATATCAACAATCTAATGTCTGTTTCTTAGCACCTAAAAAGTAGTTCTCAACTTATTCCCAATTTTGTTCGGCATTACTGTGATTTTTTGTGTGTTGCATGTTTTTTTCGCGTAACTCAAAGGTTACTTATATTTTCACTTTCTTGAGTAAAAACCTTTTAATTGGAAAACATTTGAAGAAGCTGCTACTAGAATAAATTTAAAAACAAAATAACATTCGCGAATTACATTTTTTTCGCGTAACTCAAAGGTTACTTATATTTTCACTTTCTTGAGTAAAAACCTTTTAATTGGAAAACATTTGAAGAAGCTGCTACTAGAATAAATTTAAAAACAAAATAACATTCGCGAATTACATCGCGTATGTTATCAGTTTGGGGCCACTCAAAGGTCTACCACTTACATTTAAATTTTTTTTGGGTCAAGACCATTCAATTGGAAACCATAAATTTCAAGTGTTTTTCTCCAAAACCCTATTACCACAAAAATAAAGTAAAAAGTCCGTGATTTATGTCGCGTATTTCCAGCTGTTGGGTGACACTCAAAACCCCTTTTTTTATATTTATACTCTGGTAGTCAAGATAGCATTTTCAGGGACGTCTGTCGGCGTTTTTGGGCCACATGGACGTCTGTCGCGTACATATTCGTACTCAGGGCGTCAAGGGCCTTTGGTTGCGACCAATTTCACGTGGTTTCCCGAAAGTCTAAAACGCAAAAAAACGCGTTTTCGGGGACGTCTGTCTGGATTTTTGGGCCATCTATAAGTTTTTCGAAACCATATTTGTGATGAGAAAGTTGATGGCGCCAAGTTGTATAACATTTGAAATGGTTTGCCACCCGATTTCTATTTTCAGAAAAGTTGTACTTTTGATGCACTTTTTCTTGGTAACGGGCCCACAACGTGCTGGCAGACGAACGTATTCGTTATCACTTTCACCAGAACTACATGTACCATTAATATCTTTTGGTTTCCCTTCACGCCAAAAATCTGCTGCCACCTCTCGGTTTAATAGGGTACCTATGCTGGAGAAATTCTCCTCTAAAGTAAAGTTGCGTGCTCAGCCTTGCAACAGGAGCCTTTGAGCGTAATTCGATGTATCATTCTGCCACTATGAACACCTACCTACTACACCATGCTCCCACAACTACCTCACACTATCTTTCAGACAGAGAATAAGCGCGGGTATCAGTGAAAATCCCCAAAAAATGTTATCAATCAGAAAACAGGAAACCACACAAAATTTCATTCGTTAACTACCCGGAACGATATACGTACTTATCTGAAGTGCAATTTCCTTGTACATTTTTGTACTCCCGGTCATGTCATGTGAAAACGTTTCGTTTTCTGGAGCCGCTGTTGCTCCAACTGCATGTAGCGCCCATAAGTAGGTACTTATTCCATTATTTTCGTCCTGTTCACGTTCCGCATAACGCCGCGCCGCTTTTGGAATAGGCCACCCTATCGACCAGACACACCAAGTCCTCTTCGAAA
This sequence comes from Melangyna quadrimaculata, assembly GCA_949320155.1. Lineage (NCBI taxonomy): Eukaryota > Metazoa > Arthropoda > Insecta > Diptera > Syrphidae > Melangyna > Melangyna quadrimaculata. The sequence goes on from OX439483.1 coordinate 446,953,690, forward strand.
AGATATCCATATCCAACCATAGCCGCCGCGCGCCGTGTTGTTACTTGCTCGAGAATAGTTCGTCTACAGGAATCCTACTGAATGTTGACTCTGGTGCGGAGGCAGAACGAAGGCTAGACTGGTAGTGTCCTTAGGGAAAGACGAAAGTAGTGTTTGAGCAGTGAAGTCGGTGGTGGTGGTCGTCGTTATCATATCCTCAGGTCCAGGCAGCTCCGCGTCAACATGGCTTACTTCAGGTCGGAAAAGGTGAATCAGTGAGTAGGATAGGAGAATTTTACACCACCAAAATGCCACCCAAATGGAACGTTCATCGAATAAGATATTCGATGTTTTAATGTATAGGTACACGAATCTATGAACTCCATCAGGTTGAAGGGGGGTTTTAGCCCATTTGAGTGTATGTGTTTTTCCAGAGCTCGAACGTTTGAACAACAGGTTAGTCCTTGCCATTCGTGTGGTCGGTCGGTTGTACTTGGACACGGACACGAACAGCCGACATCCCTGAAAAGCAGGAGCAAACGAAGGCGTACCTTTACAAATACACACACAAATGCATCGGTTGTAAAGGTGAACTAAAACCGATAATACTATTTTGCAGCAGGAAGCTGTTGCACTGGACGCGCTGCGCTGGTACTATAGCTGAGACTGGAGCTGCTGGCTGGGTGCTCGGATCTCGGAAAGCAGGTCCTAATTCTCCATCATGAAGAGCCAGAGATTTATTTACATTGTAAAGGCAAGAGTAGTACTAAGCACCTGATGGTTGTATGTTTATATCCTTTTTTGAAGGACATATTAGTAGACTAGATAGGTATAGAGTCAGGAGAAGGATGCGACGATCGGATGCTTGCAATGAACTTGTCCTTCCGCATTAGGTGAAGTAGATTCGCGAGAGTCATTTTTCATGTTGTTCCGGGAGAGATGACGAGACGATTGAGTGTAAAAAATTGTTGGCATATTTGTTTCCCGAAGATAGGGTAGGTTTAAAAAAAAAAGAAATATTGAGGTAATAAAACAATGAAATTATTGTAAGGTGCTATAAAGACGAAATAAAAGAATCGGTAAGGAAGGGCGGTGATTGAGAGAATATGTTATGAACTCTTTTTGAGGTTTTGCCAAGTAAGGAAATCTTTGGTATATTATGTACATAATGTAGGTAGGTACTATACGTAAATTTAAACTAAACGTACCATAAACAATATTATGAAAGACTGGATTTCTCGGATAATAATTCTATGTCTTCAGGCTATGAAATACTCTAGACCATTTCATACACTGAAACTAAAAAAATTAACGTGTAGGCGTGATAGAAATTAAAAGACTGTACTGTAGAGTCAATAAAAAGACGTGCTGAGGATGGCATGTAAAATGTCGAAATGCATCCGAAATTGACATTTGTTTTTATTATTTATTTTTTAAAATTGGAATGAAGTAATAAGAAGAAGTGTACAAAAATAAAGTGAAGTCAATAAGGCGTTTTGACTAAATTTAACATAGTTAATGTAATTAGACTTCACGGTGTTGCTCATAAGATCGGGATTTTTAATCTCTGTTTTTTTTTTTTTTTTTTTTTTTTTTTTTATTTACTGTACTTCAGTTTTTGGTTTTTGTTTCTATTCAAATTAAATACAATTTTGTACCTATACCACATCATATGAACTTTGTTCTTGTAGCTAACCCTATACCAAATGTAAACCTAGACATAATAATGGTTACAGATAATATACGTTAACGAGGAAATATTGAAAACAATTTTTTTTTAATTATTTGATTTTAAAAAAAATCAAAAATCGTTTGTGTGGTTTTTTTAAAAATAAATTTTTATATGTATAAAAATTCTTGAACATTTTTAAAAATAAAATTTGGTATGCCAATTTTAAGAATTTTATAAAATACAATCTAACACATAATTAAAAAATATTCATTGACCTGTTTTTAAGATATTGAATTTTCAAAAAAAAAAATCAATATTTTTTAAAAATCCAAATATTATTTTTTCGAAAAATTGTGTATGCACGGTTGTTAAAATTGTAAAGGACCTCTGGTATAAACATTTTGGTTAAAATCGGTTCAGCCGTAAACGCGAAATTTGAAAAACAAAAAAATCCGTTCTATGACAGGTACCGTTGTAAATAATTTTGTTTTTGCAAAAAAGTCAAATTTTGTATACTCGTTGTATGGCAGGTAGGTATCTACCGTTATTTTGTGAGCAAGTAAAAATGTGATAAAAGTCAAAACCTAGTAAACCGTTTTTTTATATTCTTTTTAACTAAATTTGTTTTCAAAGGTGTTTTCTCTGGCAGTTAGGCTTCATAGCTTCTTATTTAACATTGAAGGTTTTGAATGAACAACAACCACTTGTGTTGGCTACCACCGAGTATTACATTTTGGCTGGAATTATTGCAATTTCATGGCTGCCACACCAATCATCAGATTCCTTTAAATGGTGCTTAGTCTATAGTTCCAATTTTTAATTTATAAATTGTTTTGCCGTCAACTGGATTCGAACCTACCCCAAGCTACCTCAGAGGCCGTTGCACTACGCATTGCGCCACCGAGGTCACCTGATCGTGCCCATCCAAATGAAGCTTTTTCTAATTTACAATTGCATTTGGACAACTAGCATTTTTACAAGCCACACACAAGTTAGATGTTATTCATTCGGGTTCTTTCTTTTTTCTCCTCTCCATTATCACCGCAACAATTCGTTGCATATGTGTAAGGAGGGAAATTTTATGAAAGATTTGACACTGGTCAAGAATTAAATTTCATTCAAAGGTGTTTTCTCGTGATAACACTTGCAGTTAGACTGCATAGCTTTCGCTCCGTCATATTTAACATTGAAGGTTTTGAATGAACAACAACCACTTGTGTTGGCTACCACAACACACAAAGTTGTTTTTGAAAAATTAATTTTATCTCAAAATTCTGAAGAAAACATTTCAAACTATTTATTTTTCAAAATTGTACATATTGTCTAAGAAAGATAGGATCTGACCGGGAACAAATTAATTCATGAAATATTTCTGGTATCGACGCAGAATAATCACTCACTTATATCTCTCCCTCAAAAAACACCCTTTAATCATAGATATTTTGGGGACTCTTTTAATTCTTTGGTTAACATGTAACATGAAACGTTGGTACCAAATTTCATTAATATCCCATTATTTTAAAATGGTTTTGGGTAATATTTAACTTGTTGTAGGTACCTACTTGAGAAAAAAAGTCATAATTCCATAAAAACCCGAAAAGAATTGGATAAATAAAAGTATGGGGCTAGAGTCCGAAGGAAATTATATGGGAAAAAGCCCATAAAATCGGAGGGAAAAAACGTGTTTCAGATAAAGCACGAAGAAAATTAAACAATATAGGTACATGTTGAATGCAATAGTAGTCTATTCCATAAAAACTAAGGTATTAGCACAGGAGAATTTTCGGGGCTCTAAGGACTATTAAGTTCAAAGGGAATTCGATAAGAAAAGTGAATTTGGGTGAAAGCTCGAAGAAAATTAAAAAAAAAAATAAAGTTGGGTAATTTGTTATAACTAACTCAAGAAACTGAACTTAGCCGAGAGAATTTCAAGATCTCAAATTTTGAAAATCATCATCCTGCATCCATGTTTTTTTTAGTCGGTCTTTTAACCAGGTCACATTTTTTCCGTGATGATTTAAGTCGATCTTATGAAGCCGACATTTTAAAAGTTGAGATGTTGTGACTTTTAAAATGTCGACTTCTTAAGATTGACTTTAAAAATCACGGAAAAAATGTGACCTGGTTAAAAGACCGACTAAAAAACATGGATGTAGGATGATGATTTTCAAAATGTGAGATTTCAACAGTCAAGATTTCGATTTTTGACATTTTAATATTTTACATTTTGATAGTCGAAATTTTAAACAGATTATGGTTTAGGTGTGCGCTTGTCAACATCATTCCCTATATTCATAACCTCAAAATGCCGCCTATCAAAATTACGACTCTTAAAATATATCACATCGCAACGTCTTCAATCACCAGTCGGCATTTCTTTTTACGATATTATGAAAGTCAATTATATGGAAATGGAAGTCGATATTTTTAAAGCCGACATTTCGTAAAAAAATTTTTGGGAGGAGGAAATATCCACAAGTAAAATTTTGCTCCAATTTTTTTCAAGGCAGCCGACAAATTTTTCAAGTCGAGATTTCATAATGCCGACATTTTTAAGTCGATTAAAATTTGACGGTATTTTGAATTTCAAGAAAATCGATAAAAGTCGACATTTTTTGTAGATCATTCGTACCTGACCGAAAAATTTACGCGACCTAGCTCTCAGACTTTGCGGAAGGAATTTTAACAAAAAATGGAGGTTGGAGCTAAAAATCTTGAGCATGGCTAATACTACGTAGTTGCGAAACAAAATAAGAAATCTTCAGCAAAAAAAAAAACATTTTTCTGCGAATCAGAATGTAAGCTCCTTCCGGCTTTCATGAAAACTTAGTAAAGGTACCTGCTTGTAAATTTATTGATGGTAAAATAATGCAAGGAAATTTAAAAAACTACTTAATTCAGGGTCAAGATAGGTAGCTTCACAATATTTGTATGTGTTAGTTGTTCAAATTTAATAACATTTTCGGACTTCATCTATGAAAACTATTTATTTTTCATGAGAAGTGCTACCTACCCTTTTTAAAATATTTTTAAAATATGTTGAGTTGAACAGCTGCAATCTCTACTACTTCATTATTGCAACTTAAATTTGGATAATCTAGACACTAGATGAAAAGTTTACCTACCTATGTACATCAACAAAAAAAGAACACACGATAAAATAAAGTTTATCGTTAAGAAAGAACATAAGGAAATATTTTAGAACTCTGTTAAAAAAAAAACTTTTCTCATTTACTTTCTTTTCCTTTTGTTATTTTTTGAGATAATCTTTGTGATAAAATAATCATTATTTCTTTTATTTGTGATTCGTGTTAAATAAATATTTCATACATATCTGAAGTCAAGGTTCTCATTCTCATCATCACCTTCACAGTGTCCTCGACCTTATGCAAAGTTCCCTTTGAACAACTTAATCATAAACTCAACACGCAACAGTCAATGGGATACCAAAAGCGGACGCGATGAGATGCGACGCAACCCAACGCGTCAAACCAAACCACTCTTATCAAAAATCCCCCAAAAAATGGTTTCGAATAAATCAGAAGCGAACTGTCACCATTAGTGCCATCATTGTGCGTTAAACTGGACCAGAATTACCACCATTTGTTCACACCCCTCATGGCTTTTGAAAAACTTTGTCAATGAGCAAAACTTTTCATCTGAATCCTCAAATCTACAAAAACAAAAACAAAATAGGTATATAAGGAACAGATTCCATTGGGAAAAAAGGACGAATAAAAAAAACTGTAAATTTATTTGAAAATTTATTAGAAATGCAAATTGGCAGCTACAAGACGCTCTCCTCATCGTCTTCATTGGACGTCAGGACTCAGGGACCATCATCGTTAAGGCAGAGGCAGACTCCCTGGCTCAATCGATTTGCAGCGTGCGGTGGCGGCTAACTTCATATTTAGGCAGTAACAGTAAAAGAGTGATGAAAAAGTTTTTCAATTTAGCTGGGATTTTTCTCCAGTTTATGCCCAAGTCGTGCAGAAAATTTTTAAAGTGAATAACATCTCCTTCTCTTTAAGGATACCTACATATACATTATACCTAGGTATTCATATCCATACACCTAACTTTTTTTTCTCTGTTTTTGATTTTCGTTTATTTTGTTTCCTTATCTGAATTTTCATTTGCGTTTTCCTTTCGTCTTTAAGTAGCGTTCTATTTATCGTACAAACATGCCATCATGATGGTTATAAGGTCATGAAGTTTGTGAAGAAAAGTTGGGCAGACATATGAATTATTATGAACGCTATTTACAATAACTAGGTAGGTATACATATACAAGCTTTCTAAATCACACACACGTATAGAAGAATTACACAGTTTATTTGATCCCTTTGAAAATACTTAAAATATATGTATGCACGTGGGAACTGAAAATCACGCAAATGATATTGAAATCTGAATGTTTTTTTTATTGTTTTTTTTTTTTTTTTTTTTTTTTGAATTTATTGTGTTAGAGTGGGTAAATTCAGAATTTAATTTAACGTAAGATATTTTTATGATTGGCAAAGGCAATGGTTGATTGCGGGTGGCAATGGCACAGTGGATATACTATTTGACTGCTAACCTGGACGTGTTCGTTCGAGCCCAGTCTAGGTAGCATTCTTTTCTTTATTTCCCAGTTTCAACTGGATGCCACCCGTTGAAATTCATGAGATAATTAACATCTACTCTCAATCCACTGTTCCAACAAAAAGCATTCCTTTCCTACAATTCCTTCTAACTAGTGCCGTGCCTTGCATTTAAAAGACCTGGAAACATTATTGCCTACCTATAGGTAGGGAAAGACAATTTTTGAACATTTTTTTGTTAGCAAAATTGTAATTTTTGGAACCTACATATTTCTAGTCTATAACCATGTTTTTGATTTTCTCGAAACGGTTCAATTGATTTTTTTTTTAGCGTCTGTGAAGTTGGCAGTTTCACCTAGAGTAACAGGACCAACGCAGTTTTGAAGTTTTTTTTTGTTTGCATTTCTATTCCCGACTTTGCAGTTCACCAAATAGTGGATGGGATTCATACTGCCTGCTAAATTCACTGGTGAAGTTAGCAGGGCAGTATGAAATTTTTTTTCAAATAAAGGACTTTGAACGGTCCAAAACTTAACCTGGGATCTCTAGTTTTCCGTTACGACTACAGGATAGGTATGTAGATCCTGGTTGATGCGTTTTATAATTTAACCCTCTACTCCACGCACTATCATCACTATCACCAATGAAAATATAAAAACTAAAATGTCGTTTTTGTTTTTCATTTTGTACATTTGACTAAAAAAAAACAAAATAAATATAGAATTTAGTTCAAGCAGTAAAAAAAAAATAAAAACGATTTCTTTAATATTCATTGCAAAACTAAGCAATAATTTAACGAAAAAAAAACATTATTGCAAATATTCATTACAAAATAAATTAAGTTCGGAGTGATGTGAAGCAATTTCGGTCCTTGTCCAGCCACAGATTTAGTTTGCATTTTTTGCACATTGTAAATGTCCTGTACCTGAAGTCATTTTGGAATTGCTGCCTTGATTTTTGCTATTCGGAAATATGGTCCATAGAGTCGAAGCGAACAGAATTCATTGAAACGTCATGACGCCTTTCTATTAAGGATGATATGAGTAAACCAAAATGCAAGGATTTTTAGTCTTTTGTCGTTTTGGAGTGTTTGGAGTTGAAGCACGCCGACCTCTTTTCAGACATTGTTGACTCCTGCAAACGCGTTCATCTATAGCCGCTTAAAATCGAAAATAGGCATATATAAAAACGAAAAGATTGAATATCCATCTTTTTGTGAATGCACAAGCAGCCATATATGGCGTTCATAAATATTGTTGTGAATGGATAAGGAGCCATATATGGACGTTCCCTAAAACGCGCCGTGTTTGAATTCCACAAACATAATTGAAAATTTAACTATTAAGTTCTATTTTCCAATATCGAATCTCACTGAAAAAAAATATAACAGCCCTTATATTATTCGCTTTACCAATTATAAATAAACGATCAAAATGCTATTTTTCCACTGGCAGGTTCGCAATCGCAGTAGTGGGTGTTTAAAAATCAAAAGCCATATATGGCTTCTTGTGCAGTAGAGGGTTAAAACTTTTTCGAATATTTAGCGAAATTAGCGAAAAAATGTTCAAATTAATAGCGATTTTTCAATCAGTTACTATAATAATTATAACTGTAGAAACTATAAAAAGCGAGCAAAAACGACTAGATTTGTTACCAAACGAAAATAAAAGACAAGATTTATCCCTAAGGGTTTGAAACAATAAGTGAGCGTTGAACAAATAGTCTAGGAAAGATAGAAAATTTAATATGGGCAAGTGGGAACAAATTAATTCATGAAATTTTATTGCTGGTATCGACGCATAATTTTATCCTCAACAACATATCCAAAGTCCCCGCATTGGTCTTTTGTATAGATGCATTTAAAGAAGTGGAGAGGGGGAGGCGGCGTGAGATTAACAAGCTGAAAAATTTGTTATAATACCATCTAATCATATGTCTTTAGGATGCTTTAAAACGCTGATTTTTAAGAGACCAAAACTGAAATGATACATGTATCCTGTCGAAAGTTAATAAATATTTCATTTGGCATGTTAACCAAGAATCAAAAGAGTCCCCTAAAATATCTGTGGTTAAACGGCGTTTTTTTTTACGGAGAGATGCAAGTGAGTAATTATTACCATAACATCCATGAACAAATTTAGACACTTATGAAATTTGCTTAAAATATTAAATTTTTATTGGCACCAAAGGAGCAAAAGAGTCCATTCAAATATCTAAGGTCCAAGGGTGTTTTTTGGGGGTGTAATATTTGAATATTTTTTTAAGACCTAACATTTTGCTTCGTATAGGGCAGGTCAAACATAAACTCTGTAAAAATACTCTTTGGATCAAGTTATTTTAAAGGACTCTTTGGATACTTGGAAACCATGACATATTTAAAATTTTTAGCAAATTTCATCAGTGTCAAAACTCATTCATAGATGTTATGGTTATAATGACGCACTAACATCTCGTCCTCAAAAAAACACCCTTTCACCACAGATATTTTTGGGGACTCTTTTGATTCTTGGTAAGCATGACAAATGGAACATTTGTACCCAATTTCATTAATATCCCAGTATCTTAAAATGATTTTGGGTAATATTTTACTTGTTGTGCTTAAAAAATAGTAATCATTCTATAAGAAGGACTTTAACTTTCTACAGGATACATGTATTTTTGGTCTGTTGAGAATCAGCGTTTTAAAGCACCCTAAAAACATGTGCCATATAATTAGATTGTATTATAACAAAATGTTCAGCTTGATAAACTCCCACCTTCCATTCCTCTCCACCTCTTTAAATGCGTCTATACAAACAACCAATGCGAGGACTCTGGGGGACTTTGGATATGTTGTTGAGGATAAAATTCTGTGTAGATACCACCATTAAAATTTCATGAATTAATTTGTATCTTTCTTAGACTAAAAGTATTTGTACACAGTTTTTCGTTTAGTTTTTGTGAGAGAGATTTTTTTAATGCGAATTAAAGCTATAATTTAATATGGTGATTGGTCTTTTTTAAGCGCCAGATTCAAATTTAAATGAATTTCAAATAATACAGTATAACAGTTCAAATAGTTTTAAGATAACTTCGTTATTTTATTCAAATGAAAAGTGCTCCAATAGACTTTGGACATAAGATTTCTTGGAATGCAAAATAAACTTCAAATTTGGAGTCTTACTTCAAGTCTCTAGCATGGTTTGTTCTCCAGATATATTATGTGACCTAATAACTTCACTGTGAAGTTGGCAGGTCACTCAACTACTTACTTACTTACTTTACTTTTGATGGCGCTCACAGCCCAGGATGGGCTTCGGCCTCAACTAACAAGCCCCTCCAGCCAGCTCTGTCCCTAGCTAGCCGCTTCTAGTTGCACACACCGAGTGCTTTGATGTCGTCATTCACTTCTTTGCGCCACCTGTTACGGGTTCTTCCTCTGCTGCGTACCCCATCGGGGTTAGATTCGAAGACTCGTCGGGCAGGTGCGTTGCTGTCCATACGCTCCACGTGCCCCAGCCATCTCAGCCGCTGTATTTTCAGCTTTTTGACCAGGTCAACGTCGATGTATAGCCCGTATAGCTCGTCGTTGAATCTTCTCCTCCATACTCCTTCGATACACACCGGACCGAAAATCACACGAAGAATCTTCCTCTCAAAGCACCCTAGCAGATTTTTATCCGAATCTTTCAGTGTCTATGCTTCTGACCCATAAAGCAGGACCGGGATGATTAGGGTCTTGTATAAAGTCTCCTTGGTTCTCTGAGAGAGCGCCTTACTACTTAAATGCCTTCTTAGACCGAAGAAACAGCGGTTGGTAAGAGTAATTCTTCGCTTGATCTCTGCACTGATGTCATTTTGCGATGTAATAGTGGAGCCCAGGTAGACAAAGTCCTTGACAACTTCGAAGTTATATCTGTCCATCGTGATATTTTGCCCGAGTCAATGATGTTGAGATTCCTCTCTCGATGACAGCATATACTTCGTCTTGTCCTCATTACTTTCATCCGACCAAATTTTGCAGATGACCTGGTGTATGCTCCTAGCCAATTCATCTCCCGCTAAATTAAATAGTTCGGCTTGTAAGCCACCTGCACCAGCAGCCTTGTACAACTTAAGTTTAGATATCGCCAGCCGCACTTCGGTTAGGTCGGGTGGACGGAACTCTTGGCCATCATCATCCAAGTTGAATGGAGAGCTCTGCCTATTAGCGGCATCTTGGCTATCTTCGCCATTAAGCAGTCTAGAGAAGTGTTCTTTCCAGATCCTCAGTCACTCAATTAGGTACAACAAATATTTTGTGAACTGCAAAATCGGGAATAGAAATGCAAACAAAATGCAGTAGTTCCGTTACTTTAGGTGGAAGTTGCCCAAATATTTCTCTTCTTTTTAAAGATTGAACAGACATCATTCGATGTTTTTGTTCGAGTTCCGAAAACCCAAAGGAACATAAAAACCACGCACGCAATACTAAAATTGTTTTTTAATATTTATCTTTTGGGATTGGGGTCAGTTAGGTACCCCCAAAGCTCCTTTGTTTTTGTTGGAAACAGTGCTTAAAGATGCCTTAAATGTTTGCAAAACTGAAGTTAAACTAAAAAAAATATGAATGAAACAAATATCTATTAAAATCATATTATAAAATAAAAAAGAAGGATTGTGTGATTTTTTAATACATACAGTTTTTTCCTTTTTTAGAAATCAGCATATTAGTTATTATTTGCATATTATTCCGTGTGATTGAATTTGTTCACTCTTTCACTCCACGTTACACAAAACGTTCAATCAAATGATATGCAATTTTTAAATAAATACATTCGTTATACAAATGAAGGATATGCACACGTACAATATTATTTACATTAGGGTGGTCCTTGTAAAAACACCTTATTTATTTTTTAATTTGTATTTATTTTTATTGAATCTCCTTATTTCTCAACAAAATCCGTTAAATGTTTTCCCTTTATATTATTGTTAAAACAGTCAGCAAGACGCCTTAAGTTTTATATGAGGAAACCTTATGTATTTTTTTTAATTTTTACTTTGATAATAATTTATTAATACCAACCATAAAAGTTTTGCGTAAATGAAGTCACTTATAATGAATAAGAGAGAGCATTAGGCGGAATTTTAGACTTTGATAATTACATGACTGACCTGTATAGCGGAAAATGGAAAAAACAAAGTTCAAACAAAGTGACTATTCTTGTGCCAAATTTTAACTTTTTCATCTATTATTGCCAACATTGTAAAAATTCAGGAAATTGTTCTTAAAAATGCATTCATTTTCCTATATCTACATAATAAAATTTTCGTCGCCTGTGAGGAGCTGGTTAAACAGCAGATAATAAAAGACCTACAGTTTGACAAGATTTAGTTATTGGTTTAAATAAGAAATTAGAGGAGTAGGCGTTAATCAAATTAAAATAATAATATATATAAGGACCACCCTAACGCATATGTTACCTAAAACTACAAACTGATGTTGTCCTTAATTAAACAAAATTAATAGATAACCCCACACTCTCCCAATAAATATAATATTGAAGATTTTCTCAGAAACATCATGATGTAGAGGGACGACTTACCATTTTAGAAATTCGTTTACCTCCCTAGTTTATGTTTTTTCAACCTAACCTTTCTGCGTACGGACTCCAATACTTTTTACCTGCACCTGCATGCTCAATAATTTACCAACCTACTTCTACACATACGAATAAATAAACAAAAAGGATATATGGCGTTGGCATTGACTTTAATCAATGCAAAGCAAATATTTCAAACATTTCACAATAGACAATTCTACATTTTAACATTAATTTGTGTGTACATATTCAGTCAGATGTCACGAGCAACCGTTGAACAAAAAAGCAATGTGGGAAATTGAAGTGCTCACATAACCTTTATTTCTGGTTATTTAAACTCGCAATACTCATTAGCCTTCGAGAATACGGTTTCGAATAATTATTCTAATTCTGTTAACAATCTATGAGTAAGTTAATGTTTCTGGTGGGAATATCGGGAATATTGAGATAATTTAAATTTTCACCGAAAAACTTCATGGCGTTAGAAAAATGTGTGTTATCATGGGCCTACATGGGAATGAATTTAATATATCAAATATTTAGATACCTGTACATGTGAAATGACCGTCGAATTTCTATAGAAATTTTATCGCTTCTTATATCATGGCCTTAGGTTGAACTTGCTTGCTATGAAATACACAAATACATAAGATTGAAAAAGTTTATTTTTTCAAACAACTAAATTCATACAAATATTTAAAATCAGGTAAAACAAAACAATTATCAGGTTGTTATATTTTAACACGGTTTACAGTATACAACATTTCTATATCATCACAAACTAAAGTTTTATTTTACCCACAACACACGTGTACTTTATATACACAGACAAATCTTATTTTCGTTCATATTGAACATTGCTAAGTTAACTCAAGGACAGGTTAAGTAAATCAGGTTAAATGTTAAAATAACTATATGGAACGTAAAGTTAAAAGTTAGATGCAATAAAATTGAAATTTATGATTGATTTTTAAGAACATATTAATTTCTGAGTCTTCTGCAACTTTTTATTGGAATTTGCCGATTATTTTAAAGAAAATTTCGTGTCAAGCCCACTCAATGACTGTTCATTCTTAGAGGAAGTCCAGTTAAAAATTCATCAGGTACCTACAGCATTTTGACACTGAAATTACCATTTTCGACGATGATAACCATCTCAGTGATCCTGAGCCTATTGGAAGCTTCTCCAACTTTAAAGAAGTCACTGAGGTAATCCACAGAGGACGATCTAAACAATCATCTGGGCCAGAAACGATTTCCAACTTCATCATAAGGAAATTTCCCCAAGTCACGATGCTATTCCTCACAATACTGTTCAACGACTTCATCATCAATTGCTTTTTTCCGATGAGCTGGAGACAGTACTGATACAGAAATATAGTACTGATTACAAAGAAAGTCGTTTCTGGATATCGTCTCATGTCACTTGCCAGCTAAATCCTTAAAGGACTAATTCCTCGACAGTTGAAGGCGGTCTGCACTACTAACAATATCATATCGGATAAACAGTTTGGATTTCGGGAAGAAGATTCTAACCTACACCCAATATTGAGGTTCCAGAACGACGTTGTTCGCTCCCTCAATAACTATCAGGTGGCTGTTGGGTGCTTCTGGGATATATATAAGGCATTCGGCAGCAACTGGATACGGCTGCTAATCATTTTCAATATTTTCAGGTACAGTAATAAATTCAGTTTTCTCAATCCCAGATTATTTGTTGTCCATCAGGTTGAGAACAACCAGTCAACAACCAAAAACATCAGATCAGGAGTTGCCCAAGAATAAAAGATAGGACCGTATATTTTCACTAGCATCACAACGGATCGGACCTTAAGCCAGTTATTCTATAAATTTGCTCTATATGATGCGGATGATTCGGTAAATAACGTGAAATCCATGTATCCATAGTAATTCCAGCAAGAAAAGTAGAATAACACGTTAACCTCCTGCACGGACTCTACACAAGATGGGGCATCAAAGTTAACTCAGGCAAATCTGAGTCGGCTTTCTCTAGAAGACCCGCCGGACATTGCAACACTCCCTCAGCCATAAGCTGCCCCATCATTATACTCAATCTACCCGACACATCGCCACGGGACACGGATCGTAAGTGACGACCAGACCATCGCCATCGGTGAAATATCTGTGTATCGAGAGGTTACGTTTCAACCCGTACGTAGAAACTACTCTGAAAAAGCTAATTTCGCTTTCCACCGATCATCACATATGGCTTTTCTACATGGTTTTCTATTTTCCAAACCATCGCATGATGAGAAAGCTTAAAATGTTCAAGAAGAACATTCTTCGGATCTCCACAAGATTTCACTTTGCCCAACTCCAGATGTGACGAAAGGCTTTCAGCAACAAGAGGCTCTACAAAGAATCAGAACCAACTTTAGCACTCGTCCGAACCGAGTTTTAAATACAGCCGTCTCTTATTACCAGTTCAAGGTGCCTTAGACCTCAGTGCGTACTTTATACTACGTTTTCACTGGGCCAAATGAGGCAATTTCCTTGCAAATTTCCAAATGAGATCCGATATTACCTCATTTTCCATACAAATTCTCGTTTTCAAATGAGCTAATTTCAACCAAATTTGCACGAAATTAGATTGGAAATTAGGTGAATGCATCTAGCGGGAATACGTTTCAAAAGCTCTGTATGAAAATATCAATATACTATACTCAACAACATAAAACAGAAAGAGAAAACAACAAAAATAAACGTTTAACTGCCATTCCAAATTCAAAATGAAATGAGATATCAAATGAAATTAGCAAAGCTAATGAAAACACTTTTTTGCCAAATTTCGAAATTACATCATTTCGGCTCCAATGAAAACGTAGGATTACCTTGCTCATAGTATCAATTTGAATGTTGCTAGTCAGTGTTCACAGCAACTTCATTGCAGTATTATGCCATAAGTTATTATAGCAACTTTCGTTCAAGAGCACTCCCCAATTCCAAAACGGTAAACAAAAAAAAAAAAACAAACATTTCCATATGAAAAAACCCTTCATTATTTTAATACATTATGCAGATCAATCGAAAACAGAATGATGATTTTAAATATTCTCTTTTTCGCTTGTTACCTCGACCCACAATTTTCTTGTTTTTCTAATTTTTTTGGTCGGACTGGCAGCAAAAAATAAACCTATCAAAATCCTAACCATTCAACCACGTAATCGTCCCCAATCACTTTTATCGAATGCAAATACTGGCTCAGGTTACGATATAATGACATTAGAGGCGTCGTCGTCGGCGTCATCGTCGTCGCTTTCACCATAGAGCATAGACGCTTCGGCAAATAACAAATAAGATTTTTCATCCTTCAATTGGATATTTACCGTTTCACCCAATGCAGTTGTGTAAAACCATTTCTGCCATTTTATATTGCCTGGCTTTTACCCCCCATTACCACACAGGACCACCCATCCATCGCACATACACCCTCCCCCACCTCACCTGTAGTAGTCCCACTAAATCAACAAAACCTTTTTATTTGCATTGCGAAATCGTTCTAACCGCAGGTATGCAACGTTGAGCACAGACGGACTAATGTCATCGACAAGGATATTGTTGATAATGATGGCAGAGGCATGTTCAGTGTTTGCGGTTATCGCACCAACCGCACACCTCCACTCAATGGCTAAAAGGATACGTTTTATTTGGCTTTGACTTGGCTCATATCCCGTCACCGCCCGCCCGCGCCGGCCGTCCCGTTTGACACTCGGTTCGCAGTTTATTCGCCCGCGTTCGGGTGTCAGTGTGTGGTGGCGCAGAGTTATCTATAATGTGTAATTCCGATTTTGATTTGCAGCAGCAGGTGCATTCGGATGCAAACGACACGTGTGATGCTCTGCACGGTGTGCATTCAACGAAAAACTTTTGTTATGCAATTGTCATCGAAGCAATTTGTTAATAGAGCTCACTGACGAACGAGGGGGCTGCAGTTGCAGTTGCAGCAGCAGCAATTATAGTGCGGGAGAAAAAAATTGATTGGTGTCATGGTTCATGGAAGGGAAATAATAGAAAACGTTTCTCCTTCGATTGCTTTTTGTTAATTTTCCATTATTTTCCAACGAATGCTGCGAATTCAAAATTTTCGCGTACGACATATGCACTCCGAGGCAATTTAACATGACATTTTGTGGAGAGGTACGGACGGGTATATGTTTTATGTTCTGATGTTGATGCTGCTGCTGCTGCAGCTTTTGCTATTATTTCTGCAGATGAAGTTTAATCGATTTCATTTACGAATTGTGATTAGTAAATTGATGGAAAGTTCATTGTTTTATTTTATATTTATTTTCAAAATGATTTTTTTTTGTGTGGCACGAAATTGAAATTGAAGTTTAATGTTAAGATAGCACTGGGAAGCTATATCTACACAAATATTAATGAATACTAAGTGACCAATTCCTGCTTAAATTAAAATAAAACACACTTCAATTTTGTTAAATGGGATTGACTGTATTTGAACAAAGGATAAACGAAAACTTTGGCACGCAGAATAAATCTTGGACCACTTTAAAGTCCCGGTTTATAAAATTGTTAAGACTAATCCACAGTTTTATTACAGAAACTTCAACCACGGCGAACATGAAGTTAAATTAATCATTAAGGCATTTAAAAAAGTCAAAACAGTTAGATATTTGAGATGGACAAGATAAAATTAATTAAGTAGTAGCCCGTAGCGTAATGGTTAGTACGCTGGACTGGTAATTCAATCTGTATTTTGTTTTTTAAGAATTAATAAATTTTAGAACCCTTGATGAAGCCGGAAACTAACCGGTGAAACGTTGGGAAAAAATTAATTAGTTTTCTCGAATGATCATAAAAGCCCAATTTATTTAAAAGTTCAATGATATGTACATAATACATGATCAAATACCATTACCTATATTGGACCATTGCATATTGTACATTACAATCATTGGACTTAAGGTTTTTAGTTGATTCCCTAAGGAAAAATTTATTTTTTAAGCTCCAAAAATAACGGTACCTACCTGCTATATAGGTACAACCAATATACAAAAATTGATGTTACAAAAACGACTCTAACAATTTTGAAAAAAAACTTCAAGTCAATATAATACACATAATAAATATTTTTGTAGAAAAAATTATTTATAACGGGTAATTCCTCGTTAACGACCTAACCGATTTCGATTTTTTTATATACGCCTGTATCATTTTAAACAATTTAACATATACAAATTTAAAAACAACAAATTATTCTTAACAAATATTTTTTTTTTTTTTGAAAAATTCAATTCTTGAAAACGGGTTAATGATTTTTTTTTAAATTTTGTGTGAAATTGCATTTCAATAGACACTAAATTTTATTTTTTTTTTGAATGTTCAAAAAATTTTAAATTAGTTTTTAAGAAAATCGCTCTGACGACTTTTGAATTTGATTTTTCATAAATTTATATTTATCAAACAAATCACATGACATACTGTTTTGGGCTCCAGAGTTTTTAAAAGATTTGTTCAGCTTTAAAAAAAAAATCTAAAAAAAATACAGGTACAAGAATTTATATTTTAAGTTTTTGTTTATTTACCACTTAACATTTTATTTTTTACGACATCATTATATTATTTACCCAAAAACAATCATTGCTAATTTTTAGATGCGTTAAAGTGTTTAGCGACGAGAGCAGGTTTGTGGGATCCAGTCGTGGAGTTTGTTTTTTAATTGTTTTGGGATATTCCCAAATATCTTGTCATTAGCTGGGTTGATTTTGTCATAATTTTGCAATTCGGCACAAACATTTTTACATTTAAAATTTGTACCTACAATCCTACATACTACCTTAAAATTAAAACGAAAATATTTTTTTTTTATTTTCTCTATAATAATTTGGTTTGTTATTGTTTTGCGTGTAAACATTTTGCTGAGTTGCTAGTCACTCTCTCAAAAAAACACGGCTATTATCTTTATTATTAAATGAGTAAATTTCGAAATTGCTATATTTTAACTTTTTTTTATTATTTTCTCGTTGAATATTAAAATCCAAAGTAGTATCTATTTATTACCGTACAATTAATGGTTAGTGCGTTCGACTGTCACGCTGCAGATCTGGGTTCGCTTCCCAGCCACGTCCACCTAAAAAAAAATAAAAAGTTTTTTTTTCAGGGCTACTGCCTCTTGCGAGGAATTGACAAATCCTCCAAGAGTATCACTTGTCACGAATAAGTGCTTCTCGTCTAGCCGTTCGGATTCGGCATACAATTGTAGGTCCGCTCCATTCCTGTCGAAAGGCGCAGACAGGAATGGTTGCGAGTTGTCACTATAGGCCCAGGTTCTTCACGATTTATTTTTATTTTTTTATCAAAAAAAAAAAGGTTGTTACAAATTTTCATTTTCATTTTTTTTTTTTTTACAAAATGTTATCGAAAACTAATTAATAGAAAAATAGAAAAACTACTTGGTTTAAAAATATAATTTCCATATAAATCAATGCAACTCAACTTTATTAAGATATTTTAAATACAGTAACTACACTGCAGGCCAAAAGTTTGAGTCCACCCTCTGTTTTCGAAGAAAAACCAAATTCTAACATCGAAAACTACTTTTTATTAGAAAAATAAACATGCAAATTTAATGGGGAACATGTATAAAACCAATGTAAGGAGGAAAATATTTCTATTGTGTTTTTAATACAAAGAAATTTACTAAAATCAAGGGAAAATGGCTTAAACCGAATTTTTCGTCAATTAATTACATTACATTCGATTAATTTTTTTAAAAATCTTTGGAATTCTAGCTATAAGTTTTTAATTTGTTTCATGTGATATGTTGTTCCAGTGGTTCCCGATGATGGGCATTGATCCCGGACCCTTCTGTCCAGCTTCTCCCACAACAGCTCTATAGGGTTAATATATCTGGTGATTGTCATAATTGTAAACATTTCTTCATTTTCATTTTGTTTAAGGTATTCCTGACAAAGTTTTGTTCTGTGTTTGGGGTCGTTGTCTTGCTGAAATACGAATCCTTCGCCAATCAATCTAAGGCCAGAGGTCACAGCGATTTCTTCTAATATCGTTTTTTCATTTTTCCAGTCAACAGAGCCAGATATCCCACTCCACTTGAAGAGAAACATCCTTAGACCATTATAGAACTTGACAGTAGAAACCAGACAGTCCGGCTGCATCTTCTGCTCAGCACTGCATCGAACGAAAACTCTTCGTTTGGTTCCAAATACATACCTCGAACTTGGATTCGTCGCTCCATAAAACTCTGTTAAAAACTTTTTCGGTCCAGTCTCTATGCCTTTTGGTACAATCTAACCGTGTCAGCTTATTTTGGGGTCGAAAGAGGTGTTTTCGATCAGCAACTCGCCAAATAGTCCAGCATCTCTTAGCCCCCGTTTGACCGTTGTTAAGGACAGCGGCTTACTCCGTGTCTGATTTACTTTGGCACGTATTTTGGGTGCTGTTTTTCAACTACTTCGTTGCCTAGTTGTCCCTTTTAGCAAATCCTTATGTTTTGTTCTGGCTCTAGGCCGTCCTGATCGTGGTTTATTCTCAAGACTTCCGGTTTGAGAGTGACTTTCAATGGTAAGTTAAACATAGCACTTTGATATTTTTAACTACGAAACAAATTCCCCCTCTGATTCGCCTTCCTTAAGAAGGGTGATGATTGCAGATCGTTTTTCGATGGTGGTCTCCGCGACTTTTCCCATTAACAAAAAAAAAAAAAAAAAATTGGGTGGCACAGCGGCTCGTGAAGAACCAGGGTCTAGTGACTAACAACTCGCAACCATTCCTGTGTGCGCCTGTCGACAGGAATGGAAGGGACCTACAATTTTATACCTAATTCGAACGGCTAGACGAGAAGCACTTATTCGTGACAAGTGATATTCTTGGAGGATTTGTCAATTCCTCGCAAGAGGCAGTAGCCCTGAAAAAAAAAACTTTTTAGTTTTTTAGGTGGACGAGGCTGGGAAGCGAACCCAGACCTCCAGCGTGACAGTCGAACGCACTAACTTTTACGCTACGGGCTACTTTTTAGACTAGTTGCTTACACAATACGTAAAGATTAACAAATAAATTCCTCTGACTGCAAAGTGTGCGTTTTATATACAAATCTTGCAGGTCTAAAAAAAATTGGGTTTTGAGAACCCTTTTTATGTAAGCATTCATAAACAAGTGCTAAATCAACAAACGAAAAAAATTAATAATTATGAAAAAACCCAAACCCTTCCCAATAATCAATAAAAGCAGGTTTCTCACTTTTATAACAAAACACCTTTTTTTAAAAAAAAATTTATATTAAAAATACAACTTTGACTACCTGAACGTGTTGTGTACTCTTCAGTTAAAAACGTTAGGTAAAAAACCCAACTTTTAATTCATAAAACCATTTCCCAGGCATGAAAGCAAGGTTGGACTCCAACTTTTGGCTTGCAGTGTGCATTATGAAAATATTAAATTTTTTAAAAAGCTAGGTACATACGCTAGGTACAAAAGCACTCAATTTCACTTGGTTACATTTTGCTTAAGTAAATTTCTAAACTTGAATATATTTAAATGAATTTTATTTGGTTAATGTAGGTATACATTATCTCTTCAATCGCAAAGAAAAAAAATATATTAGTTCCACTTAAGGAAATACAACAAAAAATTTAAAAAATGATTTAAAGCAATTGCGACAAAACTAAAGCACATAATTGAATTCTGTAGTTGTTTTCCAATATTTTGTTATGAAGCCACTATTTTTGATAACTGATGCTTGATTTTATTTTCCAAAAACCAATTTGGCACTAATTTAGCGGTATGTTTTGGATTGATGTCATATTGGAATGTTCATTTGAAGGGCATTTCTACTTCTGCGTGTGGCAGCATGATGTTTTGAAGGACGTCATCATACACAAAACGATCCATTACAACATCTATTTTATGAGTTGGTCCGATTCTTTGACTAGAAAAGCATCCCCAGGCCAAAACATTTCCTCCTTCGTGGTTTGTTGTGCCGTTGTGAAACGTGGATTTAGCCTTTTGCGTCATTCCATCAGAACATTGCAGATTACACTTCTGGATTCGTCCGGAAATAACACTGCTTTCTATTTGGCAACAGTCCAGTCTATGGGTCTGACGGAATGAAGCAGTTCCGCAGACCGAAAAGCAAAATGCTAAGCCAACGTTTCTCAAAGTAGAAATGCCCTTCAAATGGACATTCCAATATGACATCAATCCAAAACATACCTCTAAATAAGTGCCAAATTGGTTTCTGGAAAATAAAATCAATGTTTTGAAGTGGCCGGCACAGTTACCAGACCTCATCACCATAAAAAAACCAATTGGAGATTGAAGATCGCCAGTTTCAACGTTATAGCTGCAAAAACAAGGATTTTCTTATTGTTCTAACAGAAATAGCTTGGAAGTATCCCGCAGGAAACCATAAAGAACTTGATTGAGTCAATGCCTGGTAGTTGTCAAGTATCAGCTATCAAAAATAGTGGCTTCATAACAAAATATTGGGTAACAACTACAGAATTTAATTATGTGCTTTAGTTTTGTCGCAATTGCTTTTAATCATTTTTTAAATTTTTTGTTGTAATTATGAAACTGTGTAACTAATATATTTTGTATTCCTTATCTTAACCTAACCTACATTAATAATATAATGTACATTAGTACGGGAGGCGACCGTATGTTTAACTATCTCATCGCGGCTTCAGAAAAGAATGAAGTTAATTCATAGCTTTAGTCTTAACATTAACAAAACCGCTGGTCGGACAAGGTACCCTAAACCAAAAATGCAACCGAAAAAGTGCATTTTCTACCCATTGGCACCTGAAAAACCTTGTCCGACCAGCGGTTTTGTTAATGTTAAGACTAAAGCTGTGAATTGGCATCATTCTTTTCTGAAGCCGCGATGAGATAGGTAAACCTTCAGTCGCCTCCCGTCCTATACATTAAACAAAACATTAAAGCTGAAAACAAACGTAAAACTAGACCCTATATGTATTTGAATGTATAGGTATCGTATTTCGAAAGCTTTATCATTCGTCTTCATTATTTTAGAATAATTAGCTCTTGTTTAAGATAGATCAAACCATCAGGTATTGCTCTTTTATATTCCCGTCTTTATTGCAGTTTATACATAAATAAAAATAATATATTAACGAAATAACCATCAACAATATACAGGCAATTATTCTAGGTTTCCAATTTCAATCGGCACCTATTTAATAATTTATTTATTATGTTAAAATATCTTTGCCATTTTAAACTGACACCGACACCTATTTGCCAAACTATTATAGTAGTCGAGTAGATATACAGGTTCTAGCAGTATTGGCATAGCCTGCCGATATGCGACATCCTTGTGATTTAATATTAAGCCAGTTACCAAACAATAATTTTGCTGATTTCAATCAATGACCATAAAATTAAAATTAACATTATTTTTGGAAAATTATCAGACGGGAGCCGTCGGGGAGGCCCCGGGGAATTTATTCAATAAATTCCCCGATCATTTAAACCAGGAAATGAGACCAAATCAGGTATAACGAGCGGGTAGAATGATTATGACTATGAGGGGAGGTGGTTGGATTATATCCGCCACACCGCACCACACACCGGTGCGGTGCGATGTGGTCTGGCATGGGGATATGGCGCAAATGTCATTGAATAATAATTCGGTATCATAATCGCTTTTATTGCTGTCGTAATATTCGGAAATTACCTACCTATCGCAATAGATAGAATTTTCATTGCACAAACCACCAAGGGCACGATGGAGCGGAGTGGTGGAGGAGCTAGCGAAGCTCCTGTAGTGCTTTTGTAGCTATAACTGATGCGTGAAGGGATGATATTTTTATTCATATTTAAAGAAAAAAGAAACTTTTAACTGCGTGAGCTCGATTTCAATGGGGTGCTTTTGGATATGATATGTAATTATGGGAATTGAAGAGGTGGTCTTGTATTTTGCTCACGATTCGCAATCTCAGTTTTTATAGGTGAATGTGACTTTTAACAACCTTATCTTTTTAGAGTTTCCACAAACAGCACCTAAGCATTTTTGCCGAACTCTCTCTAATTCAAATCCCCAAGAATCAGCTGGGGACTTTTGGTTTTAATGGTAGCCGACGCATAATATATTTGGCAAATCAGAAAGAATGAGTATATGACTGCCATGAGGAACCTTAAAATAGAACTACTCCCAGTCTTGAAAAATGAGCTCATGATGAAATAATAAAGCTGATTCAATGTGAGTAGAGTAAAAAGTAGGGCAGTGAAAGAAGAAAATCATAGGAAGGTATAAGAACAAGAAAACTTGTATAAATATTCAATTTGACATGAGACTAAAGGATAAAAAGAGTCCATATAAAAATATCTATGTTGAAAGGGTGTTTTTCTTAAGGGAAGAAGAAGGTATGGAATAATGATCATAACACCCAAGAATGGGAAGAAATTTATCAAAAATATTTCATTTGTTTAATGCCAAATTGAATATTTATACAAATTTTCATCTACGTAGGTACCATTCTTTTCGAGGTATTTTTTAATAGTTCCATCTGTTTTACTATGAAATATTGGATAGCCTAGTTTTGATGTCATCAGATTCAGAATCGAAAAATACCCTAATGCTGCGCGTATAGTAGTGCGACAAGCGATGCGATGCGAGAAATGTTTCCGTGCGAGAAAAATATTTACATTTATTATTATAAACGTGGGCACAGTGAAGCGATATTTGATGTGAGTGTTGAAATTTGATCACATACTTATCGCAAGCATCACGTTCACAAACTCTTTTGACCACTTTTGCTCGAATCTCGAATTCCTTCTCACATCGCTTCTCGCATCGCATCGCTTTGTCGCACTACTATACGCGCAGCCTTAATCCAAATTGTATCAATATAATTTTTTTTTAATTTCGATAAGTTCACTTTCGCACCCCAAATTTAGCTGTGGGCTTTTAGACTATACAGTATATGCCCATGTAAAGAATGTAGGTATTTAATTTGACTCATATAATTAACAGAGATTTATGAGGCCCTACCTATCTTATATTTACCTATACCTACCTATACTTAATTTTGTTATTTTCTGTTTAAGTAAGAACATGTTTTAGTAGTTAATTATTTAATTTTAAATCAGTCAGACATATCTTATCTATTTTATGATTTTAAATAAATAATGAGTTACTCCAAAGTTCTTCATACAAATAATTTTCACCCTAGGGTTTTCATACTTCGTCGAGGCTCCAACTTCCTCTCTATCACTTCTTGAAACCTTATAACAAAAATAGCATTTATCTTCTATCTCTAGCCCCTTGCGTAATTGGATTAAGACAATGCTGTTCAATAATTCTTTTCCAATTTTATGACGAATTTTTGTTTCAATTAAACTCGTTTGGCTGAAGAGACGCGCAAACTCAGCATTTGAAATAGGATGTGAAGTCAGTCCAATGCCAATCACAAATCGACCTAATTCCTTAAACATATTTTCCCCAGCTGCATCTTTAAAAGTTAGTAGCTGGATCCAAAACGCATTTGTAATTTGTGAACTTCGAGCTTCTGACATCTCATAGCAGATTTCTTAAGACCGCTTTCACACAAGGAAACTGAGTTGCCAGAAACGAGCTAGTTTGTAGGTGAGAGGGGAGATTTTTTTCTTTCCCTTACGCCCTACTCGCCTAAAAACTCCCAGTTGCCGACAACTCAGTTTCCTTGTGTGAAAGCAGTCTAACAGATTTCTTAACAATTTTAGCAGCCGAATACCATATTATAATCATAAAAGACATTTTGACAACTCAAACTTTTGTAATGAAATTGATAACAGAATAGCAGAATAACAGAACAAAAGACCTAGCTAGGCCCAAATAATTGACTTTCCAGATTGCACAGCAACAAATGCTTTAATAAATTCATTTCTATTAGAAAAAGTCGTTCATTTTATGAATCTTCGTGATGCGACGTTATTAAGGTTAAATCAGAATGCTTTATATTTTTATAAATATTTTTTTTTTCAAATATTATATCATCATGGCATTCAAGAATGCGAAAAATAAAAGCAAGAATGCTAGAAAAGCATTTAGCATAATTTTAAAATTTCATAATGCTCTCCTTTCTCTATAATGCTAGATCTAGCATAAATAATACCGTTATGGGAACACTGGTCAGGAGGCAACCCTTATATCTCTGGTCTGCCAGTGTTGCCACCATGGCAGCACTTCTTAAAAGTGAATATGGGATGTGGACTATTAGTGTACTTAAGCTCATCCCGCCAGGATGAAATGCAAGGTTTGCCCTTAAAGCCCTAACTATAATTCAGAATAAAATGTTTCATTAAATATATTTAAGGTAACACTTTAAACATACAACTAAAACAAAAAAAAACTCCACCATCAAGATAACCGATATTTTCACATTAACCCAACAGCTTTATCTATATGTTTAGACGCTTAATTTATAACACGACATTCGACCTGTCATTTAAAATACGTACATATAGATATATAAGTATCTACTAAAACCATATTTGTCATCATAACGGAAAATCATTATTGCTATCTAGAAAACTGTCAAAGCATTTCAACAATCGGAGGACAAAAGAAGTATTTTTTATATTTATATATTTGTGCACTATAGGTGTATATACAAAACCAAAATATCAACAAGAAAAAATAAAAAGAAAAATTGAGGAAATGTGCAAATTGCACGTCAATCGATCGATTTGCACCCTTCCTGTATATTTGTATGTGTGTGTGTGTGGTGTTTTTGTGTTGTCATTGTGGTGTAAAAAAAAAAGAAAAACATCAAAAAGGGTGAGCATAGTGAGACAAGAGTGTTTGACGCCATAATAGCACACTCTAGAGTGCCTATACTCACGAACCCAACAACAATATAATCGTACAACTACTGACAGCAAATAGTCTTTCATCGCCCATCATCATTTTAGTAAAAGAAAAGGCAACAACTCTCTGCTCCTACCGTTAAACAATAATAATCCAAACAAACTATGCTTTTTGCTTCAGGCGGTGGAGGTGATGGTGCTATCTATAGGAGAAAAGGGAGTTAGAAAATCAACACCCTTTTCTTTTCTTTTTTTTCAAATTTTACCAGGCTCATTTCTCGGGAATGGAACCCCCTCACTCCCCCTCCACTCCATTGCAGATGATTGTATATAGAAGTCGCAAAACTTGTGGAGTAGTGTGACAGGACTCTGTGAACTGTCATTAACTGTTAAATGCTTTCATAAAAATGATACACGGACAAAATCGGTACCATGTCTAACCGCCAGACGAAGGGATAAACAAAATAGAAAAAAAATATAATAAAAAAAGAACTCAAAAGAGCTTGGTGAGACAGTGACAATCTATATATAGAAGCAAGGAACAATCGTGGAGTAGATATGTATGTAGTTACAGGGAAAGGACATGCACCAAATGAGGGAAATGATCCTTTTGTGCAATCATTTCTCTATTTCTGATTAAATAAGTGCAGGACTCGACTGAGAACATAGAAAGGAGACCAGAAACGCGCGTACCATTCACTTTTGCAGCAGACATAGCGACAAGAGGCAATCAGCATTAATGACAATTTCACTCTTCTCCATCGGCCATCCTATATATAGCTACTGCCAGTACCATCAACCTCAATCCTCCTCCTCCAACCCCATCATCTATTCAGGACTTAGAGGCGTTCACAATCCAATGACAAAAACCGTTGATGTGAATTGACGAGTAACAGTTGCTTACTGTAGTTCCATTATAGGTATATGCAAACACGCTAACGCAATGTCTGCGGTGCTACAAAGCATCGCAATCGCAACAATTGAAAATGCTCCTTCGCCAGCCGTCTGTCCGTTCGTCCTTTGACACTCTGCTCTACCTAAATAACATACACAAACACATACCTACCTGCATAGCCACACATAGCATTATTAGACTATACCTAGTCTATTGTCAGCTAGAATGCGAGAAGGATTAAATTGTAATTTCACTAGCGTGCACCAAACAGGATTATAGACGGCGAAGGGTTGAGTTCAGAGTGTGGTTGTAGCAGGGCGGCCGGCGGCGGTGGTGGAAAAACTATACATATAGTGAATGAAGTGAAATGGGGGCGCGAATGAGCACAATTGTCAATTTTAGATCAGACGGTTGGATAGTTCTGTGGTAAGCCATTGAGCAAAGCAACAATGGTATTGTGTGATTTGCCTGATGTGTGTGTGTGATCGCTTTAAGTTGACAATTTTTGTCAATTAAATTGATTCATATAAGATTAAATTCAAAAACGGAATATAAATGCCATTCGTTCGAAAGTGCAAAACAATTTCAATGCAAATTGAAACAAACGAATTAAAGCCTTTATGCGAATGCTTTTGTATGGTAATGAAAAAAATGTATACTTTTATACTTTTTACTTTACTAACATTACAATCACAATGATGAAAAGGTCCAAAAATTTGATTTTCATGAAAACGTCCATCAGTACGTGTGTGGGTCCCGATGAACATCGAGCTTGTGCATAAACTGTTGAACAAATTTGGTATGAAGCGTTTTATATTTTTAGCTTAGGTAACTTAATTAGGCAAGAATTCGGAGGATGAAAATTGGACACACGGTTATCCGCAAATGAAGTTACATATTTGTATTTGAAAATGAGGATTGTAGTCCTTTAATTTCTTTTTTTTCCAAGAAGTAAAGCAAGATTCGCAGGGTGTACCTTGCACGTAACTATCAACTATCAATTAGAGGAAATCTGAAAAAAAAAAATTGGAAAAGCTTCTGATTTTCCGGAAAATTTACACTGGGTAATGAAAGATGGTTGAAAATAAAATGACAAAATTCGTAATAAGTTATATATTATATTTAGATATATTGGGGCGTATTCATAGTCATTTTAGACCTGGGTCTAAGTTAAACATAGCTTTGGTTGAATTTTTGGACGTTGTTTCTATTTTTTTAAGTTTACCATTTCAAAATATTTGAAGCTGTTTGTGAGTATACCAGGTTCATTATCTTATAAAAATAAAAATCGGTCTGTATTCATTGAGCGAAAATTGTCTTAAATTGTAGTTTAGTTAAACATGGGTCTATCTGCGACTATGAATACGCCCCATTATGTTTACGAAGACTGGGTTTTTATGTGGTATTCATCGAAGCATTTTGGATGAAGCGGAATATCACATTTCTTGCAGGAAAAAACGGTTTGGCTGGAACACTTGCGACATCGGAGACGCTTTTCTGTTTTGATGACAGTATGTTTGATGTTGTCGAAAAGGGCCACTTCATTCGGGTTTCCTTCCGTGTGAATCACAGGTTCAGTGTTTGTTTCCGATCGCAACAGGGAATCTACAACAAACGTTCTAAATTCTAGTTACGGCATTAGTGATTCCTTGGCAAATGTTTTGCAAAAGCAATGTATTATCTTTGCATTTACCAACGCTGCATCCAGTGCATTTGATAAAAGTGGCTATAGTACCACTTTTTTCCTCGAATTCGGATCCGATAATTGCTTGCAGCGTTATCAAATAAGTCAACTCCACCCATCGTTATGTTGTTTTCACGAATTGCATTTGGCATTGGAATGTTGACATGTTTTCTCTTTTTAAATTAAACTGTTTTGCCTGATTGATTGCGGTTGGTCCATCAAATGATTTGTTGTTTTTTTTTTAGAAAATTTAACACGATGGCTCTTTGACCACTTCAGTAACTCATAATCAAGACATGAATATTCTTTTTTAGTAGTTGAAGCGACGTTTTGGGATGTTGATGCACTGTTTGGATCATTTGGTACAACATCGACTTCCGGTTCATCGTGCATGTCTTCAGGAATTTGAAAATTTAAATCATCAAACCTGAATTCTAGCTCAATTTCACCAGCCAATTCATTTGGGAACATGTTTCCATCCTCCAAAAGCTGCACATTATCATCGATTTCCTCAATATCACTAACAGCATCATTTTTTGAAGGTAAAATTATAATGTTTGTATGAACTGCAGTATCCAAATTCAAATTAATTAGAATCTTGGAATTAGAATATGCACTCGATTTATAGTACCTGAGTATAGTACATAAGTTTAAGTTTTTTTTTAAAGTTTAATTTATTTATTGAATGCATACACAGTAAGAAACAAATCTTATAAATTAGTGTTCTGTTAGATAATACATTATAAGAAATGGAGAAATAAAAAGAAAAGTGACCTGAGCCTTGATGTTTCCTATACGCAAAATGCACTGCCTTATTATTTCTAAGAAAGGAGTCAAGTGGAAGGTCAAGGATTTTTCCAATATAGGACTCTTGAATGATTTGCTTTTTTTTTTTTTTTCTTAGAACTAGAATGTGCATCCTTTTGTTGGACAGGACGCAATCAAAAATTATCATTCTTTTACAAAAATGTTCGCATTGTTAACATAACCACGCAATATTCCGAGAAAAAACCGTTCAATCTCATATAAAGCAGCGATTTTTTTTTTTTTTTGAAATCCTACTGATTTCGGCGAGCGTTGCGAAAACACAACGTAATGCTTTCATCTAACCTGACAAGCAGGCAACTCATGTAAATTACGTCAGAATTATTTTAGAATATAATTTGAACCCTTATTTACCTGTAGTTGACATTATTTTGAAAAATTATAATTTTGACGATATTTTTCAAAAGTTCAAAAATCCTACCTCAAAATTTACAAAAACTTGTATTTTGAAATTCATAAAAAAGCAGGAAAAAAATTTTTTACCACAAAATCCAAAATTAGGTCGATTAGATAATTCAACTATTTCTCAAAATTATTTTTTAGTTTATTTCAATTTATTATCAGTTATGTTCCAGAAGTCTTCAAATATGACGTTGCGACAACGCAACGCCAGCCGGAAATGGGTTAAAACTGCTAAAAATGTATGTGCAAATATGTTTATAACGTCCTTAGATCCTTACCTGAACATTTGTATCATTATTCTTTAAGGGTCTGGAAAAACGTTGAATTAAAAGTTAAGTGGTTTTTGGGGGGAAAACCCGTCAGCAAATGGAATCAATGCCAAACAGGGTAACTCAACAACGGAAAGATCGTTTATCATCAATTTGTGTACGTAATACAGAAATAAATGAGGATGAAAGGCCCGACCAAACGAAAAAATAATTGGACAAGTTTGAGTTCAAGTTCTCCTGGAAAAGCAGCGGTGCAGAGCAAATGCTTCGAAACCCGCTGAAATACATAGCCAACGTGATTCACGCCAATCCGATCAAGAAAAGCTTATGAAAGGGAACAAATTAATTTATTTGCTTAGAATTCCATATCTATAAAAGGGGTAAATGAATATTTATTAAATTTTCTGTAAAATTGATCAATTTTTTTAAAGTTAGCTAAGATAGCAAGTTCGTGGGATTCAGGCGTGCATTTTATTTAACATCAAAATCGTCAAAATCAGTTTAAAATAATTGAATAAATAAGTAAGTTCATAGTTTCTCTTCCGTTGAAAGCGGGTCTTAAGGGAAAAAGAATCGGATTGCTTAGACATATATGTAACGGTCTATTGAATTTCAAAATATAATTCAAATTATATGTAAATACTACAATGAATTGAATAATATATTCAGTTTTCAATTTCAGTTGTATTTTTATCTTGAGAGTAGGTGTATATAACCCATTTTAAATTTTCGAAGAAGCAATTTTAAAAGCTCAAAATAAAATCAATTTTCAAGTATTTCATTAATTCAACGATTTTTGCATTTTTTATTGCACAGGTAACACATTTGCTACTTCAACTCGACATAATCTCAAATAAACAAATTGAAATTCTTAGTTAATAAATTCGATAAATGAAATTTTAGTCATGAACCCATCCAGTTCATTATTATTCAAATGATGTTCCCTTGCTACTATACACTCCTCTTAAAGTTGATCCTATTCAGGATAATTTCTTAATCCCAGAACGAAACTTATGAGCAGTTGTTGTTTTTCTATATTCTATAAGCAAATCATTCCAAAACTTAACAAGTAAAAGGAAATTATGTTTCTCTTCTCCATCTAGCTATTGTGTATGTCAAATTTACAAATTCTGTCCGCATCCGTAGCTACCTTTGTACCATCTTCATCTTTATACCTATCTATGTATATTATGGTGTACGTAGATTATCTATTTTATTATGACAAAGTTCATTCAACTAATCTTCAGCGATATTGAATATGCGTTCACACGCAGTGCTTCTTGGGAAAATAGTCAGACTCTTGTTTCAATGCCGATAGCGAATATTCTTGAAACCTGAGTGTATTCCTTGATGTACACTTATTATGATGAGAAGGGAATGTGATAACTTGTCGTTAGACGACCGTGGAGTCATGCTGTATTTTGTGAGAAAATTATTGAAATAATTAAAGAAAATTGACAAAATTTAAAGAAACAAAATATTCAACCAAATTTGCTGGTATTTTAAGACTTTTCAATTAACGTACACATGCACAGGTGTTCCTGTTCATAATTGAAAATGCCGCAAGCTATTCGCTTATACATAATATATGTATGTATAATATATGTAACTTAAAAATAATAATAGGTTTTCACTTCTTCTCGTACATTCGCATGTGCGGGAAAATGTTGAGGACAAAAGTGAGCTCATTGTTAAAGTTGTGATTTTCTGAAATGATAGAAGTTGCGTGGATATTGAGCTGCAGATTTTTAAGGTTTGCGACTCTCTTTTTCATTATTTCTCATTATTTGAGACACATAAATACTTTTCGTGACATATTTTTGAAGATATAAGCAACAAATCTTGATCCTTGCTTTTTTTAAAATAATGTTTTACCTCCAAGCCTCCAACAGAGCTATACTGCAGAGTTACACTGCTACACAGATGCAGAGGCCACAAACAGAGCTCTAGGGCGCTTCAAGAAAAATTTAGCGGCTGTCAACTGAGTTCTTAGGGCCTCTTACAGAGATTTAGAGGACTACAAATGAGCTAAAAGGTCTCCAACAGAGTTGTAGTGGCCTTCAACAGAGCTCTAGGGCCCTTCAAAAAAATGCAAAATCCCGGTTTCCCGGTGGCACAGTCCGCTCCTGGACCTTTTTCTGCAAAGGACAATGGGTAAAGATGTATGGAGTATGGGACCAACATTCTTCTTGGAAAAACCACAGATTTACTTAAAATCGGTAAAAACTCACTGAATAAAGAATCTTTAGTATCATAAAAAGCCAAACAAAATTTTCAATTTTTTGTTTATATTTTTGTTTGTATCTATTTAGGAATCAGTTCGTAATAAATGTAAAACCATTTTCTTCGTTACTAAATTAGGAATAAGCTAAAAATATTTCCAACCCCTTATCTACATATATATATAAAAATTATTTTTTCTCCGTTTGTGTTCTTATATCTCAAGTTTGGTAGCTCCGAATTCGATGAATTTTATTTTATTTGAAAGGTATTGTTCTGTAGCAGGTGTGTATGTAAAAAAAATGACTTTGTGACCGCTTACCATTTTTATGACAGAAAAAATTCTAATTAAAAAAAAATATGTCAACAAAACGAAGGAAAATCAAACAACATTTGTTTATGGAATCAAAACGGATTTTCAGATTTTATTATTGTCATTCAAAGAAAAAACCAAACAAAACAACAATTCTTTATAGAATCGAAACGAAAATTCAGTGTTTATAAATCATGATAGTCCAGTCATTTAAGCTTAAATTTGGTTAGAATCTCGGAATTCGAAATACCCAGCTGTAAGTCTGTAAATAGTTGTATATTGACACCCTTAAAGTTGTCTCAAAACCTACATATGGTAGGGTGTACGCAACTATTAAATTTCAAGGTAAAATATCACAAAAATCGGTTTTTTGCACTTTTTTTGTAAATAAATATTTCCTATGGGTTTTTTGCTATTTGTATTCATAATCAATATTGTAGAATACAAAATTCTCTAAAAATTTTGTTCAAAAAAATTTTTCATACCGTGAACCGTTTTTGAGATAGAGGGCGGAGAGCGCGTGGTCACAGCATCACTTCAGGTCACCCGGTGCCTCCGGTCAAAAACGCGCCATAAATAGTTGATGAACTATCGATAAATCAATGATAATAAATATTTGTCAATTTTTATTAACTATTATATTATATTTTATCATTTTCTTCATGCATTAAATCTATAACTATTCAATAATACTGATAACCGTTTCCTAAAATTAAAAAATAATTAAGGGAAAAACTTAAATCATAATATAATTATATTCCCATTTACACTAATGATATTTTAAATAGAAAATAATTCAGTGCATCTTCTTTAAAATCTGTAAATTTTAAAATCCTTCCACTATCCTTCCACAGTTATAACTATAAATTGGCTTAAAAAGTTAGAGCTCAGAATAAAGTATAGCATCTGATTTGTTTGATTAATATGAATTTATAAAAAAAAAATATCAAAAATTGTTGGAGCTGTTTTCTTAAAAAAATTATTTTTTACATACCTATAAATTTGTGTGCACATTTTCAAAAATAAAATCTGGTACGGCAACATTTAGTATTTAATAAAATACAATTTTACACAAAATAAAAGAATATTCATTTTGTTCATAACCTAGCCTAGCCATACTTTTTAAAATATTAACCATAAAAAAAAAATAAAAAAATTCAACTTAACTTTTTTGGAGAAAATCAAAAACCGAACAAATGGTTGTTCTGGAGGTACCTATCAAAAAATACCAAATTTTTAAAATAAAAAATTATTAAAAAGTAGCATTTTCTCATTTTAATTATTTTAATTTTTTTAAACAAAATCCTTTTTGGCGAAAAAATTGTCTGGCAGGTACCTTTATTTTTGGTCCTAAACATATAAAAAAAACGTGTGAGCAGAGTAGTCAAAAAACCTTTAGGCTGTAGGGGCGAGGACAGACAGAATTTCGAGACCCACTTTTTTCGCGTTTTCTATAATCGTAATGTTAAGGAAAGTTATTAACTAAGCAGATAGTACCTATATCGCAAGTTAAAATGTACGGCTCGGCTGTAACGATTTTGATATAAAAAAATATGCTTGAATGGAAAATTTATTCTTTGATTTTATTTTTTTGTAAAAAAGATTATTCATATTCAAATTTTAAATGCGTAACTAACTTGAAGTACCAAATCGCAAAATAATGATAAAATTAATCCAGCCGATAACGAGATATTAGGGAATGTACCGAAATAAGTATTAAATAAGTCAATTTAAAAAAAAAACCATAACTTTATTTCGATTATTCCATAATTTTTTGTTAAAACGTGGTATTCAGTTTTATTAGAACTATAGTTTAGAGATAACATGTACAAAGTTTAACCTTGTGTGCTCTAATAAAAATGCTAGTCGTTCAAATGCATTTGATAAGCAACAAAATCTGCACTGAGATGGAGCTTGACATGTGGCTTCGGTAGCGCGATGGGTAGGTCGTCGGCTTCCGAATTCCAGTCACAGTTGATGTCTTAAGTTCGATCCCCATGACGGGCAAAGCTTTTCAAATAAAAATGAACATATTAAGACTCAGCACCACACAAAGAAGTCTGATGATCGGGGTGGCACTCGTGAAATAGCTATAACTTCAGCCAAAATAACTTGGTGGTAGAACACTTTAGTTGTTGTTGTTACATTCGATTTAACCAAAGTCGTTACAGCCGTTTTCGAGAAATATTGATGAAACCGAAATTGTTTTATGGGAAATATAATCTGATATCGGTAACCGAAATCTTGTTGACCAGTGTTGTTCCTGTTAAGTTGTTTGTATGCATAACATTTATAATTTCATGAAGAAAATCCAAGTTGATTAAAATGGAGGATGGGGGCCACCATTTTAACCAACTAGGATTTTCCTTTTCGTATATTTCTAAGAATTGTTAAAAATTAAAAAAAAACAAAATATTCGAGATCAAGATGAACAAGAAATTACCATCGGTCCTGATGAAGCTAATACCACATTTCATAAAATAACTTCCGTTTTAAGTATTCACTGCACGAATATTTCAAACAAAAGTAAAGCATTATAGAACCACTAGACATGTATAAACTTTGAAACAAATAGCATGGTGTTTTAGATAGTATGCAACAACTGATATACACTATAAGAAAGATGCCCGCAAAAAGGACGAGGTCGGCAACAGTACCTACAATCCCCTTGTTGTTTTCTCTTCAATAGCTAGACATTTTTTGCCAACGAACCTTCAATTTTCAAGCCATTATCGGAACTGTGTATGCAGAGTGCATATACAAACATATATATGACGTAGATGATTCGGTAGAGTATAGGAAAATAGAACTTGGAAAATGGACAGCATACAAAAATATCTACATGTCAGCAGTGGGCAAAGGGATTTCCGCAAAGACATCATTGTTTGAAAAATTCTGATTTCTCTTTTGTATTGTTGAAGGTCATTCTATGTACATATCCTGCAAGTCCCAAAGGAAAAGTACACTGAACCCCCTAAAAAGTGGAGACTAATGGAAACTTACTTGAAATGGCATCCCCTCAGAGTTAAACTCTCATAGTTCAACATTTGTTTAATAGCGCCCCTGCGCGTATAACAAATGTCCTTAAATTGTGTGAGTGTTTTTTATATGTTTTCTATTTACCTATATAACATCGTGGCGTACATAGAATCATTTATCGTCGTTTTTTTTTTCTACCGACCTGTACCTACTGTGTGTGAACCGATTTGTAATACTGTCCTCTACGGAAATTGTAACATCAATAAAGCCCTTCGATTGTTTGCAACGGAAAACAAAACTTAAAAATGTTGCAGAAGTGTGAGGGAGGGATTGAGGAAGAGGGAGTAAGAATGAGGCGAACAACGCGACAGGTCATAGAAGGCAGAGATCCTGTCTACCTTTGGGCATTTGCGCAAAATTGGCAGCGATATTTTTTCCACGGACTAAGTGGGTAGGGGATTTTCAACAGCGATTTAACGTGATTTAGCGTGTTATGTCATCAGTGGTGAAAGGACTCGTATTGTAGCATAGCCTGAGTGCCACACATGTCCATAGTTTTACGAGCAGAGGACGATATTGTTGGCGGGTGGGTTGGTTTGGTAGGATAAGGAGGACAAAACGAGCGGAACGCTTCACTCTCGCTCATCCTTATATTCAATGAAAGGTGCTGACTTGTTAGCCAATAGAGAAGTTCAAACGGACTTACACACACCCGAAACTATTGTTTATGTAAGCTTCTTAATGCCACTCAGACTTAGGTCCTTCCTAACGGTCGTGTGTATGTTGTTATTGTTGTAGTTTGTGGGTTGTGTGTAAGCTGTTCCTTTACTTCCTGCACTATCTCATCACAGTATGTACCTATTCCTAGTTGTAGAGCGAAGGAGTGGATTTTCTAATCGATTCCCTCGTAAGTCCTTTTGGGTTCTCTGTAATTCTATCGTCGACCTTTTATAAAGGGGGTCTTCCCAAACGAAACCTATAGCTGCAGCTTGGCAAGCTTGATTTATTTTGTTTCTTTTACCAATTCTACCAATTTGTGGAGAGCACTTTACTAGCTAGATAGGTACCTACCTACCTACTACTACTAGTCCACATCCTTCTATTGAATGAATGACGACGCCGAGGACGAGAACGAGAACGACGACGACAAAGTTGTGGTAGGTATTGGATATCTTTTATGTGCGTTTTCTAAAATTGCATGCAGTTGGCTGCGTGTGTTCGTTTTTCGTTGATGCAATTTACTCTTTGGGGATTATGGAATTAACCGTTGGAAATGAGGTCAACGGTTTAGTAATTTTTGAAAGACAAATGTTGAGTTTCTGTTTTATGTGTGTTTATTGTAAGAAAATAAAAAACTTAAATGTATTGGGGATTAAGTGAATTGAGTTTTACTTATATAGAAAAATTAGCGATTAAACTTTAGGAGGATCATACACACAGTTAAAATTTAAATATATAATCATTTTAAATTGGTAGGTAAATTTAATTCTAAGGCAATAGATTGGTACAATCATTCTATCATAATCAATATCTATATATAGGGTGGTCCAACCATAATGCACGATGTTAATTGTGAGTCACACCTTAACGTCAAGTTTTTTGCCCTACTTAATTTGACAATAAAAGTCCTGCTTCACTGATTTTGGCTACGATTCGTATGGACCAAGAACCCACAGCAAAATTAGGGGTGTGAAAGTGAACCGAAAAAAAGTATTTGAGTCGAAAGGTGTGGTAATGTTTATGAAAGAAATGCAAGTCTTGCAGTCCCTGGAGGCGGGTTAAGATGCGTCATAGCAATTTGAAAACCTGAAAAAATCAACTTTGAGGATGAATGTATGAACCAAAAAAAATGTTTATGCATCCCTAGGTGTTAAGCCCCTGATTACAGATCCGTATGTTCAAGACCGATTGAAGGCGTCGTTTACTCTGCCAGACCGTTTATAGAACCCGACAAAATTAAAAGAAATGGGTAAACAAAATATTAAAAAACAACGGTAAGAACTAAAACGCCCTTTTATTTTTGTGTGGAAAGTCAGAAGTCTCTTCTATCACTTACTTTTTAAATAAAGTTCTTTTAGTGAACAGTTTTTGAAATATTAATTTTCAAACTCAAAATAAAATAAAAAAAATAAAATTTAATGTTCAAAATCCTTTTTTTTTAATTTCACGTAATTAGGTACTATTTTTTATTTCAAAATTCAATGCTCTTATCAAGTCATAGTCAAATACTGAAAACCGGATGGTTCTAGGTCTTTTACTTTTCAAGATATTACAAAATATAGAAACCAATTTCTTAGTAAAAACAAGAAAAATTCAACTTGATGATAATCAAGGTTGTTAAAATGATCATTTATCCGCATTGTTCTTAGTTTTATGAGAATTTTTTTTTTAATATCTTGAAAAGTAAACATCCTAGAATCATCTGGTCAGGAGCTCAATACCTAGGAATGGGTAAAACATTTTTTGGTTTATACAATCATCCTCAATGTTGATTTTTTTAGGTTTTCAAATTGCTTTAACGCATCTTAAGCCGCCTCCAGGGACTGCAAGACTTGCATTTCTTTCACAAGCATTACCACACCTTTTAACTCATATACATACTTGTTTTTTGGTTCACTTTCACACCCCTAAATTTGCTGTGGGCTCTGAGACTAGTACGATATCTAAAACTACTTTGGTTATTGTTTCTTAGCGAGGCTACGTTGTTAGAACCCATCTGCATTGAAATTGCCATATAATCTGCAAGTGGATGAAGAACCTACGTGCAACATTTGAAAGAAGTCTGCGGTATCGAAAGTATTGCAGCAATGTAACATGGCCACCTAGGACCAGTGCACAGTGGCTCACAAACGCTCATTGGAAGCCCTCCATCGCATCGATATACGAAATGATAAAAGACGTTTCGGTGGCGCAATGATTATGCTTCATAGGTTGCCTGTCATCCCAGGTTCAACTCCGCCAGATGAACTGAAGACTTGCCTGGAGCTATCGGCGTCGGACTTATGGAGATGTAAGAAAAAGTTGCAATTGAAAATGAACACACGAGTTGCTTTACTATGTAACTGACCAATCCGATGCAGAGTTCTTTTCCCGAATATCGCTTAAAATGATGTTGAACATAATTGGCTCAGTGCACGAGCGATTTCGGCTGCGAACAACAAGGGTGTCGATCAGTTGAATTTCGTCATTCAAAATCAATTCGCCGAAGAGATATTTCCATACAAAACCATCGTCTTTTTCATGGATGAAAACGAGTTGTGACGATTTTGACGCGAAAATTCGGGTTTATTTCGAGCGATTTGCCATTCGTATTTAAGTGTCTTTAGTTTCCTGTAAGTCTCGCTTTCTTTATGACAATTAATAAGTCGCAAGTACAACATTTATTTGGCATCAATCTTGGATTCCCATGTTTCACACATGGTCAATTATATGTGGCGTGCTCACTTGTCAGTAAACATCCCGCTTTGTAATTGTACCCGACCGAGAATAAAACGAAAAAACCTTGTCTGCCATAAAGCACTTCAGTGAAAAATCATCTTCCTTTTTGTTTTATTGGAAACTCCTTCATCGAAAAATCCAAAAGCCACAAGATCTTCCCACAGGTATCAGAGCGCCCCATTGATGAAATAACTTCATTTATTTTGCTGTAGTTTTCAAGATTTTTGAGAAGTTCTAGATCATTTCGTGGAGATGACGTCGAATTAGAAGAAGTCATCCAGGCCCTTACATTTATTCTGACAACAAATAGGCATATATCACTAATTCCTTGTTCTTGAATTCTTGAACTGAATGCGAAACATCCATATCTTAAGGATAGCTTTCAACATCCATCTAGCACGGTGTAGTCCAGCTGGAGCTATGAAAGACATTTTTTTTCTGAGAAACTCATCCCAAGAAAATAACTGTTAGTTACAGAAGTTCCTTGTATTCATCTCGTGGCTGGAACTTTTGGATCTGAGTTTCTTCCTTGATTTTAATAATTGCGACTGAAGGCTGTTTCGTATTTTTGTCTATCGATTTCGAGCCAAGGCTTTTTGAATATTTTAAAAACAAGAATTTCTGGCCCCGTTGATGTTGCCAGTGATCTCGTGACCACTGCTTCCAACATTTTCTCATGGATGTGGTAACGACATGCTAACCACAGCATGACTTTGTCCAATTTTTGTTCAAGAAGAATGCATGTGTCCCATTTCTTCTTCCCTTATTGACTGATGTTGTCTCGCATTTGCGACAGTCTCACCTGTGCCAGAACTTAACTTCGGTTCTGTGATAAGTTGATCTATTTCTTTTCCAGAAACCAAAATTGGAAGGCTATCAACAATTATCATGTCCTACTATATCCTTTAAAAGCTTTCCGTCCCAGTGAATTGTCAATTGGGGACAATCATGAATAAAAATTTTCGAGGCAATATTTAGCAGTTTTTTACAAATGGCACCAAATTTCCAAGGGAGTTTTTATAAACATTCGATTCCACGGAATTTTTTTTTCGGAGGCATGAACATTTTTCGGGGCACAAAATATTTTTTTCGTGGGGGAGGTTCCGGATACTACCTATTGAACTAAAAAATTTCAAGGGAAACTGAATTCTTAGGAGATGATTGAAACCAGTGAATTTGTTGCTATTTGGGCTGAATTTTTTTTTGCATGAGAAGGAACCAGTTGAAAGGTTGGGGTATGGTCATTTCAAAAGTTTCAAAATAAGGCCCACCCTACTGCACATGCGCATCAAAGAAATAAGGCAGTAGTTCGAGGATCAATGAGTTATGTATGGTAACGTAAAATTTCTTAACAATTTTCACAATGGGCTGGCAAACACAAACGTAAGCCAGTACGGCAATCCGTCTTAAAGCCTCTTCACAGTGGATCAATAATGAAATAGGCCACTCAGATATTCTGAACTTGTATACGTTTCACTTCCAAGTATCATTGATTACACTATCCTACAATTTCGGTTAACTTTCAAGTTTCCATACCTTCCAGATTCACATGGGAGGATGTGACATTCTCGGAATATGAATCGATTCATTTCTCTACGGACGGTTCAAAAACCCATGATGGGGTTGGTTGAGGAGTGTACTCAGATAGACTAAATTTAAGTCTCTCATTTCGTCTTACTGACCATTGTAGCGTGCGTCTATCGAAACCATATTTGTAATCAGGAAGTTGAGGGCGTCAAGTTTTATTACATTTGAAATGGTTTCCCACCCGATTTCTATTTTAAGAAAAGTAATACTTTCAATGTACTTTTTCTTAGTAACGGGGCCACTTAGTGCTGGCAGGCGAACGTATTCGTTATCACCTTCACCAGGACTACATGTACCATTAAAATCTTTTGTTTTCCTTTCACGCCAAAAATCTGCTGCCACCTCTTAGACTATCAGTTTCTATTGTATTGATTTTTTAAGAGTTCAAATTCTTAGGGGGTGCCTTACGCAAATATTGCGTTGTTTTGTGGGAAGTTTTTAACTTCTTTCCTACTGAAGTAAGAGGCTGGTCGAAAACTGCCTGAATTGGTTCTATAAATAGGGTGTAGTTCCAGAACTTAACCGGCACTACTAAGCCCCGTTGAATTGGGGGAAGAGTTCGAAAATCAAGATTTTAACCTTACGATATCGGTGGATAAACTGAGATTTAACTATGGTCTAGGGTTGTGTGTGGAAATTATTTCACTTTTGATGCAAATTGTTTTTTCTTGTTCATATTTTCTCACAGTAAACCGAGTTCGAACCTTTATCTGCGTGTAAATCACGTTTGCACAACTGGCCTTAAATATTTTATTAAAAATAATTTAAATTAAGTTCTTAGCATTTCAACCATTCCAGCCTTCATAAACTCAAATTGTATATTAAGTCCTAACAGCCAACATCTCAACAGAGTTTGCAAATTTCAAAGAAGTTTTCAAAGATTAGCCGAGATTAAAATGGCAGAGGCTGTTTTGGATAGATGTTAACAATTTTGTTGTGGTATAATTTACAGTTGTTAATTTTATACCCATCAGCAAATCGTTAGTACAAGTTATTTTTAAAATAATTTAATCGACCTCAAACAAGCAAACTATTTTATTTCCAACAACTTTTAATAGATAGCAAACCAGAACTATAAACAAGAGTTTAACTTATCTCTGCCATCGCCTTCGAAATCCTAGGATTCTGCGAGTATAAAAGAACAGTATTGTTTTAATAATATATGGGCATCGCTATCTACAAGAAAAAAAAACATACAAACTTCATCTTAATCTTTTCTTTCATTGTTATAGGGTATACGGACTACGGGGTATACCTATGTCTATGGTGTTTTAGTTTTGTCTTCATTTTGCAACTTCGAAAGAAATTCTAACAAATCCGATAATTTTCAACGTCTGGCATTCTTTTAATATCCCATTATCCCTCGTTGTACATTTTCCTAAGATTTTTCCCTAACGTCTGCTATAGTTTTATTAATTTTTCTCCGGCATAAATGTTGCAACATTCGTTGGATCCACCCGCCACACCGATACAAAGTGTAGGTTGTTGTGATATAAACTCAACCTCCATGCCAGCCAAACGCCAACGCTTTACATTCTTTTTTTTTCATTTGTGCGCTTGGAAATTATAAACAAGAGTTTGAACACTGGCAACGGAAATGGAACAAAAAGGATTGGGGTTGAGAATCAAGAGCTGAGAAATAACAGTACCTACAATATAATGGATAACACACAACACACCAGCCAGCGAACA
Organism: Melangyna quadrimaculata; assembly: GCA_949320155.1. Lineage (NCBI taxonomy): Eukaryota > Metazoa > Arthropoda > Insecta > Diptera > Syrphidae > Melangyna > Melangyna quadrimaculata. The sequence goes on from OX439483.1 coordinate 446,995,604, forward strand.
TGGGGAAAGGGGTTACACAATGGGAAATGTAATGGAAATTTACTATACGTTCAGGTGCAGCAGAGAAGCATTAACGTGAAATTCTTAAAGTTAAGGCCATGAATGTGCTCGCGCAAACGTTTTTATATTATGATAAAAATAGGTTCAGACTTGCGGTGGGGTCGGTCGGTGTGGTAGTGACATAGAGAAGGGAAAGGATGCTTTGGCAGATTTTGTTTCTCTCTGGTAACCAACCAAGTATAGGAAGCATATCACAAGGCTGCTCACACCTAGAGGTGGAAATTGTTTCCGCAGCAAATAGATTTGCCAATACCTTCTGCTACTAAAGGGATAGGTATGTATACCAGCTATACTGTGCTGCTCGTTTTTCTGCTGCTACTGTTGGAGCAGATAGCCATAAGGATAGGTGATACAACTCCGTGTTTTTATTCATTTCTGGTATGTTTCTGTTTATCACAGATATACGCTTGAGAAGAGTAAATATAAGATTGAAAAAGCCTCACAATGAACATCTTGTTGGACAACTGATTACACTTTAAAAATAAATCGATTAATATTTTAATGAATATTGGATGTCCCAACGAAAGCGCCGGATTTAAATTTGCCTCAATTTTGTAATACGAGGTGATTTTTGATTGACAGTAGTTATCACGTTCAGACCACGCGATTTAAGAATATGCGGAGAAATATTCAAACCAACAATGGTGAAAGTTTTCTGAAAACAGTTCACCAATTACAAATTTTCGGTCGCAATCATGCGCCAAATGAACCGACAGTAAGGCAATTAATTACAAAATTTGAGACCAAATTTACGCCGATGGATCAGAAGATCATTGTTCGTCATCGTCCTTGTCGGTCACTCAAAATATAGCGACGGTAATGGAATCTGTGGCCGAGAAACCAGGAACTTCCATTTGACATCGTAGTCAAGAATTTGACATTTCCGCAGGAGCACTATGCAACGAATTCTGGTAAAAGATCTGCATTTGCACGCGTACAAGGTTCAATTGGTGCAATAAATCAAACCAAGGGACCATGCGCAGCGCACTAGTTAAGAGCCTCACTGTCGATTCATTTAGCGCATTATTGCGACCGAAAACTTGACGTAGTTGGCGAACTGTTTTCGGAAAACTTTCACCAATTTTGTTGATTTCACCATTTTTTGTAATTCTCCATTTTCTTAAATCGCGTGGTCTGTACGTGACAACTGTACAAAAAATGACCGTATATCTCGTATTAAGAAAATGGCGGCAAATTTAAATCCGGCGTTGTTGTTGAGACACCCTTTTCATTTTTTTAAGTTTCATGTTCGCAAAGCCATCAGCTAAATCGATTTAAACGAATTATTGATTTTGTTAATTGCGTTGTCAGTCTATGAAAACGACAAAAAAGAACACTCTTGTTTAATAATTTGCTTGGAGGTCAAAGTCATAGTGGGCAGAGACAAAATCTTTTGACCAAATTTAATGATTGGAATTTTCCCTTCAGCCTGTCGCCTGTGTATTCGAAAAAAAATAATTCGGTTGTAAGTGAGCGTGTGCTTCGGTTACCATTTTAATAATTTTTTTGTTTTTTTTGTGGAAAGTTTAACTATCGTTCTTTTTTGAACACCTACATAGCAAAATGTTCTTGTAAGATTTAGGACCCATTTATTCACAGTCCATTAAAAACTGGAATTTGACTTATTAACTAATATCGTTTTAAATATAATATTTTCGTTCAGAATACTTCATTAATTTTTTGATTCGTTAACTGCCACGCTCTAAGTTACTTCAATCAATTTAAATGCTTTTTAGAGTTATCCTTTTGTCTTTATTGTGAGTGAAAAACTATCAATTAAGAACTAAAAAAGGTTAAATACTAAATAGGTATATGTAGCATCTGTGTATTCATTCTCAATTAGAGTTGACAGTCAGGTGTTTGTGTTTTTGTTTATTTGTTTGTAATCTAAAAGTGCGAATGATTTTAGTGCACTGATAGATAGATAGATAGAAAGGTAAGATTTTATTTTCCATAAATAATTTTTTACTTTACATCTTAATCAATAAAGCATGGCTTACAAGACGCCTGCCAGATTTTGCATTTAAATAAATTCTTAACTTATTGCCACGAAAAGTCTATCATCTCTAAGTGAAATCTTTGTTGTCGGTGATTTCTCTTATATGGCTTGTAAGACTTGGACAAGCCTTGGTCTTTTTCGACGTACATTATATGGGAGACCTCTATGGATGAAAATACCCCGACCCTTTAGCTCGTTTGAGCAACCAGGTGCACTGAATCGAAATCCAACCCCTAAGTAATTTCTTTAGGTTTTTCGAGATATTCCAATCAAAAATCATTAATAACTGCTGTTACGACTTTTTTCATCATAAACTTTTATAATGGTTAGAGATTGTTTTCACACCAGAATGTCTTTTTAAATTTTGTGGGCTTTTGTTTTCCAAATTTCACTCTATAGTCTGGGAGCACGCCATATGACGACATACCCTCATCTCTTTACAAGATGAGAGGTACACAGTTTTGTAGGGTAGGTCATCATTTGGCGGGCTCCCCAACAACTAAATTATGATTATAAAAAAATAAGCAAACAAAAAATTGATTGTCAACGCTCATTAAGAGTGAATAAAAAAACATACCTATTTCTTTAATCCTCTATTAAGACACAGCTTCTCTAAAATCTTCTATTTAAATTTCTTTTTAAATAAAGCTGTTTGCGAGAATATTTTTAAAAACTTATTTTCAAACTCAAACAAAATAAAACAAAATAGCCCTTCCCGCCTAAAGCGAGGCGGTTACGAACCCACTGGAATACTTTTTTTTTGACCCAGCCCAACCTACATGGCCCAGCCTTTTGAAACACCTTATGCTAGATAACTTGTATAAAAAAATGTCAGTTGAAGGTTGAAGCGCACTTCTTACAGCTTTCACAAATTTTCTATTATGTTTTCAACGTAGAAAAACGGTGGTTAACCCTACTTTACACATACGCACTTTCCTTTTCTTGCAATCAAAGGTGTATTAAGTTAAATTGAAAATATTACCTGATTTCCGTACGTAAAATCAAATCATTTCATACCTGCAAAGAAAAGAAAATTTATAAAATTAGCTTTTAAATTTCGATAAAATGACATGCAGCAAAGTACATATACAGGGTGATTCACCTAATGTTGTGACAAAAAGGAAGATCATTATAAGTTGGGTCAAGGAAATAATAAATTGTATAGGATGGGAGATCTATTCTCAAAATTTTGAAAAAAAAAATGAATCTGATTTTTATAAAAATTTACGTTATGAAGTATTCTTTTTGTTTTCAAAATTTCATGCTCATAAGTTGTATTGAAAAATTCTATATTTTCGAAATTGGGCCATTTTTGTAATCGCAATTATTGCAACTTATATCGAATATTAATAAAACTTATATCGAATACTAATAAATATAAATATTTTTGTCTAGAATATATTAAAATCTCGAAAAATATGTTCAATATATTTTCCATCCAATTCGTCCTTTAAGGGTTTTTATCCTAAAAAAAAGCGGAATATCATAAACACTATGGCTGCTAAAAAAAATTGTTAATGGGAGCTTATATAAATTTACGCATAATCTTTAAATTTCGTCCGTACAAATTTTCAATAAAACTTGCCGAGATATATGCGAGCAAATTTATATTTTTATGACATTTGACGTATTGAGGAAGCAATATCTTCTGACTTATGACTTGTATGGACAAAATGGTCAACAAACTGAGCATTTCTACGTCGTTTTCGAAAACTTAATTATTTAAGAGTATCAAATGCAAAGAACAGAAATTGAAATTATCAACAGGGGTAAAAGAGACATACAGGCTGTGGACAAAATATGTAAGAAAGCGATAAACAGCTAAAACCACTTAAGTCGACTTAAGAGTTTTTACCTGTTGAGCACGAAAAGTCATAGGAAAAAAGAATGGCTCCAGCTTTTTTTCTTGCGAATGGCAAGATGCAAAGTTGTGTATGAAATACTTTTCGAAAGCATTAACCGTTCCAGAGTTATTATGGGAAAAATTAGTATTTTCTACTTTCAACCTTGCACAACCAGGTAATGGACGTTTGCGTCAATAAAACAATGCCAAAATAAATATAATTGCGTTTAAAAAATCTTAACTTGATTTTTTTTTGTCAGAAAAAGTACAATTAGGTCTGTTCCTTTACTTTGAGTTTCTGTGACTTTCAGTCCGAAGTCCTGTCAAGTTCATATAAGAAAAATGAAATTGACAGAACTTGGGACTAAAAATCACATAGAATATCACAGAAAAGCATGGTAAAGGAACAGACATACTATTTGCCTGATGGAGATACAGAGTGACAAATTTCCCAAAAAAATCACTCATGCATTTAACCCGGACTATTATGTGGTGTTGATTAAAGTCCAAACTCAACACAGTTTTAAGATATAAATTTGATGATATCATCAAGTGTGAAGCGCACAATTATGAAAATAAAAGTAATGATATTTTTTTGTAGGTTACACATTTAAATGTTAGAATCGGTCATAATTTACCACGATATTACGCCAAAGAACATAGAAGTCGGAGTTACCTTTTTTGAGTGCATTTTGAAATATAAAATCATTACCATTTCCCTAATGCTCTTGCTCGGCTCATACTCATAAAACTAAAGCTATATGTTCCTTGAAATACAATGAAAAAGTTTTGATTCCACTCGACCGAGCCAGTATATTCTCAACCGTCTACCCCTTGTTTCCCCGCCAACAAATACCCCCTGTCATCTGCTGTAGTAATTGAAGTTTCCAACACAAAGTTTCAATCCTCTTTTGAATATAGCTTTTGAGGTGTTAGAAACACCACTTCTCTACCTTGAATGAGTTTGAATGAGTTTGCAGAAATACAAAAATAAAAAAAAAATGTTTGACTTCGTCACCGTCATTGGTTGCTTGCAAAGTCATTCGATTTGATCTCCACGGAGGATTCTTGAACCGCGCGCAATACTAAAAGATTAAAAATTTACTCTACCGTTGTCAGGACTCAGGACTCTTATAGCAGCAGCAGCCACCCGTCTGGTGTTTGTTTTGGGTACGGCAACTCACATGGCACAAACACGTATCGACTTGGGAATCAGTTGTGTCAGTATGAGAGGTGTGGAAATTACAATTTAAACGTTTTCAGCGGACCACGATTTCGCAAAAACTTTTACAATAAGCCCCACAACCAGGACTCGAAAAACGACCAACTTTGCGTCTACCTACCTTCATCCTTTTTTCTGTTCTTATATTTCGCGCAAATATAGAAAGCCTTTGTTTCTATACTGCAGAGGATGTTTTTTTTTTTTTACTTGTTTTGTTTTCCCTGCATGGATATCTTTTTTTAATAGTTTTCAGATGAAAACGAAAACAGGACTAATTAGGATATACACCTTGAGTGTAACCACATGCCATTCAACATTCAGAACGGGGCTAAACTTTTGGTACACCCGTAGTGTGCATCTGAATCCTTCCCAAAGGTAATTAACAAAAAAAAATGGTAGTAGAACTTTCCCTCCATAGAACAGAGGTGCGGAAGAGCGTATTTCTTTGGATATTTCATTGGCTTGGAGTGGGTAAACTCTCAAAGGTATTCTCCGTGTTACCGTGTTCTTGTTCATGTTCGTCGTCGGTCGTTGTCGGTCGACATCGCCATCGCCATCCATATCCTTGGTCGTTCCGTCATTGAGGATCTGCACCGAGCGATGAAGGCAATGGTGGCGATGACGATGATGATTTCACACAAAATAAGAAAACAAGGATACAAAAATAAAGGAAGAAAGTCGAGACCGAGAGTGTGACTTTGTATATGGAAGGATAAGGTACATACCTACTGGTGCGGTGGGTGGTGCGCGGTGAGCGGTTGCGGGTTAGTTCGCTTCGTTCGTTTGTCCGCCGAGGGAATTGCTTGGAAAATCACTTGATTTTGCTTCAGAATTAATGGAATCACGTACGACCGCAAAATTATATTCTTTTCCTTGTGTTATCCTTGTTAGAAATGTTCTTTCTGAAATTTTGTTTTTACTCTACTTTAGTTTAGCTCGTCTTTTGTTCCTGTTTTGCCCTCAAATTGGAAAGTTGCAAACTATAATAAGTTTTTTTTTTGTTATTTGTTAAGAATTTTTATATACGAGTATGTATGTCTTTTTTTTTATTTTCTTAGCATCCGGGACTTCTATGGGCAGCAGCAAATGCAGCAATTGAACATGTTCGTTCGGTTTAATGCTTCCCGCGATTTTTCTTATTTTTTCTGTCCATGTTGTTTGTGTTTTTATGATTTTTCAAGGATGATGATGATTTTGAAATTTATTTTTGTTCCACAAAGTTCAGTTATTTATTTGGAAGGTGGGACAGGGACAGTGTATTAGGAGATTTAAAAGAATGGAAGCAGAGAACATGAAATTGCAAGCTAAAAGGTTTATGAGATTTTTATGATTTTTACTTTTGTAAAACAAAATTATGTATTGTAAAAAAAAATTTACTAATGGTAATTGCAAAGCAAGTTAAGTTAGCAGTTTTTTAATAGATTGAGATATTTCATGGAATCTGGATGTTTGAGTTGTAGCGTGGTGGTGTACCATAAGAAAGATGTAATAACTGAGAATATTTAACATTAGAAACAACTGATTTCTGGTTAATACATTTTTTGTTTTGTTGTTTTTGATTGGACTGTCTAAAATATGTTTCTTACAAAAAATCATAGTCACAGATTTATTGGTGAACAAAATGAAATGTATTTTGAATCGTTGGTCTTCAATTTACAATTTTTCGTGAAAACTAAAAAAAAATGTAATCTCGTTCCAACCCGGTACTGGTCTATCCTCAAGTGTTTTTGGAAACAATTTTCATCTACATACATAGAGTTTGAATTGAATAATTCTTTTTTAAAAAACAGGAAATTTAGTAGATTAATTGTTTTCTGGAAAAGCCATCAACAAAGGGCTCTCGTTAAATTTGAGTCAAAATTTAAACCTGTGTTAGGCGCGATTGAATTGAAGTTATAATCGCCTTATTCCAGTCATGGAAACGGTAATGTTCAGATGTGATGAAATTCAGCCCCAATTTATATATTCTCTTTTAAATAAATCCAGTTTTAGCTTGATGTGCCGACCTATACTCCCGCAATGTCAGCCTGACGAATTACAAAATAAAAATCGAATTTGCATCAATTTGATTTTGTTTTTTACTTGAATTGTTAAGTGTCTGTCGAAAATTACTTCTGACCAGTGGAAAATTTAACGAATAAGCATGGAAACAAGGCACATGCCAAAATAAAAATTTCATCGAATTAACGACCATAATTTGTTGTTCTTGATTTAGGAGATTTTGTCATTACTACACCCAAATTTGCTTTGTAAATTGTATGTTCAGAGTAATTATTAATTATATTCATAGTACATTATTTTGTACCCAGTACATTAATAATTCGCTATTTTTGTACACTTTTAATGTTTATAATTATTTTTTTTATCTATAACTTGATATATGGTTTTTTATTCAGCGCCTTCGCTGAAAATATTTAACGGAACTACATGAATTATGTTTCGTTAGAAATGTTAAATGTTTTGTCCCACAGATGTCCAGAAACCAAAAATTATGTGCGTACCCAACTAACAATTCAGCTTCTTTTAGCTTAAATATATTGATGTGGCACAGGTTTCACTTTATATAAAGCTTCGGTACGGCCTTTGGCGAAGCCTTTCGTTTTTAAAACCAAACGATTTAAATGAAAAAGGAACTTACATATATTTTAACTGTTGTCTCACAAAATGTATGTTTGTGTGACCACTTCCATGATTTAAAAATAAAAAAAAAACATTAAGTAAGAAAACTCCGAATGGTCACCTGTATTTTTTAAATTATTTCAATTTATCAGGAAGTCCCAATGAAGTTCTTAGGAAGCTAATTTCGGTTTCAACTCGTTCCAATTTGGCACTCATTTTTCATATGCCAGGCTAGCTCAATACCTAAGGTGCCCGACTCTTAACCCAACGATCCTTGGTTCAAATCTCGCAAGATCCATCAAGTAAGTAATGTGTTTTTTTTCAGATATAAATAATTATTGTGCATTAAGTTCCAGAAGAAAATCATTACTTGCTTGAAAATAAAGGAGAATATGTAGAAATAAAAATAAAGAATTTATTTTTATTTTGTTTGGCATTGTGCTTCGAAAAGGCTTCTCCTAGGCATCGACAAGCCTTTTATAAGGGTTTTTAGATGTGCCTGTCGAAACATTTGAACAAAACCATACTACTACATTTGCAATGTTCGAGTGTAGTTTTGTTCTATAAGGCCTTAGCGGAATAAATTGAGTCCTTCCAATAAACCTGTAAATGATTGATTAAAAGCCTTTCGAGCTTCTCAATGTGGGCCAAATGTGTTTCTCTAAGGCCTTATAGAGTCAAATTTGCTGATTAGGAAATAACTTCGCTAGACCCTTACATAAGTTAAATTGTTAGTTGGGTTGAAAAAGCTTCAAATGTTATCAGATAGTTTTGGTTTTTGAAATGGAAAAATCTATATGAATACGCTCATATGGATAGTTTGTCGTTGGCCAGGATAAAATAATTGATTTTTGAGATGATGTGTTTCTGGTCGACTGGCATGTAAAGCAACATGTCACGTATTTCTCTATATCCTGGTCTATATTTAACCACCACACATATGATCTAGATAACATTTTCATTCTAACCATGCTATTATATGGTTTGCATGCAAAATTTTCAAACTTTATTTCTCAATTTAAAAGATACTGAACCCTATTCTTTTTGAATGGTATAATTTCCAGTCTGCATCAATTTTTAATGGCCAACCATTTCTGACATAATTTATTAATTTTAACATAAATGGACAATCTTTTTGATCCGAAACCACTTTTTCAAAATTTAAATCCAAATCTTCACTTTCATTAAAAAATTTTATATAATTTATGCCTTCATCGGAAACTCCACTAGCTTCATTAAGTCGAAGACGCGAAAGCGCATCAACATGACCCATTTGTTATATATTTCAGTGTATAGATATGTATGTAATTGTATTAGTATTTAACATTGTATGTATTTCATATATAACAGTTCCCAAAACAGTCCCAGATTAGGTCGATTTTACTAAGGACTAAAACTGGGAGATTTTGGAAGTAAACAAAGATAACTTAAGTATGTGTAGGTAAGAAGATGAGTTGAAAAAGTAAATTCCAGTTCCAAGTTCTGGGGAAATTCAATAACGCACCTGTGAAATTTTTTTTTTTATATGTCATAAATGTCTTATATATGTTTTTACTCAGATATTAGCGTAATGAAATACACTGATGGTACACTGTGGCGTATACGTAGTTTTTTTAAGTTTTACGTACTTTTTTTAGATTTACCGGTTAGTTCTAGAATTTTCTTATTTCGGGCTCGTTTCACACACATTCGGTTTCATTCGGTTCGGTCTCTATTCGGTTTGTATTCGGCTGTGCCCGATATGTGTGAAACGATAGGTTTTTATTTTTGCCGTTTTATCGTTTCACACATATCAGGCACAGCCGAATACAAACCGACTGAACCGAATGAAACCGAATGTGTGTGAAACAAGCCTAAGAGTAACATAAACAGATAGTAGATAAATTTAGAAATATTTACTTAAAACCTTATTCGTAGACCCCTTTTACATACACCTATGTACATACAAAGATGATGTATTATTATGAGGTGCAGGACTTTACCTAGTCGACTAAAAAATAAATTTTGCAATTCAAGCTCACTTAATGTGAAATCATACAACAAATTGTTTATTAGGTAGCTATATAGGTATGTACATAAATACTACAAACAACCGAAGTTATAGGTACCTCCCGCAGTTTTAAATTACATCATTACGTCTGTGAAAATAATTTTCATTTTGTCATCCGCTAATGGTAAAATATATTATTATATCTTGCTTGTGAAAATTATCTTCAATATAGGTACATTTTTTCATTAGCAATTTAACCACATAGAACGCTCCAGCTCTAAACCTACTCTGCATACAATCTCTCGACATAACAAAACAACCGCATCAAAAGTTGCGGAAGCAGTGTCGCACATCGACCTCAAAATAATCATTAGTCCTTTCGTTTCGAGTGGTGCAAATAAATTAATGTCAAGGCTCTGTCGTAAAACAATTTATAAATAACATGCTGCATTCTCTTTTGGTTATTCCTCATCATCCCTTGTGCAACACCAACATACAGCGAGAGATACAGAGGAGAAAAGGAGTCGCTTCTCTGTTCCGTTTGCTCTGTTGCAGTATCTACTTATGTAAGGCTATTAAATGCCACCCCATTATTCGGTCCCATCTGTCATTCTAAGTGATGGGGAGCTTAACTCACAGAACCCCAACACCGATATAATAAATAATATTCATGGTAAAAACTTCATCCTTCAACTCTCTCTCTCTCTCTCTCCTTCTCTCCCTATCTATACATTATACATCACCATAAATATAGTAGTTCTAATAAATACAGATAGAGCAATGAACAACGACTATCATGAGGACTGGAGGCGAAGGGTTGGGTTGGCTGGGTCTAAAGGGTATAGACGCTATAAGGGAAGTGTAGGGTATGCAGATAGAAGCATCAAAGTAGACGGATATGGAGATAAGAGAAATGAGATGAGAGAGAATGTCGAGGACATGGAGATAGAGAAGATAATGGCATCAATGTCGCCATAATCAAATTTGTCAGTTGAGCTTGTTTTATTCGATTATATCCTTGTGATGATCCTTTGCATATTCTAGATTTTTTTCCATTTTTTTTCATCATTTTCGTTGCTGCTAGCTTAGGCTACCCATTTATATTCTTGCTCCTGAAGGTTCTAAAACAATTTTTCATCGGTTTGGGTTTAGTTTGGGTTCCTATCGTTTTTTTTATTTTGTTCGTTTTGTTTTTTGCTTAGGTCTCCTTTATTTCCTCTATATTATTATGATTTGAGTTGAATGAATTTAAATGGGATTATCATCGGAGATAGTGAATCATGTAACAATTTTGAATTTCTGAGAATCAAATATTTGTAGTAATATAATAGAGTTATTGATATTGTTGACCTTTATTGTATTTATGAACTGTTAAATGGGTGAATTGTTTTGGAAAACATTCGATGATAGTCATAAATTATTCTATTTCAATGTAAGTATGTAGGGATCGTAACTATGTTAATTTAGGCAGAATGATTTGATTTGCATTTTTTGAAATTCAAATCAAATATTAGCAAGTGAATTACTGTGTATTTTAGTAGAATAAACATACATACATACAAACTTATTTAAAGACATACAAATATAATAATTGTACTCGTGTATATTTTTATTTAGTTCCCAGAATTTGTTTTGAAAATCCCCTTAGGAATCCCAAACATTTTTCAGCGTTTTTAGCGACACGTCGAATATTCTACAAAAGGTGGTCTGTGATGCACAGTTAAGTTCAGTTCAGTTTCTTTAATGCAGCTGCCACTCATGGATAGCGGCAAGGGGGTAGGTTTTGCTCTAACGACAGGAGACAGCATTGGGTTTTTGTAGCATTAAATTCTACGCGGTTTTTTATTCCCCAATGGACAATGCGTCAAGGTCAGAATTCAATGAGCTTATTAGCTATATACGCTGCCGTTCAAGTTCCACATCCGAAGAACATGACTGTGAATCTGAGAATAAGTGTATGGAATACGTGTATAGTATTCGCAGAATGACCTGCAACGTCAGGGATTCGAGTTGGCTCATCAACGAGCTGAGTAAGCTTGTTTAATTCAGCAAAGGTCTCAACATACCTTCCTTCGTGTGTTGTCTGGCCAGAAAAGCGGAGCCAACTAGATTTATGTACATTGGAATCTAAAATTTGAAGTTTTTCTTCTTCGGCTTTTTTGGTCGTAATAGTTGATTAATAAAAGATATTCATTAGATTTCCCAACGTTTCGACTGAGTTTTCAGTCTTCTTCAGGGGCACTTCATTAAACTATGAAACAAAAATAAGAAAAAACATTTGTATGTATAACTACATTAGGTTATTATGATTTTAGACTTACAGGTATTATCAACAAAAATATTTTTAATTTTTACATTAAATAAATATTTAACAGAAAAAAGTGTTTAAGTAGGTACAATGAGCACTTCTTAGTTAGAAGTTTAGTCAACAGAACTGTTTAAAATTTAAAGAGAAATAAGGAAAAATATATAAGGAGAAAAGAAAAAATATTTTAGTATGTATGTGTGAATTTATCGTAGTTATGTAGAAATTAGAGAACAGTAAACCGATGAAATACATTGTGTATCTTGCTTCCTGTTCATATTATTTTTGTTATTTAAAATGTGCAATGTTTCTTTAGTGTAGCGTTTCGATGTTTGTTTCTCAGTTTGAAATATTTGTGTATTTTTAAAATCTGGAGCATGGTTTCTTTCTATACTATGACTTGCAAGAGCTGTTTCTTGGGAACTTTGCGACTTGATATCCGATTTGGGATTTGAGATCCTCTGTTTCAAAAGCTGCTTTGTTGTGCCAATATAACAAAGCCCACAGTTTTCTGTTTCGTTGCCTAGGCAATCGATCTTATATACGACGTCTGTGCATTGATCCTTTTCATTTTTCTTGGTGGGTTTTATTAATAGAGTGTTTGAGTGTTTGATTGGATTTAAAAGCAATGTTGACATATTTAGCTTTATTAAAGATTGTTTTCTTAAAACTTTCAGCAAGCTTGGGCACGTTAACCAAACTTTTAAAGAAGCCTGTTCTCTCATTTTTATTATTTTGTTGGTGATTAGTTTGATGTTGTTCGATTAACTCTCGGATCATATTTGGTGGATATTCATTATCCATAAGAATCTTGGTGACTTTCGCTTTGTTGGTGGGATGGATTTTTTTGTCTCTGATTGTAAACACTTTATTAACAAGGTTAGACGCCGTATTAACTATAATATGTTTCGCTTGATTTGAACGGAAATTGATATTTCTGTTTTTTAAATTTTAAATATTGAATTGTTCAAAACACTTTAAATTAAAGTACATTGAAATCGCCCGCAATGACGATTTCAGTGTGAGGTTTATAGGAAATAATTCATTGGATGAAGTCAGACAGAGCATCAAATTCGTGAGAAGTTGAATTTCTGTCCAGGTTTGGGCTCCTATAAATGAAGCATGTATGAATAATGTGTTTATATACCTAATATTTTAACCATAAGATGTTAAAGTTTGTGTTAACACACGCACCATATTGACGTTGGAGCTGGTAAGCTTCTTATATGCACAACAAGGCCATGATGAGAAAAGAATAAAGGCACTAAGTGATACCCCATACCCATATAGATTAAATTCCGAATAATCGGTATTTTCTTCTACCTGAATCTCACTCAGTGCCAATATAGCTGGTCGGTTAATTGCAGAATGAACGTATGCAGCACAAAAGTTCTTCCTTGAACCACGAATGATGGAATAATCCGTTCTAAAATTTCCTCTCATTATTAAAAATTCAAAAAAACTTTCCTTGAAACCAAATCAGACAAATAATCTATGTTATTAATCAGAACTAGGGCCCAATTGATCTTTTCAATACATATTACCATTAGTGTTATGCCTTTGTGACAATAAGCATCGATCCACCCCTGGATTCCTAAAATGGTAAGAAACAATCATCTGATGTTGATTTAGGTCTCTCATTGAATCATAATATGAAAACTTCTCAGATAATGCATTTAATGATTAAACTAAAGCAGCTGCGAGTGAAAGGGAAGAGAGAGCGTAGGGATTTACCACTCGCTGATTTTGTTTTCTTTAAATTTGTTTTCTTATGACCAAAAAAGAAGAACAATATTGTAGGTACAAAGTTATTTCCCAACTTCCTCCTCTACAAATTCGTTAGTTATTTTTTGGGAATGCAACAAGACATACAATAAAGTTATCCACCTAAAAACTTGTAATTATTATAAAAAAAAACTAAACAAAAATTATTTGTTTGTTTAAAAAATTTTAACAATGTTTTTAATAGTCCGATTTACAACAAATGCCGAACTACAGTTTTCTATAAAAATAATTGAAAATTTCCGAAAAATTTCATATTAGAGGGGTGATTCAGTTTTTTGCATCATAAATAATGAAGTGTGGATGCATATGCACATTGCACATGTGTTTTGAGTGCTGTTCTGTAGGCATAGAAACGTGCAGCTATAAATCTGTTTAGCCAATAGAATACCTCATACTGACATTAATTTTGTCAATTCTTGAATTTTTAATAAACAAATGGAGTACTAAGTAATTTAATTAATTTCCTCAGGCTGTATGCTTTCAAAAACAAAACGAAAAAATCCAATTCCGTCTGCACCGAATTCTTAATAATAAAATCATCCACGCTGGTTATGAAAAGGGGTTCGTATCCTACTGCATTTGCTCTTCCCATATTAAATATCATAAACACTTGTGAAGTTTATGTTGTGTGGTTTATCTATTCACTATGCTGATGTTTATTTATGTGTGGATTCTGGATTGCTTTTAAGAACATTCACAAGCACATATGCATATTATGCATACATATGCGCATTGAAATCAAGCTTTACTCTACTCATGGTTGCATAGTCATTCCACCACGCCACCAACACCATTATCTTATCAATTTTGTCAGGAATCACGAGGCACATCACCGTCAGAAGCATCATCCAGAAATGGAGAATATTTTCCACAGGGTGTTTATGATTGTTTAATCAATTGTGGGATAAATTAGACATTATTTATTTTTCAATTTATTTATTTTTTTATAATTACACAAGGTGGCGGAAAAGTAAGGACATGACGGGAATGTGCCATATTTTTTGCCAATGGCGTCAAATGTCATTATGTTTTTGACATTTTTGCTTAGAATTATAGTTGTCAACAAGAAATGGAGCAATAACACCACCTGAGGAATGCAGAACTTATTGTTTTTATTAAATGGGGGCTATTTACATTGTGATAATAAATCTTCATTTATCCAGTACTGTGGCAAAACTGATGAATAAAAGTATAAACTCAATAAAAAAAATGAGTTGACTATGTAGAATGAGTGAAAATAAAGAGAGAAGAGACTACCGGTTTAGGTAGGGATAGTTTTAAGTTGTTTTGAAAATAAAGAACACAGAGTCAGCTGTGTATTGTCAAAAGATAAAGACGTGTTGTTTGTTTCATTATCGGACCCAAAGTATTTATTTTTCCGGAATTAAATCAAATGATAGTTTATAAAGACAAATGATAGCTTAAAGCAGTACCTTCTACACAAACATGAACCCAAAGGAAAACAAATGGAAACAACAGTTTTGCTTAAAGTAGGAACTCTTAATCTCTCAGGACGTCCGCCAGCAGCATCAAGTGCAGAGGACTAGTGGAAACACTGTCAACAAGCCATCATAGAAGTGCCGCCTCTGATGTGCTGTGTTTCACTAGGCGATCACAACGAAACCCCTGGTTCTATGAAGAGTGCCCGCTGGCGCATGCAGCTAAGGACGAGGCCTACCAAGCAATGCAGCAGACTCCAACAAGAGCTGCTGAGAGAGTGGCCTGGGAGATCTACGGGCTGAAAAAAAGCGAAACGCCGACTTCTAAGGAGGAAAAAGAGAGAGCCCTAGAAACTGGTGGTCGAGTTTATTGAGGGTTGTAGCGGCAGGGGTGATGTTCGAAAATTTTTTCAGAGGGTGAAACGATCCACCCAAGGATACAAAGCTAAACCGGAAGCCTGCCGAGATCAGAGTGGAAATATGGTAGTAGATACACAGTCAGTGCTGAGGATCTGGAAAGAACATTTCTCTGGACTGCTTAACGGCGAAGACAGCCAAGATACCGCCATTAGGTAGAGCACTCCATTCAACTTGGACGATGATGGCTAACAGTTTCGTCCAGCCGACTTAGCCGAAGTGCAGCTGACGATATCCAAACTTAAGTCGTACAAGGCCGAACTGGTGCGGATGGCCTACCAGCCGAACAATTCAAATCAGCGGGAGATGAATTGGTTAGGAGAATACACCAACTCATCTGCAAAATTTGGTCGGAGGAAAGTATACCCGATGAATGGAACGTCAGTATAGTGTGGTATAGTGGTGAACTAGTCTCCTAAACGTAGCTTATAAAATCTTGTCGGCCATCATGTGTGACCGCTCAAAACCTTCTGTCAACTATCTCATCGGCCCTATCAGTGTGGTTTTAAGCCAGGCAAGTCAACCGTCTATCAAGTGTACATACTCCCACAGGTTCTAGAAAATAAAACAGGAATTCCAGATGGATAGACACCACCTCTTTATCGATTTTAAAGTCGCGTATGATACAGTGAAAAGGGACGAATTATACAGAACCATGTCATATATCGGCATCCCTGCCAAACTCGTCCGCTTGTGCAGGATGACGATGGAGAAATCTCGCTGCTCCGTCGAAATGGGTAAGAACAGCACAATCCTTTGACGTTGAGAAAGGATTGAGGCAAGGTGACGCGTTATTAGGCAACCTATTTAACATCGTCCTTGAAGCAATTGTACGCAACGCACAAGTCAACACCAGCGGAACAATTTGTCAAAAGTCGTTTCAATGCTTGCGTATGCAGACGACATAGACATTGTCGGCAGAACGAAGCCAGTTGGGATTCCAGCATTTGCTAGCATTGAATGGAGGGAGGCTAAAATCAAAATGGTATTGGCGGGTAATGACGCACAAGACAAAGACAACATCATCGACTCGGGCAAATTATCACGATGGGCAATAACTTTGAAATTGTCAAGGGCTTTGTCTACCTGGGTTCCACTATTACCTCGCAAAGTGACATCAGGGCAGAGATCAAACAAAGAATTACTCTTGCCAACCGCTGTTTCTTCGGTCTAAGAGGGCATTTAAAGTAGTTAAGTAGTAGTCCTCTCTCAGAGAACCAAGGAGACTTCATATAAGACCCTAATCATCCCGGTCCTGCTATTTGCGGTCCGGTGTGTTACGAAGGAGTTTGGAGGAGAAGATTCAACGATTAAGCGTTGCTGGTCAATAAGCTGAAAATATACAGCGGCTGAGATGACTGGGGCACGTGGAGCGTATGACCATCAACGCACCTGCCCGACAGGTCTTCGAATGCAACAGACGAAGAACATATAACAGGTGGCGCCCAAAAGTGAAGAACAACCTCAACCAACTCGGTGTGCGCAACTGGAAGCGGCTAGCTAGGTATAGAGCGTACTGGAGCGGCTTTTGTTAGTTAAGGCCGTAGCCCAAACCCATACTTGGCTGTGAGCGCGCCATCCAAAGTGAAGTAAGTAATTTAAATAATACCCAAAAGTTCATTTATTATGCAGTTTGCATGTCAGCTACCATAATAATTTGTTATTTATGTCTACCAATATGAAATAAATGGAATGAAATACACTTGATTTGCAGAACTTCCATAATTTCCAAACACACCCTGTATTCATTATTTGTGATCCATTTTTTTTATCGTAATCATCACCATACACACCATCGTCACGGTTACACAAGAGATGCGGGGTTCAGCAAAGCAGCAGCATCATCAGAAAACATAAATAAAACGATCGAGAAAACTTGATGGATGTTAAAAGGATGTTCGAATCCTATGCACATGAATTCAACGAAAGGAAACAAATTGGTAAAGTAATGGGGCTGGCGTGTGGGAGGCAGAATATTTGAGTTATGATAACCTTCCGCTAAAGACGAACAAAAAGGAAAGCAGCAAAACAAAACAGCAACAGCAACACACCATCAACAACAAAAATACAAAAATCATGCCCACCCCCGTGCAACAACGCCGCATCGCGCTGCCACCGAACAACGACGATATGAAGCCGGATGAACAATATTTGGATGGGAAATTATGAAGCGTGGCGGATAGTCTTTCAAAGATATCCTATATATACGAAGTTACCTACAATATAAATTTGTGTGTATAGAGCTCAGAATCTGCTATCCAATTTCTTCATAAATAACATTTTCGGGGGAACGAACAAGCGAATACACGTTCATCTCTGTGTATAATCCTTGTCCGTTATCCTGTAAGCTTTACTCATTGCACTGTACCATGTTCTTGTACATAACATAGATATAGTTTGTTTTATCCTTATTCGCCCATCTTTAGCTCCATACCATCGTTTTTCTTAACCTACGCACTCACTCCTTTCTCTGGAAGAATCTGCCAGTAGATGAAATACTTGCTCCGTTTTACAGAATCCTCAAATTGAGTGTGGGTTTTTATACCTATCTATATGGCTGTGTTTGTGTTTTTGAATTTGATTGCGAGTGTGTGTGTGTGTGTGGTTTGTTTATTATCCTTGTTGTTTTTGTATTGCTGATGCTCTTGTTTTTGTTGTTTTTTTTTGGGCCAAGGGAAACTGACTCCTTTTGTGTATATAAACGAGCCATTCTTTGTTTATTGGTGATGGAGGATGAACTTAACCCGCAGCAAAATAAACATCTTTTTAGGGTTTTCCTTATATTTTAATGCAAGAAGTTATAGTTTCCTCGTACCCCGATACATTTTCCCACCACCTTGCCACCACCGCCCGCCGCCGCCACCGCCCGACAAGTGTCTCGCTCAGCAGTGGATGCCACAACGCCATTTCACCACCACAGGACTAAAAAAAATTCAACCGTCAACAAAAAAAAATAAAAAATTACGAAATGGAAAAGATGCAACAAAAAAAATGTAAGAGAATTTACATATGTATAAAATAAAAAAAGAATAGCCACAGTGCAACACATTTTCTATTTTCCAAATGCATTTTCCTCTCCTATGCTCTTTACCGATCAACTTTTAACATCGTTTTTCATTCCCCTAGGCCTTGAGTTCCTTTTTTTTTTCTTTGTTTTTTTTCTGGGAAAACAATCTACGAACCATATTTGTTTGTATCATTAATATACCGAATGGAATATGCATTTGTGGTCTTTTGAAATTTTCGGAAACGTTTCTATATCATTTAAGAAAATTATCTGAGTTTTACAGGAGATAGCAGGGTATTCTAAGCGGGGTTTTTTATAGAGTGTTCAATATAATTAATGTTTACAGTAGGTAGATGAACTTCAACAAATAGTAAGTTCGTTGAAGTAGGCATATACCACTGAAGATCTGGTTTCGATCCTTAAATGATTTTGTCAATGAAAGTTACTGACTCTTGCGAAAAAAAAAGAAAAAAAAAATAAATTTTCTTATAATATTTACAAACATCACTACACTTGTTACTCTTTTTTGTAAGCCCCACAAAAATCTACTACAGTGAATATTGTGTTAGATACCTAAAAACTAATGAAAGATTTGTGTATATACTGTCACTACTTCTATTAAATTCCATCCATCAACTTTGAATGTTGCATATGCAGGGTTGCCGTTCGCTAGTTCTAGCGACTTTTCAATTTTTTCCGCGACAAAAAATATTTTGATGTCGCTAGATTATTTCTAGCGACTTTTCTAGTGACATTTTGAGGAAAGCATCTGTGATTTCTGGACCTGGTAATTTTACAATGCTGGCATTAAATTAATTTGAACACTAATTGTATACTAGAAACTAAAATTCACCACACACAAGCACACAGTGCGAGTGAGGAGTAAGCGCAGTAGTTTTATTTAAGAAATAAAATCAAAAAAAAAAAAACAAAGTTGTTCAAAGAAAACCATTTTTTTTAACATTTATTATCCAATTTTCATCTAGGGACTTCTAGCGACTTTTTGTCTCCCAAATTTCAGCCAATCTAGCGACTTTTTGAGGTTGGGCTAGCGACTTTTCATTTCAGTTTGCGGCAACACTGGTTGCATGTTGCATCAAGTAGAAGAGAAACTTAAAATTAAAACAGAATTGAATTGAAATTCAAAAAGAAATTAGTAAAAAACGAATACATAATTTTGAGGTGCTTCGGTAATTAAAATATTTGATATTTGACATTTTTAATAAACTTAGAACTTGGCGTACTTTAGATCTCACTACTTTTTACGACTTACTTGATACGCAAAGGTTTTTGTATACCTATAGAAGAACTTGGCTTCTTTTTTAACATTAATGTTTTTGGAGTGATTTCACTTCTTTTTCAAAGATTTTTTTATATGGAAAAGTGGGTAGAATAAACGGCCTCCGAAAGACTCATAACAAAAATCAGGTATTTAATGTAAAGATGCCACATCCCAGCATGAAAAATTTCATACAATCAATTTTTTCTTTGTATAAATACACCTGAAAACCAACCGTCTATAAAATTTCATAATTCTGCAGCAGAAATGCTCTCTATTAAATATATATTAATTATTAAATCTTCGAAAGTAGGTGGATGCGACACCCACTGAATGTAAAATCTCAAATTTTTAATTTTGCCTTTTCTTGCATGTTAAGTTGTATCGCTCTACCAATTTTCATCATTCTACGACGGTCAAAGTGCTCCACATAATAATTGATATCAATTCTGAGAAAATGGGCGGGTGCCACTCCCCTCAATGGCTAATTTCAAATTTTCCAATATTTCATTTGTATTGATCCCATGATCTACCAGTTTACCAAATTTCATCAGTTTATGACAGTCAGAAATTAATAATCAGTCCATACTAATGATATCAATTCTGTGAAAATGCGCGAATGCGCAGTCTCAAATTTTAAAATTTTGACATTGCTTTCACTTCAGGTCCTACCGCTCTACCAAATTTCATTTTTCTGCAATGCTCAGAAGTGCTCCAAGATATTTATATCAACTCTATAAAAAGGGGAGGATACCACGCGCCCTGAATGAAAAATCTTAAATTTTCGATTTGTTTCTTTGTATCCACCACAAGGCCTACCGGTCTTTGAAATTAAATGATTCTACGATTTGGGGAAGCGCTCCATAGTTTTGATGGGCTGTCAGTGAGTAAGTCAGTCAGTTACGGGTTTTGCGATTTTTGCAGTCTTATATCACAGGAACCACTTATGATAAAAAATTCAAACTTGGTGAGTTACCTGAACCTGGTGAGCTTAGCAAATATCTACTGCGAATTTTAAGTTTCTGACTTTATTGGTACATAAGTTAAAGGGGGGTCGAAAATCGCCTGAATTTGATCCTGTAAGAAGGGTGTGGTGCAGAACTTGGCTGGGTACTACCGTGCCCTTTAATACCTATCCTATGATATCATATCATATATACAATATGCAAATGAATTTTGCTATTATTTTTTTTTTTAATTTTATTTTGTTAATAGGGAAAATATGTAAACAAGGAATATTTATTGTTTTTGTTTGAATATGATCGAATAGCATTCCAGGTATACTAGGTCCATGAGTGCCACTGCAAAAATGCAGTTTCCGCGTTCAAGATCGTATCCAAAGCGATTTAGGAAGATTTGTGTTGTAATTCCTTCTGAAAAAAGCTATTGCAAGAACAAATCAAGGTATCTAAACATTGTTGAATAGGTTGACACCGTCTCGGATAGGTTCCTTAAGGCAAGGAATATCAATGGGAAATTAATGTTTTAAGAAATTCCATTTAATGCAATTGACACAGCAAAACCCTTCAATTTTATTCAACCCTATAAAAACGGATCAAATTGTACTGGGATCAAATTTAACCAACATTTTTAACGCAATTGGCACACGACCTTAGAGAAAACAAACTAAATATTATTATATTATATATTATATTATTATTAAATAATATTCATTTTTGTTAAGCTTGATTTAAATGCATTTGATTACATTAATATAAATTGAATTTTTTGTATTCAAATTTGCAAAAAGAGGGAACAGGATTTTGTAAATTATTTAATGTTACTTTTAGTTCTAAGAATTCTGTTCTTATGATTCAAGTATATAACCAGAAGACGCGTGCGAAAATTTCGCACATTCAATAAGGGTTAAAATTTTCAAATAGAATGTTTAAACAAAATAAATAAATTCTTTTTATTATTAATATGATCATATTAGAAGAATTTAATTCAAATATTTAACATATGCATTTAAGTGATCATAATATTTTTTCTAATAAAATTTGATGCAATAAAAAAATTTCTTTGATTATTTTTGTTCTAAATGTGTCAACCCCTTTTGATTGACATACCAACAATATTTTTAACATTGATCGTTCTTAAACGAAATGTTACACTTTTAACAATGACATTTAATTTTTTTTGACACAACAACAGTAGTTAATACTTTATAGAAAAAGAAACGCACCACTGTCATTTTGCCGAGCTAGAGGAAAGTGTTTGGAGATTTCAAAACGTTAAAATAGTGAAAACACTAAATAAAAAGTGAAATAAAAGTTAACATAGTGAGTATTTGTAATTCTTAACACCTTTAATATTGAGTTTACAATTTTTTTGCATCAAACGGGCTGATTGTGTCTTATATTCCACATGATGTGGTTACAGGATTTAACGGAGCACCGCATATGTTATTTATTTTTGTTTTAAATGAAGAATTGCATGTATTCACTATATTTACATTTATTTCACTTTTTTATTTAGTTTAATAAGTTTTTTTTTTCACTATTAAACTTAAATCTCAAAAATATATCTCTCAAAAAAATTCTATCTCACAGCTAAAAATGCGTTTGGGGGCCCCAGCATTTAGCTATTTCACTGCATTCGGACCCTGTGTGAATGCATTTGTGTTTGTGTAACTCACACTATTTTGAAAAAAAAAACTCACTTTTTCCTCGATTTACAGAATTATTAATTTATTTTTCTTTCATTCATGTAATCAAGTAATACCTAATAAATGCATTCGGCTTTTTATATTAAGAAAAAAGATTAAAAACAACAGAAGTAGGTAACAAATATGTTTCTCCACCACTCACTCAATGTGCAAGCGAAAAAAGAGGATTATACATTACAAAAGTAATAAATACCATTGTATGTTTCTTTCATTCATGCACATGCATGGTGTAACTAAACAATGTTTCTCCCCCATTCACTCAAGGTGCAGCAAAAAAAAAGAGAATTTTAAATTACAGAATACATATTTTTCTCTTTCACTCATTCAATGGGTTAAAAGTGAGGAATTATTTATGTCAAATTTTTCATTTATTGACTAATTTAAAATTCGCGAAATTTATAGAAAATAGTGTGGTAAATCATAAGGTTTTTGTGCAATGTCATGAGTATGTGTAAATGCCTATTCAGTGATACCTATTTTAGTGGATTTGACTATTTTATAAATGAGAAAAAAGTAGTTTGACAACAAAAATAATATATATGAATGATGATGATGATTATACCAGACCAATTCTAATTCAGTAGATATTTCTTATAAAAATGAATTTTGTTAATTACGAAATATTTAATTCTTAAAGAGTGGATAAGATAAAAATAATAATTAATATTTAATTGTATCTTTGTAGATTAATTTTTAAAGCCTCAATAAATTTCATTCATTCATTCATATGTGATACCTTTATTTTGTTTTAACTTTAACTTATTTTTCCTAATGGAAAATGTAAACTAATCAATTTAAATTTATATCCTCCCTATCCGTTTTTGTATCTCTTAAGTTGCTGATGCATAAAGATAATGGATTAAAATATTTCCTAACAGTTTTTTTTTTGTTTTTATTAAAAATAAAAACAGTTCATCCAACTTTATGTACTCCATATAAATCTAACAAGGCCAAATAACGAAACTGAACAAAAAGAAATAAAAAAACAGGAACAAAAAAAAAAACAAATACATCAATCAGTTGCCTAAAATATAGCAAAACCCATCAACTAAATCGAAACAACGAAGTTTATTTAGAAAAAAGCTTAAACCAATAAATCATATCTCATCCTGATGAATTACAATACGTTCATCTACCCGCTTTGTCACTTAACAAACTCAGATTAATCGATTACAAAAAAAAAAAAAAAACAGAACTCTATGGTAAGTATTGGTAAATATAGCAATAGCTACAAAACAAACCAAACACGAGAATAATAAGAACAGGAACAACATTTATATACAGCTGCATAAACACACATAGTACACATCCACCATCAGGCAGGACCCACTCAATGTCATTTGGAAAATGTTTGATTTGTGGCAGTTGACATTCAACCCCAAACATACATCAAACTTTTGTTTCTCCATGCAGCAGAAGGTTTTTGGTTTTGTGTTGAAACCATAGAAAGTATAAGGCAGTAAAAAATAGCTCCAGTACTTCTGCAAACCACCCCTCCTCCACCTCTGTCATTCCTTCCAGCCACCTATCTATATATGAACATATGTAGGTAGGTACTAGACGCACATCCCATCTTCCCATCACTCACTCAGTACCTCTCCAACACCAACACAAACTATGCGATAGATACAACAACTCATCAAAAACTGTACCCCGACACGCCCGACCATCAATCTATCTCTCTAGCTGAAACAATTTTTTTTGACACTTTGATGAATTATATTTTTTTATTCGTACTCGCGTTCTAGCATATACGAACCAGTTTTTATTTTGTCAATTTTTTTTGTTGAAAATAACATAAGTACAGGAAGCTCTCGAAAAGTTGCCCAAATTTGGTTACCCATTCGGAGGCAGATCTTAGAATTAAAGAGATCTACCTTCGTTACTACATTGCATAATTATAGGTAGCGTATAAGTGGGTTTTAAAAAGTTAATTTTTACTTGCGATATAGGTAATTTACTTACGATATAGCGTAACGACTACAATTATTGGGACCCCTAAGGAAATTTCAACTTTGATCAACTATAACATTTTTATTTGTAGAGTAATTTGATTATATTTTATATTAGAGCATACTTTTTTAAATTCCGCGTTGATTAAGTTTTATAAATAAAGACTTAATTATTTGAAATATATTTATAATGCCAATTTAAAAAAGGGTTTCCAAAAACTACAATTATTGGCATCCTGATATAATTACTGCTACCCAAGCACTACAATTATTGGCACTCTTTAAAATACAAGAACATAATGATTTAATCAATGATTTGATTTATAATTTCATTTTTATGATTTAAGAACACTTTATTTTAAATTAAAAATAATTATTAAATATAGTAGTATCTATAAGTTGTTAATAAATAAATATACAGGGTGTCCACTAGGGTGGAACGTCGCTGTATGGAGAAAAAAAAAGTGTAGTCGTAACGATTTCGAATACCTCCATTTTGTTGCGTTTTGATAATTAGAACAATTCGGCATCAAACAATTTTTTTTTTGATTACTTCTTTAGCCCTCTACCTTAACTCAAAGTTTTGACTTTTTGAAAAATTTTCATTAGATTAAGATTTAAGATTTTTTCACAAGTTTGAAATAATTTTAAAATAATTTATTTGTGAAACAATTAACATAATAATTATGATCATATAAGCTTTATTTAGACACAAAAATAAAAAAATACTACTAACAACTTAAAAATTCATGATACAACTAAAATACACCTTTATTTTTACTTCTTAACGTTATAATTTGTTTTGTGTTGAAAAACGGCAAAATTCTTCGCGAATATATGCTTTATCTTATAAGACCGTCTCTGGATTTTTCACCAACTTCTGCACTTGAAGATTCGGTTACCATCTTCACGCAGCGGTGAATAGCTTGGCCGTGACAAGGTTAGTTTGGAAATGACATGTCAATGTCGATTGGATATTTATTTTGTAGCATGTATTCCTAACCCATAGCACTTTATTTCTCCAATAATAAGGGTGATGTTACTTGTGATTTGGTCCATATAATTTAGTCAAGATAATCTTTGGCATTGAAATTTAATTTCGGTAGTTTAAAGACTAACTGAAGAGGAAGACCCACGCTTTTGATATTTTTCTAGCTGAAATGATTCTTCTTAAGCCCATTTCTCTGATATGTGTTCTTTCATCATTAAGCAATGCCATCGAAATATTTTCTGGGGGCTTAAAATAAGATTTGCAGAAGCAAGAGTCAACTCTTTGGTAATTTTAAACGACATAAAGTATAGTTTAACGTTAAACCACTCTTCTAACTTTAAAAGCAGTAAATCGCTTGTTTAATTTCTTAAAATATACTTTTACCACTTGAAAACAAGTTTGTAACAACAAAAAGGTGTAGGTTGGTAAAATTATTTCAGAATTTTATTTTATTTTCTAGATATTTACAGCTTTATTAAAAATGAAAAGTATGAAAAGTATTTGTTAATGTAGAGCTCGGCGGCATTGAATTTTTCAGCTTTTCTGCGATACATGGGCACAGACATCAACCGCACAAGACACATCAACCAATATACATGTAGATACCTACATATTTACAAAGATGTTTCAATATTGTCCACGCGCTTGAGTTTTTTTTTTAGAATAAGGGATAATACGAGTAGCCTTCTTTTAAACATTTAAACAAAAAACAATCATAATCTATATTTACGACACGCACCTAGTTAGAAGTTGTTTTTTTTTTGTTGTTCTATAGCTGTATGTTCTCTTCATTTGTCAAATGTGTGCCTGTTCAACCTTAATTTGCTTACGTTACGTTGCGGAGTCCACTTAAGTTAGAAGAATTGTTTAACGTGTTTAAAATAAGAAATAGATAGACAAGGGTTCATAATTAAACGTCTACGTTAACTAGAGCCGCTTTTATTCCTTATATTGCCAATATTTACAAATTTACTAACTCGAACTATCTTTTCTAACACTAAACCGAACTGGACCATACACTTTTATAATTGTATTGAGTAAGTATTTTCAAGTAATTAGTTGTATTGGATTTATCTGCCTAAAGCCTCATTATTCTATAGGCAGTTGTCAACGATCTTGTGTGTCAACTTTGCTGGGTTTCTGTTGGAGAGATCTACTATAGAACAGGATC
This sequence comes from Melangyna quadrimaculata, assembly GCA_949320155.1. Classification (NCBI taxonomy): domain Eukaryota; kingdom Metazoa; phylum Arthropoda; class Insecta; order Diptera; family Syrphidae; genus Melangyna; species Melangyna quadrimaculata. Next base: position 447,022,351 of record OX439483.1, read on the forward strand.
CTTTACTTATGGCTTCACACATTTGAAACAAATATTTTTGATCCGTGCTAAGAGTATCCTGGATTTATTTTATCAAATCAGGTAGGTTTGGGTCCCTGGGATTGGTTGGAACTCACCAAGAGGAAGGTCAGCACAGTTTTCTAGCGCCCTACCATCAATCGGTCCCGATAATAAAGTCATAATGTTGCACCATTCAATTTAGCAGGAAGTTGACAAACGAACCATTGTAGCGGTCTCCCCAACTTCAACTCCACAAGCCGGATAACCCCACGTTTCAAACCAATGTGTGTAGCAGTTCCATCGCAATAAACAACACACAGTTTACATAAATCTAGTATCGAATCCGCTATAGTTAACTTTTTTACATTTGTTGCTGTTACCAAGCCAACATCCGGTAAGACTGCACTAGCGACTGCGGCTGCTGATAGATCCGAGATGCCGTATTGATCGCAAATTCTTGCCAAATAAGGAAGATAATAACCGGTTTCTTTCATTAATTTCTTGGCTGGTGGCCACCATCAGTATAATCTAATCACTATCTGTCGGTGTACAAGGAATTGATTGAAATCCTGATTTTGTTGTAGCTTTAACTGATGACGAATCTTCGTGTGCTAGCACATTTATACTTTTTTCTTTCCTCCAACTTTTTCCGACAAGTTTTTTGGTCTCTAAAAAGTCCAGTCTTGTAGTTTGGTCTATATAGTTTTCATTTTGTTTGAATCTTGGGTATCTCAAAAAATAGAAATATTTATCATACACACTTTTCATTTCTTGTTTTACCCGTTGAATTGACAGGGAGGCAGTCTGCCAAACGGTAGTAATGTCAAGACCTAAGGTTTAAAATATTTGAGCAACAGATGGCTGCTTTTCATTATCCTTTTTTTTATCACTCACAAAAACTATACGTTCTATGACTTTAGCAATTGTCGGTAACACTCTTTTGTTTATAACGCACGTTGCTCCAAAGATGGGACACCCTCCAAATTTTGTCCAGTCACTCGTTTCAACATTTTGTTTGGTATTTAATAGAAAAATAAAAACGTGTTGCTTCTTGCCAGCTAAATGAACGACTGAGGTTTTACTTCAATCGGCACGAAAAAAACCTGCTGCCAGACAAAAAAAAATTGCAACAACAAAAACAAGAGGAACCCTTTTTTGCCATCAAGTGTAAAAGAAAAACAAATATTTTCGCAATGCAGACAAATTTTTATTCTATGAATTGATATTTAAAAGAAGGGACTTTAAATAGTATTCTTAAGATCATTTTTAACAAATATCTCGAGAACGAATCATCGCACTTTAAAGATATGCGCACCTTTTTTATAGGAAATTGAATAATCTATCCTTTTTGCTTATAATGTTTTTTTCGTATGATTTATACTTTTCAATTTTGCTTATTTTACAAAACTTTGAGCTTCGGTAGAGGGCTAACAAACTTGAAATTTAATTTTTTCTTATTTTGTACGTATAGTTAACGTAATTATGCAACTTTTTAATACTATTCGAAATCGAAAATCGCACAAAAAGTTTGACGTCACCGGGCTAGACGAAAATTATGGTTTTTTGAGGTAATTTAAAGTCGACAAAATTAAGAGTTAGTTTTCTCGTTTTCTCTACCTTTTCGAATTATAACAGTTTTTATTATTTTTGGTCTCTTTTCTCTTTACTAGATTTAGCTTTTCCCAACTTTGTTTTCTTATAAATTAACGCCCACTCAAGGGATTATGACTACCCTTCAAATGTTGCTTCAACACAGTGCGAGCATTAAGGAAACAGTGAGAGGATTGCGTAGGAGAAACCTATGAACATTCATCTTAAATGTCTGGACAACGTAATGGGGAGGAAAAATAGAGTCGGTTAAGAAATTCCACATTCGTATCGTACGGCTAAAGAATGAATATCTGTACTTAACTGTACGTTCGAATTTTGACTCAGGAGTATACTGATGAGCATTCCCAGCGGCACGAGTACTACGGTGAAATATTTGTATGGGGTAATGCAACTCGCTATTTCACTAGAACATTGTTTAAAGAAGTAACGATAAAACAGTGATATGATGCAAGAGACGTTTCGACGATGTTCCAACGAAACAATTGTTTCGGGAATTGCTCTGTCACCTATCAGCCTAAAAGCTCTATTTTGGATTCTTTTTAGTAGGTGCAAAGATGTTTTTGATGCACCAGACCAGATATAAGAATTGTATTCTAGTTTAGGACATGTGTACTTACTTAGGTCCTCGGACCTATTACGTCCGTGATTTTTCCCTTACGGGACATAGGGCCTCCACTACACCTACGCGCCATCGTGTACGATTTCTTGAAATATATTTCAGCTCTCTCCAACTTTTCCCCAGTCGTGCCGATTCCTGTTCGACCGTTCTTCGCCATGTACTTCTGGGCCGGCCCACTTGTCTTCCCTCCTGTGTGAGCGGGTTCCACTGCATTGCTTGAGATGCAATGCACCGATCGCCTTTTCGAAGCGTATGGCCAATCCACTGCCACTTTCTTCTTCGTATAATGGAGTCTATGGGCTCCTGACCCGTTCTCGTATGAAGTTCGGCATTGGAGATACGGTTGGGCCAGAAAATCCTCAAGATGTTTCGTAGACATCTATTAACGAAGGTTTGCAGCTTTCTAGTGACAATTTCAGTGACTTTCCAAGTGCTGCAGCCGTAAAGCAGAACGGATTCAACATTGGAGCGGAACAGTCGTAGCTTGGTCTTTAAGCTAAAAGAGTTGTTTCTCCATATTTTGGACAGCATTCCGAACGCAGCCTTTGCTTTTCTGATTCGGCTGTTTACGTCCAGTTCAGTTCCGCCACCCGTAGAGATAATACTCCCAAGATATTGGAAATCCTCTACCATCTCTACCGGTTGTCCAGAAATATTTACTTGGATTGATGAGGAAGTTCCAAGGCTGATCCTTTTAGTTTTTGCCGAGTTGATCTTAAGCCCTACGATTTCTGCTTCTCTCTCCACCCTTGTTGTCATTTGATGGAGATCCATGATCCTATGAGAGAGTAAGCATACGTCGTCCGCGTAGTCCAGATGTTTGAGGTGAGATTGCAGAGTCCACTGAATTCCCCCATTTCCATTTGACAAAGCTGCGTGCAGTACGTCACTTATCACCAACAGGAACAGTATTGGTGACAGTATACAGCCTTGCCTAACTCCACTTTGGATTTCAAACTCCTCTGACAGCCTACCTTTGTGCAAAACGTGACACCTGGATCCATCATATGTAGCCTTGATAATAGCAATCAATTTATCTGGGATGCCCCTCCTGTGCAAAGCAAGCCAAATAAATTCTCTATTGACACTGTCGAACGCCTTTATCAAAATCGATGAACAGCAGGTGAAGTGGTGATCGATATTCAACGCACTGTTCGATGATGATCCTCAAGGTGTTGATGTGATCAACACAGGAAGATCCAGTGCGGAAACCTGCTTGTTCGGCGTCGAGTGTGTCTTCGAGGTGGTCTTTAATACGGTCCAATATTATCCTTGCTATTATCTTGGCTACTGCAGGCAGAACGCATATTCCTCTCCAGTTTTCGCACTGTGTGAGATCTCCTTTCTTTGGGAGCTTGACAATCATTCCTTTTTTCCACTCTTCAGGAAAGCTCTCTGCTTCCCAAGCTCTCTTAATAAGTGGGTGCAGTAGCTCGCTCGATGTCGTTGGGGCTGCTCCTAAGAGCTCTGCAGGAATACCGTCAAGTCCAACCGCTTTGTTGTTCTTCAGTGCTTTGATGGCGGTGATAATTTCTTCTTTACTGGGGGGTACGGTGCGTATTCGGGAAATTGTTACTTCGGGTAGCTCAGTGGGAATAGGGTTCACTTCACTTGCGAAAACGCGGTTTAAAACCGCAGAAAAGTGTTCCCTCCACCTTATGAGCTGGTCCTCATACACAAGGACATGTGTAGGTCATATAAATTGTGGCCAGATCAGCGGGGGAAAGAAAGTTTTTACATCGTCCTAGGAAACTAAAGCATTTGGCCGCATTTTAAGCAATATTCAATATGTGGTCATTCCACAAAATGTTGTCAGTAATACACATACCAAGAATTGACAGCATTTCAGTTTCGACCATGCATGATGAACAATGGCATAGGGGGAATATTCCGCTTTAAAGACAGGAAGAAAGGAAGAACGAATTGGGGTTCCATAAGAAAAGGAAAAAGAGATACTTATGTCGTTTTCGGTTGGAGGTTCGGAGTTACTCTTGTTTGACTCCACTTACTCCAAAATAATTCGATTGGCTGTTCCAAGTAATGTTTTCGGAGTTATTTTCTGTTCCGGATTTTATAAAGGAGTAGAACTAAAACACACATATACATATAAACTCTTTCATCGGATAACTTGTCAAATTAATTTTACTCGACTGAAAATGCAAAATATACATTAAAATCAGACAATTTACTGACACACACATAATTTTTCGCAAATCAGTTTTGGAACAACAGAAAATACTTCGATTGGAATCAAAAAGGAGTAGTACTGTTCCGAAATCCAATCGAAAACGACATTAATAACGTGTTTTTGTAACAAAAAAAATTATATCAAAGTCAAAATAAATTGTGGAAAACCCGCTATCGGCATAAAAAAAAGTTATAGGGTGGGGAAATACTTCTAAATAAATTATATTTTTTAAAGGAAGGGACCAAAATTCTGTTCTTAACTTATGTTTGAAAATTCAATTAATTCAATTAATTGAAATAATTGAATAATTACTTTTATATAGTATGTACTTGTCAATTATATCGACAGACGGCATCTCATGCCATTGTTCTATTTTCTTTAAATACTCAGTTTTTATTGTAAACATTTTATAACACAAATAAAGAATTTTATAATAAAAATATTAAATAGTAGGTGCCAACCTATTTTTAATGGAAACAAACAAATTTTAGTTTTCAATTCATTGCAGATTTTGTAAATTAAATTAAGTAAAATATATGTATTTTTTTTTTTAAGGTGAACTGAATTTCTCATCAACCAATATTATACCATTTAAGACACTGCTGTCTTTTTTTTTCAAACAAACATTAAAACATTACAAGAAGAATTTGGAAGATGCGTTACACTGAGTGCTTTTAAACATTTAATATGGTATTCCGGAATTTTATTCAAACTAAAATCAATAACGGTTAAATTATACAACTATTGGCACTCGTTAAAGTATAATTATTGGCAAGGCGAAGTATTTTGTAGCTCCATACGATGTAATTATTGGCACCCTCCTGCCAATAAATGAACCCTATTTTTTTGTTTTTTATCTAATTATTGGCACCCTTTTTATTAGTAAAACAATAACTTTTAACACAAGTTATGTTTTAAAACGGCTTATTTAATGTATTATTAAAAAATGATATAAAAGTAAGCAGTTAAAAAAAACACTTACAAAATTATATGTCGAAGATTATTTCGAAGATTTTTAATTTTTTTTTCAATGCGGTTTTACTTTCACTTGTAAAACAGAGTTTAAAAAAATGTCTTCAAACTAAAAGCACAGGAATATGAGAAATATGTTAGAATTCAAAATAAAAAATAAATTGACTTAATCGGACAACGGGTTACTGAGGAAATAACTGTTGAATCATGGGGTGCCAATAGTTGGGTCAAAAATTTGAGGTGCCAATAATTGTAGTCGTTACGCTAGGTACTATAATAATATATGGTAAATTATGGATTCGTAAAAAATTCGGACTCTAGATAATAATAATTTTCCCTTACATTACGATGGTAGAGAACGCGAAAAAAGTGGGTCCCGCAATTCTGTCTGTCTTACTGTGTGTCTTTCTGTATGGCTCTCTGTCCTCGCCCCTACAGCCTAAACAGCAGAAGGGTTTTTTTTCATACTTGCTACATAGTGTTTTTTGTCTAATATACCTATAATTGAAATAAGGAAATTCTAATTTTTAATAATTTTTTATTTTCAAATTTTAGTTATTTTTGGTACGTCCAGTACAAACATTTTTTTGGTTTTTGATTTTCTCGTGAAAAATTAAGTTGAAATTTTTCATATTTTTTTTTTGGTAAATCATTTAAAAAGTATAAAGATTATTGTGAACCAAAATCAAACAAAAAAATATTTTGGAAACGACTTGCCCAATATTTCCAAAACTAAGTGTAAAATATTTTTTTATTATTTTGTAGAATACTTGAAAAAATCATGGATACGAAATTAAAAAATAACGGTACATTCCATACCGTTAAGAAAAATCTTATTTTCCTCGAAAACGAAAAAGAATTTTGATAAGAAGATGTGCGTTTACTATTTAAGGTATGGTCAATATTTTGATGAAAATATTTTTACCAATAACGGTTATTAACGGTACCTGTCGTACAACCCATTTCATAATTCAAAAAATTTTGGATATATGTACATATTTTCTAAAAAAATCATTTTTGGATTAAAAAAAAATATTGAAAATTTTTTTTTTTTGAAAATTCTCAATATCTTGAACACGGGATAATGAATATTTTTTGAAATTATATAAATTAATTTCAGTAAATGTTCACCGAAACAGAAACATATACGTCGTCAGTATATTCTTTCTGTTAACTAAAGGGTTAAGTTCATATAATCCAGTTATGTTTTTTATTCAATTATCATAGAATAATAGAAAAAGAACCAACCGATACCCTGCTATATAAAAAAAAACTCTAAAACGAATTTAAATGAAATCAAAAATAGTAATGAAAATAAAAGTACAATTAAAAATGTACTGCTATGCACATTCACTAAATTTCGGAGGCTCTATGTTAAAATAAACAAAAAATCATCCGTTTCAAATTAGACAAATAATAGTTGAAAAGTCAATAAAATAAAAAAGTGCGTATACGCCAGAGTGTACCATATTGTTTTACTGTCGTTCTTAAACCTATTACGCTACTGATGCGAAACAAAATTTTCTTACGGTCTCCAAAAAGACAACGAAATGCTTACGAAAATACAGCGGACAAATTTTCATGGAGAGTTTCACAAATTGCAAATAAATAAAACCAATTTTAACGAATAATCAAACAAAAGCCATGCTGTAATGAAATTAACAACAAATAAAAAAAGGGCGCGTGTAACGCAGTACTCGTGGCAGAAGCGAAACTTCTTTGGCGGTCTAAAAATCTCGATATGTTTAGGGATATTAAGCTTATATGCGTAAGACGCAGCTAAGTGTTCTATATAAAGATGATCGATTGTTTGGGGTTGTAAACTTGATAATTAAATAATAATGGTGAAAATTTAAAGTACAAAAAGGTGAAAATTTAAAATATATAAATCAGTTTATTTGAGTTGGTTTTCCGACTATTTCCAAAAATTCCTAAACTCAAAATCTTTGCAAAATCAAAAGTTTGTATGTGACAACTTTAATTTGTATTTTGTAACCATATTTTGCAACCATATATAATTCAAATTGTTAGCGGACTCTCCTGGTTTAAATCAATATTCTGAAATTAGCCTATTTTGAGATAAAATTTTTAAATTAATTTATATCTCCATACCAGTAGGAGATAGACAAAAATCTTAAACTAGTAAAATTCTCAGAATTTCATTATCTATCCACCAAACAAAATTCAAAACTCTAGCATTCTAATTAACGAAATTAGAAAAAAGACATATAAGAACATTTTCCCTTTTATCTGCAACAATAATATATATTACCAAAAAATCTAAACTTATTGCAATATAAAATATATTAGCCTATCATACAAATTTTTACTTTAACTCTACCTCCCACCACTTAGCTAATCAATGATCTCAGCGTTGCACATGTGGCGTTACATTTTTTCGTTTCACAAAAATTCAACCTTGAAATTTCACTCTCAACGCGCCCAAAGAAGTTTCACTTCAAAAACACGAACACAACCAAATGTCATTTTCCGCACACAATTAATGGTCTGAGCAATTAATTCTGTGCGAAAAGAGAGTGGAGACTTGTCAAAACAATCTGGTATAATCATCAATTTCGTTCGTCGAATAGCGTACCATAGAACGAAAAGCGTAACGAAATTTTTCGTTCATGATTTTGTCATGTCATTTTTGTATGAGATTTTTCGACTAGGCTTTATATGAAACGAAACTACGAAATTTTTACCATACACTTTTATCATTCGAATTTTGCATGATGAAAACATTACCGCAGTTAATCTTAGGTGAAAATGTGGTTTATACTTTTTTGACACAAAGGCCAACCTAGCTGTACAAACGAAAATCACCATCTACGATTTAACTTATCAAAAAAAAATCATAAGATAAGCTAATTATTATCATATAATCCCTGCACCACGGTCAATGTGTCATCATGACTCGATTGAAAATTAATAGATTGATAACCTGTAAACTAATCAAAAAATAGAAGTAGCCTTTTTTTAAATGTTTCGCCTTTTGCGTCGCTTTCAATTCCTTTGCGTGTTTCTAATTTTTTCTAGATTTTCTAAGGCATGCGGAAATAATTCACTAAAATAATCTAGGGCTTTAAAGTTTTGTTTGGCCTTATCACTTACTTGGGTTTTGAGCCAGGCACGTAGCCAGGGGGAGCTTGAGAGGCTGAAGCCCCACCCGAAATGATTTTGAATTAAAAAACTAAAGAGATTAAACTCTTTAGTATATTAATTAAAATCTTTAAAAATAAGGGAATATTTAGATAAAGTGTAATGTTTTAAAATCAAGACACTATTTAGGTATAATATTTAATAATATGAGTAGACTAACTGTGTATACTTTCGTTGAGTGGTAATGAACGAATCTCATTACCACTCAACGAAATCAATCCTACTTAAAGAGTAGAGTCGAGTCAAAATTTGTTACATATGTATAATGAACTCATTTTTTGCATTTTTGTTTAAAAATATGGACTTATATATCGTGGTAGTCATTCTTTAATGGAATTTTACAGTTCATTACCTCGACAGAAAGATAGTAAATAATAAAAAATGTTCCCCGAGCAAACAATTTTAAATTAAAAAAAAAATCAAATTTCTTAAAGGTTTTTGAATACATCATCTTTGCAAAAATTCTTAAATTAAATTTGACATTCTATACGTATTTGTGGATTTACATGTATCTTCGTCTGACTTATGCATAAAAAAGGGGATACAACATATAAAATTTACTTTTGTTGGATAGAGAGAAAAGACAAAAATTCAGAAGATCTTCATAGATGCAGATTAAAGGAAGTGCCTATGTTTTGAATAGGCCAATTCTATAAAGTAAATTTTATTTTCTACTACAAAAATGGTTTGCAGAATTTTCTCAAAATTAAGCTTGGTTTTCAAGTTATATGCAAGAAACTAAAAGGGTTGCAGATACTCCCCTTCCAGGAAATTGCACCCTCTCGATAAAGATACCCTTAAAACTTCCCTCTTTAATGCCACCCACCGTTCCTAGTATTCTAAATCTCCATTTTTCTTAGACTTAAGAGTAGATTTAAGATTCATATGTTTAGTTTCAAGAACGCTTGGATTAAGCAATAAATAAATAAATAAATAAAAACACTCCGTGGTTTTCTCATCTTCAATGAGCCATTGAATTGAATGACTTTTACAATAAAAACATTAGTTCCATTCTATATGACAAAATCAATAGCCTATTAGTGGCTTCCTGTTATATGACATATAATTTCATCACGCTAGCCAGTATGTTTTTTCGCCAATTTAAGTTATGAAGGTGACAAACTTGTAGAGAATATAATGTTGTTTTAAGCAGAAGCTAAGCAGAAGCTTAGGTTTTCTACAATAACAAGAACGGCTTTGGAGATACAACCAAAAATATAACGAGAATAGTGTTTTTTTTTGTTGTTGGCGAAAAACTGAAAAAAGGTCGAACATTTTGAGTTTTTTTTTTTGTTTAATTTTAATAAACTAAAACAATCTAACTTCTATTGTTTAGGTTTTGTCTTTCTTTAAAACATAATTATAATAATTTTCAATTTAAAATTGAATGCATTTCGAACTTAAGCGCACATCAACATCGCAGTAAATCTTGTTGGTACTCTTTAGAGATATGCTTGATGTTTGCTTTCATTATTTTCAATCTTAAATCGACACGTACATAACTTGGCATTAAAAATCCTGTAGATTTTAAGAATTAATTAATACTTTCTGAAAAAAAAACTCATAATTCTACTAGAGGAGAAGTTAAAGTTTTGTAAAATAGGTACAACTGTCAAATGAAAATCCATCGCAAAGAAATATCGAGGTCTTACTAAGCGAAAGTAATTTTTTAATGGACTTGGACAAAATTTTAAGTAAAAAAAACGCCACCATTGGTTTCATGGATTTTTATATTTTTTTTTTATTTCAGAAGATATAGGTAGACTCGTGTAAAAGTTTTACTGTCTACAAAAGGGCAGCATTAGACGAGACAATTTTTTTTTATAATAAAATTACAACTTAAAACATTTTTTGTAATAAATCCATCACCATTTCTATTCAAATGACTGCTTTTTTCTAACACGAAGAATATTATTCATTTTTGCGACTTAAAAGACAAAGTTCTGAAAAAGAAAAACGATCAGAAAAAACACATCCTTCCAATGTTCTATTTTATTTTATTTTTTTTTTTTGTAGCGAAAATTTTCCATACTGTTTTAATTTTTTTTTTTTGTTGTTCTTAGCTTTAGCTTCGTTTTAATTCTTACAAGCAGATTTGCCCAAGCACTTTGCATAAAATCCACATTTTTCAATGTCATCTACGGGTCCAGTGTCCTTATAGCACCGGAAAATGTGAGGTAATAATATGGAAAGAGGATAAGAACAGAGAACACAACACAAAAAAAATGACACCGACTTAGTCATAGAGCTTTAATATATGAGCATCTGTCATAGAAAAAGGCGAGAGGTAACGATAACGATTCTATCGATGAGAATATTAAATTTATTCACTTGAATTGCAAAAAAAAAAATATAAGAAACATAAATAATAATGATTGTCTCAGCCTGATGGCAACACACTCAGTATTAATAACTCGATTATTGATGATAAATTGGACAGACCAGGCGTCATAAACAATTTATTATAAAGGGAAAAATGACAAGAATGAAAGAAAAGAGAGGGAAACACATCAGGAGGAACAGCACAATCGCTTATTTAAAATATAAAGGCAGATTAGGTTTTTTTAAGTTGGCACGAACTATGGTACAGTCAACGAAGGAATTTTGGCTTGCAAAAAATAGTGCTCTCTGGATTATTTTTTTATATGTAGCGGTTACCCCCAGGTATAACATACCCAAAGTCCCAGCCAAGGGCCGCGAGCTAAACTCAAGAGGGATGGGGGGTTAAAGGTACCCCTTTTTAGATTTTCGTGAATATTTCCACAACCTAGCATGTTAGAGGAAAACTCTATGCTACTTAATTAGAGACAAGTAAATTATCTATAAATATATACATTTATATTTTTTCTAGGGTCAACAATTCAGGAGATGCGGGACCTGTTATTGTCTTAGATATGAATGTTTTCTGACCAATTTATGTACCTGGAAAAAACAAAAAAACGTTAATACACATTCATTCACTATTGTTTTTATTGACAGGAAATTTAATTTTCTTTCACTTTGTCGTATTGACTTTGGCTCTATTACGCTTAGTTTCTCAAATATGGAAGAAAAACTACAAAAGGGGACCTTTACCCCCCTCTTCTGTCTAAGGCTTGCGGCCCTGAGCTGGGGACTTTGAGTATGTTATACCTTAGGGTCCCCTCTACCACTATCAAAGTACCTTGGGTGGTTTGCTTTGCAGTTCAAAGAAATTATTCATTCATTTACCGCAAGTTCAAAGAAACACTACTATCACTTACTACACAGTATAATAATAACAAAAATGATACAAAAAAATATCAACAAAATTGACGTCGAAACTTTCAATTTCCTCAAAAACTAGGGACACATAGAACCATTTAGTTTTCAGTCGTCAATTAAGAATTAATAGGGGTAGCGAACAATAAAAGCCAATTCTGCATTTTATTTTTAAATTTAAATAAAATAATAAAAAACTAATTTTCAACATTTTCTTTTTTTTTAATTTTGAGTTTGAAAGTTATTTTTACAAAAACTATGGACATTAACTTGATTCGAAATAAAATAAAAGAACGGAGTTCTGGTTTTCAAAAACGGTACATTTTTTTGTTGTAAGTGTTGCCGTTGTTTTTTAATATAATTTTTTAAATAATGTCCCTCCTCCTTAAATGGGGGAAGAAGGAACCCCCCCTCTATGGCAAATAAATTTTTTATTGTGTTCATTTAAAAAAAACGTTATTATTTTTTGGCGCCATATGAAAACAACTCGTTGCTATTTAAATTTTGCCTAATTTTGTATACATCAACTTTTTCGTATAGTAACTCCTTTCTTAGCTTCACGACATGATTAAACAATAGTGAATGATTGTATACTAACGTTTTTTGTTTTTTTTTTGAGGTAAATTGGTCAGAAAACATTCAATATCTGAGACAATAACAGGTTTTTCAGATTTATTAACGTTCCTACCTCCCGCATCTCCTGAATTATTGACCCTAGAAAAAATAATAATATATATTTAATAGATAATTTACTTGTCTCTAATTAAGTAGAATAGAGTTTTCCTCGAACATGCTAGGTTGTGGAAATATTCACGAAAAATCTAAATAGGGGTACCTTTACCCCCTTCCTAAGTTTAGCTCGCGGCCCTGGGCTGGGGACATTGGGTATGTTATACTGGGGGTAACCGCTACCATATAAAAAAATAATCCAGAGAGCACTGTTTTTTGCATTTATTTTATAATTTTGAGTCTTCGTTTACTGGGCTACTAAAGGAGTTTCTACTCTTAAATTGAACTGAACAGTGCTAGCATTAGGAAAATAAAGGGAATGATTTACCATCAATGCAATTTGGTTTTGAACTTCTGCATGTATCAAAATGGCAGGGAAAAATAGTGACGGATACACAATTCTACATTGGTAAAGTGCGACTGAAAAAAGAACCTCTATACTGAACAGTACGTACCAAGCTGGGATCAAGATTAAGCTGATGTGCATTCCTTGACTAGAAGTACGAGTTATTACGGTTGAATTGCTTAAGGGGAACACTTCAACAGGCTTTTTCACTAGAACACTGTTTATAAAATGATCGGTAAGGTAACGAAAGGCATGAAATATTGCGGCGGTGGCGGTGGTTTAATAGATGCAAGTGCTTCCGTTATATTTCTATCGCCTGTCATTCTCAAAGCTCTTCTTTGTTTTCTATCCAGTAGACTCAACCCGCGCACAAGAATAATCTAGCTTTCGACAAGGCACTAGAGAGTTTTGGAGAACTTGCCCAATTGTGAGAATTTTACTGGGATTTTTGGAAGGATAAAGCTCAGGTCAGAAGGGGAGACAATTTTTTTGCATTGCCGGAAGAACTGTACCAGTATTATTGGGGAAGTCGAATATGTAGTATACATGTATGATCGTTCCACAGATGGAAATATTTTCGGTATCCTCAATGCAAATGCTGCTCACATGGATAGTTGCATGAGCGGGTAAGTTTTATTTTAACGCCAGCAGGCAGCATTGAGTAAGTTTTGAAGCATTACATTCTACGTGGTTTTTGATTCCCCATTGGACATTGCTGTCAAGACTTTGATGTTTTATAAGCGAGCAATACATTTTGTAATTATTTTAAGTAATAGCCCACTGCTATTTTCTTGTTTTTCATTTGCTCTTTTAAAAGAAAAATATTTTTAATTAAAATCCAGCTACGCGTGCCGCCACTCACCGCGGGCTTTTCTTATTTCTTTGTTTTAAAGAATTCGCTGAAACGGCTCTTTTTCTAGAAAACGACCCAAACGATTAGGATGAAATTTTCATAGCCTGTGCAAGAACAAAGTTGCAATATAAGTTACGATAAAATCCACCTACTTCTACGCCCAAATTTCGCTCTTAAAGCCCTTGAAAACGGCTTTAACAATATTAGTGAAATTTGTAGGGTATTTTGTTAAGAGCAAATTTTATGAGCAAGTAAAAAATTAGGAATAAGATTTAGTATCATCTAAATATTCCACTGCCTCATCCATTTTGTACGTTTTTTTTGTGTCTTGGAAACGATTCGAACGATTTGGAAGAAATTTTCATAATCTATTTTTAAAGCAAGAACAAAGTTCCATTCCAACATAAGTTATACCCGAGGTAAAATACGCCAAGTTAAAGACTGCTAAAGGCTGAGTTCTTGTGCATGGCGAGGAATCGATTGCCTTGGGTCCTTCTGTACACATTTACCTAACCGTGGCGATTTTCTCGGCTGATCTTGCGTTCCTTTGACGTTCGATTGTTTTGCTGATTGATTACCGAAGTGATGGGTGTCTCAAATTTGCCCAACAAACTTTGAAGAGTCGACTGTGAGGGCCACCATGTCTACCGTAAGTTGGCCTTAACATTTGCACTAATAAACACTCATTTTGATTAAAGAGTTTTATCATTTGGACATGCTGTTTAATCGTTCAGCTTGTCAAAGGGATTTGACATCCGTAAGGGAATAATAAGCAACTGATTTGACAGATGTCACCAAAATAACATGGCCGCCACAGGCCGCCAAAATCCAAGATACATATATTAAAGGTATATCACTAACGTTTTCATTTTTTTTCAGCTCTACGCATGTTGTCAAAATCAATAGTAAAAAGAAATGAATTTCAAGCAATCACCACAAATTTGTTTTTGTTTACTGTGTACTTACACAAGGGGCAGCCATCTTGAAAATTGACAAGAGGGGCCTAATAATACCTTAGATATGTGTACTGTGGCCAAAATCTACCTGTGCAAATTGAAAAATCCACGGAATTGTTTTTGTGCACTCAAATTATTTTTAATCTTACATAAGCTGGCTCCTTCCTACCCTTAAGCAACTCATATATGGGATATTCGCAAAAAAGTATGACATCTAAAAGGTCAGTAATTGGTCAAAAAGGTCAACTAGTCTCAAAAAACACACCAAAACACGTCGCGTCGTACAACTAGCACTACTAGCAGTAGCAGCCATCAGTTGTTTTTTTTTTCTTACGAAACCTCCACGTGATGTTTCGATCACCCATTGTACATAAAAGGATAACATTTTGCGATACGTGCGGGTAGTATCTACATAAATATCAAATGACTTAAATTATTATGTACATAAGGTTTTATTTAAAATAATCAAAATTTAGCTGAAATTAAAAGAAAAATTAAGCTTTGAAATTATTTTGAACTATCTCTTAAAAGCATAATAAATTATGCATTCTGGTTTGGAAACATGACACAAAACAAAAAACTTAATAAATCGTTTTTCACTTGAAACGATATTCAAGGTCTATTATATTGTGTGTGTTTTTGTAATAATTCAACTTAACTGCTTTATCTATTAAGTTTAATTATTTGCATATCCGAATTTGAATTTTCAAATTCCCAAATGGCTAGATTTTGTTTGCCTCTCACGTTATCTCTGTGAATTGAGAGCATCCTACGCTATGTAGGTTGCAGGTTCTATTATGAAATATAGAATTGTGTGTGAAATTGTGCGCCTCACCCTTTAGAGGACATACCAGAAAGAGAGACTTAATGTGGTTTCAAGATTTATGTTACAGCCCTTGCACTATATTTTGTTTCATACAACCCAAACCTATAGAATAAGCATATCTAGACATTTAACCTTCTCTCCTGATAGATTCATAAATTGGATAGGAGCACAGCACAGCCTCGCCTATAGATCGCACTGAATGGAAATGGAAAGAGAAAAGTCGTCAAATAATTTATTATTCCCCAATGTGTTGTAGAAATGTCAGTAAAAGTTGTTTTTGGCCAACCGCAAGGGGGCAGCACCAGCACAATACCTCCACTCCACCACCCTCAGCCAAACAAAACAAATATAGTTTATTATTTTTTCCGATGCTCTTATACGCATAAATATTATAAAATTGACTGCATGCATATTTACATAGGTACAAACACACAAACACATTCATGTAGAAGTTTTAGGGTGCTGACACATTGGATGTTTAAAATTGTAAAACATTGACATAATCATCGAACCGACCAATTGACAACATCACAATTTTATATTTATATATGATTTAGCTCTGTTCTGGGGTTAATGTGATATGGCTTTTTTGCTTCCTGTCTATACTCCTTTGTTGTTGTTCTTTTATTTTGTTGAAGGCATGTTTCACACCAGAAAATATTCAAACACGAATCAGTGAATCGAAACAGGGGAATCGATAAATTGAGAGGTAAATTGCATGTTTGTTTATTTATTTGCATTGGCACAGGAAGCAGCTATGGAATAGAGTCGTTTTCTGTTTCTGCTGGATATATGTACTCACTCACTCACTATAACGCACGCACATTTGTCATGCTTGAATGGCATAGTTAGCTCACCTGAAATGAAAACAAAAATATGAAAATGAATTAGTCGAAAACAATAGAATTTCCAATTTATGATTTATAGATAGGTAAATCAATAAAAGTGTGTTCTTTGTTTTTTTACTTCTTATATTATTTTTGTATTATATTTTAAGTTATTGTTTATGGTTTTCTTAAAAATATTTTTTTCATAATGCATAGCTAGTGTAGATTAAAAATAGAAATTAAATTTTTAATAAAATGTTGTTTATTGTAGCTGGCCTTAAGACAATTCATTTGGTTGGTTTGATTTGACAAAATTTGTAGGTACATACCAGCCTCCTACTCTTAGTAAAAAAAACGAGTAGTCCCTTCAAACATATATTTTGGCAGTAGGGAAAATCCAGATGAGGAAAACTTGTCAGATACTTGGCAAACGGCTCCTTAGATTTTGGAACAAAATATTTATGTTCTCTTAAGAGTATGATATACTTTTGAAGAAAGCTCAATATACATAAGTTAACATTGTTTTCCATTGAACCGATTTAAATAAAATTTTGTATCCAAAAACTAAAAATAATATCACAAAACAAAATTTTCAATCTCAATCTTTCAATCTATTTTTCACTGTTCAATTTTTCAAAAACAAGTTTTTGAAATTTTTTTAAACTAATTTTGTGTCTGCATTAATAATTGATTAAAATTGGTGTGTCAATTTTTGTTCGTAAAAATGTTTTCAAAATTGTATAGGTAAACAACAAAATTAAACCACTCAAATGAATTTTCTCCTTTTTATTTATACAAACAATTAAAAAAATTATTTTCATGCTCTGGAATTTGGATTTTTTTTAGGTACCTATCCATATTTTTAAATAACATTTGATCAAGTAGCTACCTACGTGTGCCTTAGTCTAACATTTAATTTGTATTAAATCAAAAAAAAAGTCAAAATGGTTATTTTAACTTGTTTTTAACATTTTCTCATCATCAGCTCAAATCATCAGCTTACACTTATGTGAGTATTGCATTTTCCTGACCTTTCCAAACATATTCGAATACAGTAAGGGCTTAAAAAGTGATAAAACTAAATGAACATGTCAGCTGCTATGCATTTTAAGAATTCAAGCTTGTTGTTTCTATCACCTTCACTTACTTACTTCCGTTCTATGGTACTCGTATGTATAGTTAGATCTTAATCATAATCTTCTATTAACTCAGTTTGTTTATAAGACAGGAATGGATAGATACCAAGATCGATTTTATGTTATTTTTAATCCTTTTTACAAAATATGTAATACTCCATTGCACTTTTAGATAATATTAACTTTTGACATCAGAGTGACAGTCAAAACTTATAAAATTTAATCCCTTCTGAAAGGGGATAAGGGAAAACTTTTATAAAATACATGTTGTGCTGTTCATTACAGTGCAAGAAAGAAATATGAGAGTGCATTAAATTAGTATTGTTAAGCTGTTTATACCTAAAGGAAGGAATCGCAATAATCTACATTTTGTATGTTTCATACACGAGTAGCTATGGGGACGAAATTGATATTTTTCAAATTAAAATTGATTTTAAATTAAGATATGTAAAGCCTTACAAATGCAATTTGATTTTACTGAAAGTTTGAAAATGAAATAACAACAACTTGAGTAAGCCTACCACCAAGTCTTATATTCTGGAATCATAACATAGGAATATGATAGAAATTGGTGACGGCTTTATTAAATGAACCTTAAACTACCCGTGCATCAAAACAATCTTGTTTTCGACAAGGACTAGAGAGCTTTACTTGGACCTTGGCAAGGGGCTATCAAGGATCAGCAAAGGCTAGAACAAGGGCCTTGGTGATTATGAAATTCTATGCCTTGTCAGGCAAAAGCCTGGTTTATGTGGGACTTGATCACACGATATTCTGCTTGTCAGACCAATGCGCTTCCCATTGGGCTAACTCGCAATACAAAAATTCAATGTCGATGAGCATAGTGAAAAGTGTAATATGAAAAAAAAGACAAATGAAATATAGAAAAAGTTTGATGAAATTGAAATTGCATGGTGCTTATAAAAGTTTTGTTTTTGGTCTGTAAGAGACATTCCTGATGGGCTACCGAAACATGTCCAACTAGTTTTTACTAGGGAGGGCCTCACGAGCTTTTGAAAAAATTCCCTCGATTAAATTTTATGTACCTACTGAAATCCAGCAAGGGCTCACCAAGTATCTGACAAGTTTGCCTTGTCTAGATTTTCCCTATTGAAAATTTACTAAGGCCTTGCCCAAACAAGACAGAAACTCGGCATTTTTCCAGCCAGGTTATTTTCCCTAAATAACTTTTCTTACTAATTTTTCTATTTCTTAACAATTATTTGATTTGATTGATATTTTAAATCGGTTCTACTAAACTTACATTATTAAAAACAATTTGATTTATATAATCAATTACGCAGAGAAATTGCCTTTTTTTATTAATAATAAAATCCCCAACACACTCTGATATTGCAAGGACACTTTTATATGTACAAAAACATATTATTTTGACACAGATTTTCTTTCATCACCCTCACACATTTTCATTCAAACAAAGTTGGGGAAATTATGGCGACACTAGAATCCATTAAAGCCAAACATTGAAAAACACATTTCGTCCTTAGTTAAGCAATCTCACCACGAACAACATCACTTGTCCTCGTGTTGGGTTTGAGTTTGAGTGAGTGAGTGAGTGAATGAATATAATACATTATAGCTAAATAAAAAAAAAAAACTCAATATAGAAATGAAAATATACTAACAAAAAAAATAAAGAAGAAGAAGAATAGGAGAAAGAGGAAAGGAACAAAGGATTCTTCTATGCAAATTGTGTCACGTTCCCTTCTCGCCTTACACGGCATCATTATTTAATTTACCCTAAAATAATTAAGATGCTCTAACGGAAGCCAGCCGAGCCGACATCCAAAGTAACCTCGTTTCCGTTTCCCACTATATAATAATATTGGAAGTATGATACTTTAGTAGAGTAGGTGATATCCTATAGACGAGTATCTCTGCCGCCCGGTTATTCGTAGTCGTAGTCGTATAGTCGTTCCACCGGATACGCCAATGTGTGTTAGTAAGTATATCTATGATGGTAAGGTCTTCGGCCTTTTAAGTTTGTCATAATAATCTTTCACTTTCTTCGTTCTTGTTTGTGTTGTTTCTTTTTTCTCTAACTTATGGCTTTATTTGCAAGTGGTCCAATCAATATCAGTGTCACACGAACTTGCTTATTTTTTATTTTTATTTTAAATAATTTAAAAAAATAAAATATATAACTATTGAAAGTAAGTTAACAATTGAGAAAATTTGGAAGGCAACACAATAAATATAAAATTAAGCCTCTTTTGTGGAGGATAATTATAAATATGTACATCAAATTTAAGCATGGTCTGGAAGCGCGGTAAAAATTTGAACGTATTTATGACATTATTTTCAAAAAGGACCGAAAGTGATGAAGTCTTTACTCAATTGGTTCTCGATTGTTTGGTTTCAATTTCAAAATTGCTGTTCACCTGTGGTAGAGAACAGGGAGTTTGTTTTCCATGCATTCGTTGAATTGTATATGTTTCTCAATTTTCTAAGGTTTCCAAAAAAAAAGTTATAGGGATGAGATAAATTTCTACGAATCGGCCATTTTGTATTTTAGAGATATCAGAAATGTTTGACCCTCCATAACAATCAGCAAAAGAACAGCTCTGAATAATATTTCTTTAGTCAAATCAATATAGCCAAAAAACGTTAAAATATTTTATTTTAAAGGTAAAGCTCCGATTTTGTTATATTTAACGTACTTATTTAAATTCAGAAACGTTATGTATTGTATCTTTCAAATTACAATAAAGATTTTGGTGAATACCTAAACAATTTTTTCGAAATACTGGTTAAAACATTAAATAATTATCGGAACTTAAAGACTTGTAGATATTTACTAAAAGAATAAAAATCAAGGTTAGGGTAAAGTGGGCTAACATGCCACCAGGAGGGTGATTGGCTCTACAGATGCGAAAAAACACCAAACATGGTATAATTGTATAAATATGTATGTATGTGTCGCTTAGAATCATGGACCTATATATTTAGAACTGAAAGTGGATGAAAAGGGGGAAAACCTCGTCAGGACATTCTAAAAAAAAAGTATTTTTTTAGGTCTGTTTGATCGTGAAAAATAAGGCATTTTTGAATCTAAACACCAAAATATAGTATCGTTTTGATTCTGAAATGCATAGAAATTGGAAAACCAGTGTTGACTTTTTTTTGACATTCAAAATAGCTATGCACGGCTGGATCGCAGAAACTTGTGATAGTTTCTTATATCGTTAACAAAACAATAATAAAAATATGTTAAAATAGCAATTTTGATTTTTTTTTTGATTTAATACAAACAAATTTGGAAAAAAAAGTTGAAAATAAAAAAAAAATTATTCTTTCGTAAAAAAAAATTATTTTTATAAATTTCAATTGCAATAAGTATTTGCGGAATAACTAAGCAGTACCAAATCACAAAGTAATGATAATGAATGAAATAAACCAAGACAATGACGAGATATAAGGGAAATATACATAAATAAGTATACAAAAAGACAATTCAAAAAAAAAAACATTATGTAGGTATTTTTATTTGCATTATTTTAATTTTTTGGTAAAAACGTGGTATGCAGCATTATTAGAACTGGTCTAAGGATGACATGAACAATCAAAATCGTTAGAGCCATTTTCGAGACATCGTCTTGAGGAAACCTCGACATTTTTTTCGCACCAAACCAAAACTTACCTATAGAGCAAGTAAAAAGTAACATAGCTACAAAAATTCACTTACTTATACTTTCAAAGTACAGAAGTCTCTCGATAAAATATATTAGCGATAATGTGAATTTCTCTAAAATGTGAACCGCGAAAACCTTACATTGTCATCTCTATAATAGGAACTTCTTTTTATATTCCTCTACCTATATTTTCTTGATATGTTTGCTATAAATAATTGTTATTTGTCAGACATATTTCAAAATTTTAAATACAGCTTTATAGGCTAGCAAAAGTCCCTCCTTCCAGTTCTGTATAGGTATTTTTTACATTTAAATACTTTGTTTTTAATTTTTTGTGTGATCAGTTTGTGTATCGATAAAAGTAAGTATACTCGCTATTTATAGATTAGATACTATTAAATATATTTGATTTTTTTTTTCAGAACTTAATAAATGTTGACACTGTGCGTTAAGAAATTATTTTATGTATTTATAATGGCAATGGGACAAGTTCAAGTAATGTGAATCCCTCTAAAATGCGAAAACACCTTGTTCTAATTAGTTCACATTATCGAGGGACTACTGTATTTAGTAAGCAAGAAACTTTTGGATGCCTTGAATTGAAAATGCAATTTTTTGTGGGGTTTAAAGTCTCCTGCGCAGCAGGTTCCAATCTACCACAATTGACAATTTTCACTTTTCACTACCTGTACTTTATTTTGGGTTACCATATTCACATTAGCTCACTGCAACTTTTAGTATTAATATATTAATTTTAAACATTAATTGGCTTTTTCTGCAGAATTTGTATTTAGGTACCTCACAAAAATAACTTTCCGGCTGGGAGTCTGACTGTGAACTGAGGTCATAACTTGAAAAATTCTTTCTTCTGTCAGATTTTGGAGCGTACAAAATTAGACCCTTTTTGAAAACAAATTATATATACATATCTTAACTTTGTTGTCATTTAAAAAATCATTTATAGTGAAAAATTGGTCCGTTTTGAGTATTAAAAAAAAATAAGGTAGGGTCGTTTTGATTTTAAACTCTAAATTCAGTTGCTTATAACTTTTAAAATAGATAGATTTAAAACAAAAAGAGAATGCCATCTTGCAGCCATCACTACTTGTCATGAATAAGCGCTTCTCGTCTATCCGTTCGGATTCTGCATAAAATTGTAGGTCCCTTCTATTAATCTCGACACGCACACACATGAATGGTTGGGAGTTGATAGTCACTAGGCCCTGGTTCTTCACGACCCGTTGCGTCACCCAATTTATTTATTTTATAAATAAGTAATAGTAGTTTCAGTAATCTTCAATTCTCGTGCATGTTCTTATTCAATGTGAGGCCAGTGACTTCTACCATGTGTCCCAGGTTTAGAAACTCATTAATTACTTGTGTATATTCGCTTTTTAAGTTTGGGTCTTTGTTTAGTTGAAACTCAAGCTGGCGAAATCTGGCTATGGCTCTATTTTT
This sequence comes from Melangyna quadrimaculata, assembly GCA_949320155.1. Lineage (NCBI taxonomy): Eukaryota > Metazoa > Arthropoda > Insecta > Diptera > Syrphidae > Melangyna > Melangyna quadrimaculata. The sequence goes on from OX439483.1 coordinate 447,044,927, forward strand.
TGATTCACCCAGTTGGTTTGTTTGTTTGTGTCAGCTCTTCGTTAAAGGGGATGTTTACGACATATCTCCCATTATCCTTTCGGTAGTGTGTATCTTCAAAGATTTTTTCGCACTGCTTATCTTCTTTCTTTTGATATTTTGGTTGATTTATTTCTTCTATCTCCCAAAATTTCTCTAACTGCTTTTCAACCGAAGTTTGTGCTACCAGTCCAGTGACACTGTAATTTTGACTTAGTTCGGTTGATATTCGTCCAGATATCAGCCACCCCAACTGCGACTTCTGGGCTAGGAGTGAATTTGCAGCATCTCGTTTAATACCGTCTAGAATGATGTCGCCATAAGCATCAGCCCCAATTATCATATCAATTGGGCCAGGAACATTGTATGTAGGGTCTGCAAGCTCTAGTTCTCTGTATATGATTAGTTGATTTGGATGTTGGTTGTCTTGTTAGTTTTGGTAGTACAAGAGCTTCTAGTCGGAGTTTAAATTTCGAGGTGAAATGCGGCATTATTGTCACATCCACCTTGTTGATAGCAGTTCCTGCTTTTGTTGCACCTTTTAAGTTTTAAAGTTTGGGTATGGATTCAGTGATCAATGAAGCTTATGAGCCAGGGTCAATAAGGGCTCTTATTGTTACGCTTCGACCAAGATCATCTTCGTTGTTCAGTTTCAATATGGCAGTTGCAATTATCACGTTCAGATTCTGCTCACCATAGTCTACTTGCTTTGTTATTTCAGTTGAGTCTTTTTGAGATGAATCTATTTGTTTACTTTGGGGAAATCTTTCAGTACATTCCATGTGCTAAAATGAATGATGCTTCTGGTTGCAGTGATGGCAATTTCTTTTGCTGAAGCACTGAGATTGCTTGTCATGACGTAAGCAATTTAAGCAAAGCTTAGCTTGTTTGCATAATTGCCACCTTTCTTTGGGTGTAGAATGGAGGAATTTTCGGCAAGAGTAGATCACATGTTCACCCTTGCAAATTGGACATTGAATATTTTTCGTATCAATGTGGAAATTGCGAAGTGCTTGTTTCGGTTCATCAAATGTTTTTTGTTGTGGTTTTTTTTGTCGGAGCAAGTACTTCTAATGCTTGATAACGTCTTTCCAAGAAATCCAGAAGCGTCTTTAGAGCTGGCATTTTGTTTGGCTCTGTCAGCCCTTGTTCAAACAGGTTTCTGCTTTCTGTATCAAGTGCCTTCGTTGTCATGTGTCGAAGCCCAAGTTCCTTAGTGCTGCTAGTCCTTCTTTGATAGCATTAAAAATGTTTTTTATTGAAGTCACTGATGGGATATTACTTGGCTTCCCAGCTTTGAACATTTTTTCGATGTGGATTGACACAATTTTCTTTCTATTCTTTCATTGTTGTATCGTCCTTTTAGTATCTCCCACGCACTATTGTAATTCTCACTTGACAACGTAAGGTGCTTCATTAAATGCAGCGGTTCCCCCTCTAGGTGGGTCTTTAAATGCTCCATATTTTCTGTTGTGGAGAGGCTGATTTTGTTGTGGATTATGGTGGTAAACAGATCGTAAAACGCTTGCCATTCCAAGAAATTTCCCTTAAACATTGGGATTTTGAGTCTTGGAAGCATTTACTCTTTTTTTTGTTTCTTCTGGCTTGTTGTTGCTTGTAATAAGAAGCTTTGAAGTCATTTGGTGCAAGAATCTGTTGATGTCTTGTCTTATTCCCTTATAATCGTTTTGCACCACGTACGGTTCCTTGAAATCTTCTTGAGAGGCATTTGACATAAAGTCTTCATGAAGGTACGTAATGCTCCTAAGCTGTTCCATGAGCATCAATGTTTGGTACTCGTACACTTCTTTGGAGTAATCTGAGAATGTTTCTTCAAATTGTTCTAGATTATCCACAATGGCGATGATCTTTAGCTTTAACTTCTTTAACCTTTGGTTTTGTACCATCCTTCGTATCGTCGTTGGGCTTAAGGGCTTAAATGTACCTTCATCGGTTTTGGTTGGTTCTGTGGTTATTGGAACAATGTTTTCCAATTTTCCCTTAAAGTCTTCATACAACGGCTTGACTCTGTTGTACGTATCTCTCTGCACGTATGGTGTATCTTTTTATTACCACAGGCACTACTTTCTGGTGGTTAGAGTCAAACTCAGACCATAGAGTATGGAGGCGCTGAAGCTTTTCTTCCTTGTATTTCTGGGTCTTCCTTGACGCACTGTCCTTTCCAACGTTGCGAATAAGTGTCTCGGTTTCCTCAAGCAAATTCTTCTGCCTGGCAACTATTATAAAAACCTCAGTTTCGTCCACCATGATGATGTAGTTGATAAAATTAGATGTTTTGTTTTCGGAGATTTAGTTTCTTTGTATTCACTTCTGATTGTTATTGTGGACTGTAGGTTTAGTTTTGTTGTATTGTATATTCACTTCCGATTGTTACTGTAGATTGTAGATTCAGTTTTGTTGTATGCAATTTTGTTTGTATTTTTATCAGTGTTAATATCCCTGATAAAGCGTTCAATAGGTAGATATTTGTAATAAACCAATGTTTGTAGCCTTGGTTACACTTTTGTCGATTTTTAATTTAAAAAAAAAAATGTATACCAATGTAAGAAGCCTTGGTAATGATTTATTTGTGGTTTCTTTTCCTTTCGAAGGACCAATGTTATGTTGACAATTCGAAAATCTAAAAACTCCTTACCGCTGGTGGGGGGAAGTCAGAAAAAGAAGGAATTGGCATGATTGCCGTTTTACTAGCAAGTTATTTTATTATTATCAATTTTCTTTTATACACAATATATGCTTACTGTTCAATAATTAATTCTAAAGTAAATTTACAATATGATACAAAATAAAAAGTGCAATCTTGCACAAAGGGTATGGGAATGAAAATAATTTGTTGTTATGCTGATGGTGTTGATATTATGTTGTTGGTAGCATTACTGTTGTTATGTGTTGATGTGCTGCTTGTTGGAGGCGATGTGCTGCTCGTTGGCGGCGATGTGTTATTGTTGGTTGCGATATGATTGTTGTTGGCACAACATTGAGTAAACTTGGGAGTTTTCATCATTTCTGTTTCTTCATTCATAATATTTAGTTGTGTAAACTTTTCGCTTTTGACTTCGAAAGAAAAAATCTTAAAATAAATAATAATCAAATAAAAATAGAGCTCTGTTTTAATTGAAATTATAAAATAAAAAATGTTTCGTGCAAACTACCAACTTTTGAGAGAATTGGGCGTCATCTTTTTGGAGCTGCGAAGATGATTCACAGGAAGAAAGTTTATCCCTTGAAAGGCGGCAATATAAAATGCTTCCCCTTGTTGGTATCGATAAATAGGACGACCATGATTTCATTTATCGTTCTCGCCTCTCAAAAGCAACGACAATTATGTTTTTTTTTATTTAATAAAGGATTTATTTGCTTTTTGATGAAAGACATTACGGAAAATATCGATTTAGAAAAACAAAAACAGGTTCTCGTTCGATCACCGAAATCAAGCATCTTCGAGCGCGTTTAGTACTTAGATTGGGGACCGCATGAGCATTGAGTTTTTTGTCTTGGTATTCTTTTGACTCCGCGCTTCAGATGGAATGAAAAATCTATTCCAATTGTTCGGAATAAATAAAAAATCGACAATAATGGTTCATCCCGAGTATTTTATTGAATAAGAAAACACAAAATTCTTATTCCTAATATTTTGAATATCTAAAATGAATAAAAAAATATATTCACATTCAAATGCAAACCAAAAGTTGAAAATGACGTCTTGTGTGTCATGCTTAACAAATGAGAATGACGATCGACTAGCGGTCCAGGTATACCAGGTTCATGACTGCCACTATCAAAATGCAATTTCCGCGTTGAAGATCGTATCCAAAGCGATTTGGATAGATTTGTGTTGTCCTTCTGAAAAAAGCTATTGCAACAACAAATCAAGGTATCCACCGTCTCGGGTAGGTTCCTTAACGCAAGGAACGTCGATGGGAAATGTAGGTATGTTTTAAAAAATTCCATTTAATGCAATTGACACAGCAAAAGCCTTCAATTTTATTCACCCCTATAAACCAGATCAAATTTAACCAACATTTTAGAGCAATTGACACACGGCTTAATTGTCAAAAATAAAAGTTTTTCGCATATAATTCCGCAACAGTAAATGTTATCGAAAAGTATTTCATACAAAACTTGTAGATCTTTGCATCCGCAAGCAAAAAAATTTACAAAGTTGTTTCCTATCACCATATTTGGTGTGTTAACTTTGGATTCACTCAAAAAATCTTTCGATTTGATTTTTTATCCTTCGTGCTTTTTAAGGCATTCTGCACTCATCAATTAAAAAACAGCTTCCTGACTTTACCATATACAGATCTATTTCCAGCGAGTAAACTCTTGGGCTTAACTCGACACTGCACAAGACCTTATATATATTTTTATTTTCAAAATACTTTTTTTTTTTTTTTCAAAAATATTAATTGAGACAAATTGTTCATAAGTTTGTGGGTTAAAAGAAGACAACTTAACAATATTGTATGACTTGCGATTGTTCTTTTTTTTCCGAACCTAACTAAACAAGGGCAAATAGACCAATCCAAAGAGTTTTCTTCTTGTCAAAAAGAAATAAAATCGAGGTTATTATCAAAACTAACATAAGAAGTCCAAACAAGTGATTTTCGATAAGACGTTCGTTGGTCTGCTTGTCTGTACACCTTGATGTATACCTACAACGAGCTAGAGCCTAAACGGTTTGATGGATTTACTTCAAATTTGGTGTGAAGCATTTTTATATGGTTCCCTACATGAGAAACTCAAATGTTTGTTAAATCTCATGGGACGCTGCCATACAGCAATTTGGGTTTTATTAAGTTTTCTCAAAAATGGCTAGGGATTTGGGACGTGATCTCTAGAACCGTTTTTATAGTGCTATATCGCTTTTTCTTGCTAAAAAAATCGAATAATGGAAATTAAGCTGTGGGGTTTCTTGGGGAAATTGCATCACCCAAATCATCATTGAGTTGGGTAATTTGTTATAATTTTTTGTCAATACCTCTAAACTATTTTGAAAATAAGGAAAGACAAAACCTAAACAATAGATCGTTTAAAATTCTTATGAGTAATTTTGCTTTAATAAAACTTACGAACAAAAATTGTTTTTTTTTATTGTTAACCTTTTTTTTAGAATTAAATCAGAAAATACAAAATTAAATGGTTGTTATTATTTTCTCGTTGACGATAAAGAAATATTATCGAACCACAATTATAAGCCGACAATGTTTAGCTACATTCTAGTTTTTAGCTACAAGAGCAAGTTAGTGCAGTCCAGTAATGTATTTTATTGAATGCAGCTGAGCTGACACAGAAAATGGTATTATTTTATTTGCGGAAACGTCAGACTTGAATGTAAGAATCAAAATCAAACCTATAGACTCCCGGCTTACGGTTCACAGTGTTGGACAATGTACAAGAAGTATGAGAGTAAATTGACGGCAGCTAAAATGTCAAAAATACCATCTTGGACAAAATACAGCATGACCAACTTAGCTTGTACTGTCATGTACAAAGAAGATGCCATGAGAACCCAGTTCAAAAGGCAATAGCACAAGACGTTCCAACACTATCACGGAAGAAAGGCAGGCGCAAAAACTCCTGGATTAAACAAATGCAACGACACCTGCATTTATTGTTGGCCTCAGACATGGAACAATTCAAAACCGGGAGGCCTGTCCGCGTTTTCTGAGGTCAACCCGGCGAACCTCACAAGTGGAACCTAAGGTGAAGCAGTTGAGTGGGAGAGTTGTGGTCTCCCTCAAGATCATAAAAATCGCCGGTAAAATGAAGAAGAAGAAGACTCCCGGCTTAAGCTGTTGGTATTAAAAGTTTAATTTTGTATATGTAGTTTATTTTTCATCACACCAATAAAGAACCTTAACACCAAGTGATGAAAAATGAGAACAACGTACAGCTTGGGATGGAGGTTCATTTTGACGAAGACGTATTTGTATATGTGTAATGTAATAGAGGGTGATGATTGCTAGTGAATGCTCACAAATGGGCGCCCTTATTTTTTCCTTGAATGAATAATTTGGGGTCTCATTTTAAAATTCCATCCACGTCATTCTTAACAAAAAAAAAATTAACTAAGTAAGTAGAAAGAAATGATATTGAATTAAGTCCCTCTTCTTCTTTTCTTCTAAAAAAAAAAAATTATAGAGCCACACTAACTACCTTTTAAAGTACGTTTTCCTATACAGGCTAGGAAAGGTATATATTTTTGACCCTGTCCATGTTCGACGAAAAATATTGTGAAACTTTGAAGGATGATTGATAAAGGCTGCTGATGTTTCATCCATCTAATAGCAAAAATAAGTTTTCTGTTTTAATTCATTGCTTTAGGTGATCTTGTTTAGGGGTATGTTTTGTATACCTTCCTACCTGTCTTCTTTTTGACTTTGACAAAGATATGTACACCGTTATTGCCCACAGCTATTTTTTACGGTCCACATCAGCGGGCGGCAGCGGCGGCGGTGATTAAATAGACAGGCATATGATTGAAAAGTTAATGCTTACAATTTTGTGACTAAAGAGCTTTGGGATTTTGGCAATATAAAATTCTCAGAGTTTGTTTTACCTGTTTATACCTCGTACTATAATACCTAACCTATACTATAAGGCATTTCGCTTAGCTTTTTTCTTCGTTGTATGTTTTTATTTTGTTGTTTTTTTTTTGTTGTATATTAATAAATTAGGCCTGCGTTTTGTTACAGGAATTTAAGGTGTTGGTTTCGTAGATGATGTTGAATAGTAAATTAGCTTGTTTAATCTTCCCTTGAGTGCCACTTTGATGTTGATGTTGATATTTTTGTTTGTTCTTTTAAAGAGGGAAGATCTAAGGGTGTGCTTGTATAATGAATGTATATCAACTTATATCAAGAAATGTTATACCTACGTCTGCTCAGACTCGCACTGCTGTAAGAGGTTATCATATCAAATTGCTTCTGAAGAAAAGTTTTATCATAGGTAAGCTATGTGGATATTCGAGGAAGGAGAACTGCTTAGAATTCAAATTAATTACATTTACGTGTTCTTTTTTGCTGTTGTTGTTGTTGTTCGTATATCAAGACTTTAACGTTGATCCTTGCTTTCGAGTAAGGTATCTATATCTAGGATAAAGTTTCACGCTTAATCTAATGTTGGTGTAATATGTGTACTTAGAACAGAGTTATTTGACTTAAAAGTTGGGCTGACTTTGAAGCCGATTCTGATGCTGTTTAGTGTATTGCGTCAATAAAGAGTAAAAACTATTCAATTCAATTTATTTGTCTTTGCATAAAGAACATGCAACGAATTAAGCACACCTTATTCTTTACTAAAATTTTTAACAAGCATTTCACCAGTTTACCGTCTTTTGTGAAGAAGATTACGAGTAGGTAATACATACAAGCAGAAAATTCTACATTTGGGTAGAATTAATGAAAAATGATAAGTAAATTACAATTTAAATCGGGCCCCATTAAATTGAGAATGGTATACATACATCGGCAGCAAAAATTTATTTTATCGATTTAATAGGTAAATTAAGTTTTTTTTAATTTAAAAACAGGAATATTATATACAAAAATAGTTGAAGCGCTTAGAAGATGAAGGTGTTAAGTGACATTTTTTGGCATTTGGCTTTTTACCTACAGATGAAAGTGTTATATGAAAACTTAAATTTCTGACTCGTCTGTACTCTTCTATCGCCTCTAGATTAATATTAAACCAAAGATGAAGGTGTTTTATGCAATCACTTTAATAATGAACTTTGTGGATGAATGTGTTAAATGCGCTTAAGTCCCTTATACAAAAATAATTTTATCTGAACTTTTCATTTCGTGCATAAAGGTGTTCAGGGGGCACTTTAAGATAAGACATTATAGGTGAACACCACACAAATCAGTGCATGTGCAGGTAAGAGGCACCAAACAACACACACTACTTCAAATTTGAATGTTCCGACGCAGGTGGCTTAACATGATGGCTAAATTTTGTATAGTCTTATGCACAATTTGAAAGCGTTATTTTTCACACACATCTATTAGTCTAAGAGCCAACGGCATTAAAAGTCAAGTCATTTGCGTAATGTTATAACTCATGCCAAAACATAGCCGATACCCTTGAAGAATGGGTGTTAAATTGACCTTATAGGTGTGACAAAAATGACAGAATTCAAGTCATTTGCTTAACATTTGTTCCAAAGCTATTTGCTTCAGGACACTCTCACAGGCTTAAGTTCAAAAACGCAGACCGAAATTCCGTGAAGAACACCCCCGCAGAAAAACTTTTATAGTCAAATGGTTACCTGATGGATCGAGAACGTCTGACTGGGGCGGGTTTATTTGGGCCAAGAACCAAACTATCTGTACCGATGGGACAGTCCACAAGCATTTTCCAGGCGGAAGTAAATGCCATAGGTAAATGTGCAGAACGTAACCTTGAAAAAAACGGCCGAAATCGTAACATTGCCATCATATCAGATAGCCAAGCCGTGCTTAAAGCGTTAAGCTCCTATGCCATTAGCTCAAAACTGGTATGGGAATGCTTGCGGAGGTTAAATGAACTGGGAAAAAATAACAATGTCTGTTGGGTACCGGGTCACGCGGGTATCGATGGTAAAGAGGAGGCAGACTCCCAAGCCAAAACAGGAACAAAAACCTCCCTAACAAGTCCTAAGCCCTATTGCGGATTAGATGAAAATGTGATCAAAAACAAGATCAAAAAAGAAGAGGAGGCAAAAAGATCCAACATTTGGAATGAACTTCAAAAACTGAGGTAGGCCAAACTACTACTTGGGAACTACAACCAAGAACTCTACAAAGCCTTAATAAATCTCATGAGGAACAGCCTAAGAATAATAACGGGCAATCCGAAGTTTTTGAATGAAATCTAGGTCTTGGTGTAGATTTTTGCTTCAAAACCTAACCGGAAGTGACTCTGCAGAAAAGCAGACGAAAATTCCTTCAACGAATATCCCAGCCGACTAATTTTATTTTTACTTTATTGCAAGTTTCAATTTAGGCACTCAATAAAATGGATTCGCAGGGAGTATGGTTCTTACCTTTACAAAGAATGCTATGATGAATATATTCCTTATAGCCAAAAGTAACAAACGTCCTGATTATAATCAAGATTTTATGCCAAGAGAGAACAAATTGAAACAACTTTCTGCAGAAAAAATTAAAAATTTAAAAGAACAGAAGAATTTCGTTCGTGTAGAACATCAATGGTTTTATTTAAATGCAATTTCAGCAGATCCTGGAGAAGGGAAACAGAAAAAAACAAACAAAAAATACGTAGATTACAACATATCAAAAAGTCACTTAACACTTTTATAAAAACAAAATTAAATTAAATACAAAAAAGTTCATAGATAAAGGTGTTAAATGCACAAAAGTGTAAATATCTCAACAACTATTTTTTGAATAAAAAAGATTCCTAAAATTAAATTCACCTGAGTTTTATTGACTTTAAATTATCCATACAGTATTTATATTATTTTCATTAAAAAGTTATAGGCAATAAACTTTAAATGCTTATAACTCAAATGTTTAAAAATGTCGCTTACGTCCTTCATCTTGTAAGCGCTTCAATTATATTACATGCATAAATCAAAAGCATGCAACTAATTTAAATTTTGAAAGCTACACATATTTAGTAGCTTAAGCCATTTGATTTCTTTAACAAATATCAATTTATGTACAAGTTTATTTTAAAATCTAGGTAAAATTTAAATTCTGAAAATGTTTTTAAGAAAAAAAAAAAAAAATTGGAACTTCGATTTAATGTCATGTTAATGCAGTCAAAACCAGACATAATTGTGAGATCCACTTTCTTCATCTTCCGTAGGACTTTAATTTTGAATTTTTGAATTTACGATTACGATAATGGAGAAGTCCATACAAATGATTTTGGACAAGACGACGTCCACTCATTTCGTTAAACTATGGAGGTAGGTCATCGAATGGTGGGCTCCTAGACTTTAATAATAATTAATACAGTCTTGTTTTCAGCATTTAGGTTTAAACTGAAATTGAAGTTCACATGGTGTATCTCGTGAACCTAGCTGTCGTGGAACCTGCAGTAAGGCTCCAAATTTTGAAGTTTTCTTGCATTTAATGATTACATTGCGTCAAAATTTCTAAGCCTTCAATTTGAAAATCATTACTTCATAACTATGAAGCTGGCTGGGCAGTATGGATTTTGTTTCAACCCAAGGATATAACATTACTGCTGATGATGGACTGTAGACAGTCCAAAATTTATACCAGTACGTGTTTTTAATCTTTCGTTTTTTGATTTTATTTATTTAATTGTCATGATAAGTTGAAAAGTGTTATGGATTTATTTTTTGTAAGTGTTTTTTTTTAATGTTTTATAGTTAATGACATTCACGTGTTCAATAAAAGTAAAGTTATCCAATTAGAGACTTCACAATTTACACCCAGGATGTTCTCGAAGTGAAAACAAAATTTTTAGCCTTTACTGCAAGTTCGTAGCATGCTTGATTCACGAGATACACCATTTGACCTGCTTACTTCACTGTGCACTCGATTACACTCACTATTTGATGAACTACAAATTCGGGAATAAAAAAAAATGCTAAAAAACTGCAAACTATTGCGTTGGTCCCATTAATTTAGGTGAAAGTTGCTAACCCATGAGTTCAACTTCGGACGTGCTGTTTAGCTTAGAGATTCTTTCTTCAGTCGCACAACAAGAATTTGGAATGCTTTACCTCTCACCGCATCGCGCCCTACCCCATTTTAGTATTCAGAACTTCAAAACCAGTGTCCATCGGTATCACCTTTTAGATCCTATTTTAATTTCCTAACGCTTGCACTATGTTTGTTTTCAAAACCATTAGTGCGCGCTCTATTTAGAAAAAAATTCATCGAAAATTTTCTGGTACCATAAATCATGTGCGTACCTTACCTGGTTGAGGTCACTTGAATAATCTTATAAGAAAAAGGACAAATAAAATCAAACATTTGAACGGGTTTATGTTTTTAAACTTTAACTTAATATATGTAGGTACTTGTTTATTAATAATCAGTATGGCTGCCATTATGTCAAAAGCTCTTTTAGAGGTCGTTAAATTGAATTTCACAGCTTTTTTAAAACAATGCATCCTTATCTTGGTCCAGTAATCACTGTAAGCTTCGACTAAGACGTCGTCCTTAAACTGTATATTGAGCACAAAAAACTTTTTGAAATATCCACGTCTGAATATTTTCGCCGATGATTTTTCAACCATTGAAGAGGGTGGCCATGGCAAAAGTTCCATTTATACCTTCTTAATCCAGTTATAGCTATCATTGAAATTCATCATTGAAAAAGTTAGCTGTTGACTTTGAGACCCTTCGAAAGTATATCTTCCCCAAAACGTAACTTTTAATTTTTTCAATGCTCATGGGTAAGGTAGTTCATCATTGAAAAATTAAAAGTCATTTTATGAGAAAAGATGTGCAAAATTAAATTTTGTTTTACCTAGAAATAATTATTAGGTCAATTAGTTTTACTTTGGCATCAAAATAATCATTCATTTTTTCTTCAAAATCTCTCAAAATTGACAATTAATATTTTCAATGATGGTTTTCAATGATAGCTATAACTGGCCCCTAAGTGTGGATAGGGATGGAATCTTTTTGGAAAATCAAAGGTATTTGTCCAAAAATATTAGTTAGCTTCGGAAATGACCGTTCCAACAGCCATTATTTACCTATTTGCGATCATTATAAGTAGTTCTAAATTTCATTTCGATAGTGAAATCCTAAGTAATATTTTTGCACGCCATAACACTTACAGTTGTGATGTCTAAACAAAATAATTTTATTCTCTTCTTTAAACGTACATAAAAACAAAAGTTAAAAGCATCAAGATCGAGCATGTTAAGATAAATCTTTATTTTTCATCAGAAGACTTAGTCGTTACTTCTTGAAAATTGTCCCTGGACATTTTTTTCGCAATCTTTTATGTTCTTGATTTAAACCAGGTTTCATTTACATTACATAATGAGTGTTATCGCACTGTTTTTAATCATCGTCCAAATCGTTTGAAAACTATCTAAAACCTCATTTTTGAAGTAAATTAAAGGTCTGATAGAGTGGAATTTGAGGCAAAACACTATTTTAATCGCATTTCTCGGGATCTTTTTGCTTCGACTGTCGATGTTTTTCATTTGTTCCAACAAGTTTAGATATCCGTAGCATATACCTAGGTAGGTAGGTAGAAATGGCGGCCACGGGCAGTCTAGCCTATAGCCCAATAGCATATACCTAGTTGTTAACAACTGTGTATCTTATTTTCAGTTTTCTTGAATTTTTTCGGTCTGCGATTCAAATATTTTTGAAAGCAATTATGTTAGCGTTTTCTGCTACCGTATACGTTTTTCCAGCTCCCATTTTTATTTAAAATAGAATAAATAATAAATTTTTCGGCCCTTTCTTAAATATTTCAAACATTTCAATTTTTTTTAAGCAAAATTAGCAATGGTCAAGTGGGTAACGCAACTTTTTATATGCTTTTTTTGCAATCCATTAGAAAAATTCATGAAATTTCGTTCAACTTTTCTAGATCCTCTAATTTTCGGTCTTTGTTTTTGGATAAAGGGTCAATCGCATGAAGTAAAAGTTTTTTTTGAAAAAGAGGCTAAAAAGTTAGCGAAAAGAGTGGCCTTAAACAGGTGACAGAAGGGTATCTCGTAATCGTAAATGGCTTGACTACTTAAGTTTCTAATTTTCACACAGATGTAGTAGACCTTAAGAATAAAATTTGACAAAAATACTATCTAATTTTGTATGAACCGCACAAATTTAGAAAACAAATTGCTTATTTTTACATTTTGTTGGTAAAAAATCTTATACGCCCATAAATTTTTAGTTTAAATTTTTCAACTGTGCTTAGTGCAACAGCAAGTTCATGCGATCCAAAAACATTGATTATTAAAATTTAAAACCGTTACAGCCATACTATCAAATTGTTTCATAATACTATTTTTACGGAAAAACTAGTTCCAGGTTTCGAGACTCAAGTTTCGGACAAATCGGTATTATTCATGAAAGTTTTGGTATTTTAAACTCAAAATATTGAAACTGGGATATCAAAACTTTCATAAATAACACCGATTCTTATAAAACTTGCAACTTAAACCCTCTATATAGACTAGTTTCGCCGTAAAACAAGTTTTGAAACAAGTCAAAAATATGGCATTTAAAGAACTTGATTTGAAGAACAAGTAAAACCAATAATTTTTTGAATTTTAAAAAGTTATAGCATAATATCCAAAAGAATAATTTATGATTATATTGTTAGTGTTTTCATTGTCTTTAAATATTTTTTTAGTTAGACACTATAGGTACTCGTGCTTAAAAATTGGGGGGGGGGGGGGGTAAGAACTTACATGAAAAATAATGAGTGGACATATTTCGGCCAGTAATTTAAGTCGAATAAAAATTAACTATAAATTGAAACTCTTAACACTTAAAACAACCGAATTTTCTTCCTTTTTTCAGTCTGATCCTGAACCCACTACAACTAACGGCAAAGAAAGCAAAGCACAACCGTTATACCTAGAATAAAATACCACGCTTAGAAGAACCTATTAAATAAGTATGACGTAACACATTTTCCACATGATTTTTCTCCTGCTCTCTGCCAACCAATAAGAACTAATTAGAAATTACAAAACTGTTAAACGTACAAAAAGTCATTTTATTTTCATTTTAAGCTTAAATAAAATCCAAATAAACTAAAAGAGATTTTCTTCCTTTTGCATCCATAAGCAAGCAGGCTGCTGCATATAGAACAGAAAACACAAATACGTGCCCAAAGAAACTTCAACTTATTGAATACAATAATATACAAAGTGCAAAGCTTAATGGGCGCCAATAATAAATTTCCAAAAATTAATTTAAAATATTTCGAAGAACTGTGTTTTTATATTTCATTAAACTATTTTATTATGTTTCATAATTGAATTTCTCTTAAATTTTGTGTTGCCATGGAGGATTTTCGTGTAGCAGGTGCGAACGCAGTGGGGGGGTTGCGTGTTCAACACCGCCCCCCCCCGAAATGTATGAATTTAACTTCCTCGCCATAAAATCTCACTCTTAGTTTTTGAGTTTTCAGTTTAAAACCCCCCCCGAAATTTTTTCCTGCGTTCCCGCCTGTCGTGTGAGTATGCTTGACGTTTACCCGGAATAACAAAAAAAATAAGCCTGTTTTATGATAAAAATAATGGTACAAAAACGGCAGATATGTCAGTCGAGTTAGGATTTTTAATCCCAGGACTATATTTTATCAATAATAGCATTTTTATTACCAACAAAAATATAAATATATTTAACAACAAAAATAATTTGGCTCATTAGTAAATGTCAACTTATAGGACATCTTACCTTAAATCAGCAGCCAACCAGAATTAAGTGTCTGCCGAGAGGACTTTATATAGATTTGTAAATATTAAAAGAATTCAAAGGGGAGAAGACTTTATTTATGTTTTCTGAAGTTGGTGCAGTTCTGGGCACGCAGACAGAGAGAGAGAGTTTGTATAATATACAAAAATAAATTATCCAAAAGACAGGAAAAAACAAACAAGCAGAAATAAAAGTAAAAATCATTAAAAAAAAGCAACAACAAGACAAAAATGACTTAACAACGTATACGCCTTGCATAATATTAAAACTTTAATTTTCATCCCAAGCAGGAAACACAACAGTCCACATCCTTGCTTTAGCGCTACCACTTTCACGTGACATAGCCAGAGAGGTTCCAGTTTCATTTAGATGACAGTATCCTGTCAAGGCGAAGGGAGAAGGGGGAAGCAGGGTATATCAGGGTGAAAGGATGCATTAAACTGTACTGGTTTTCATTTGTGTTTTGAGATTGTCCTTTTTTCTGTGTTTTTATAAAGTAAGCATCAGATATAGCTATAGTTGGACATCAAGTTCGTATCCAGAAGGGGGTCATAGCTACCCTTTACTTCAACTGCACTCCTCAGAAAACACAACAATCTTATTTGAGTGATCTCTTGTTTGTTAGAAAATATGAAACTTCTTAATTTTTAGTCTGTAGGACTCTGTGTCTTAGATCTAAAGGGGCAGATATCCAATTTGTACATATCAGTACATGGGTTAAATTCGACTTTAAGATAACTTCGACTCTAAATTCGATTATTACTTAGAACCATTATCTTTTAAGAAATATTTTTTTTTTTTTTCAAGAAAAAGGTTAATTTGTTTCAGAAGACTTTAGGCAAGTGACTTACTATATAAAAATTCCGACGATATAATTGCTTACAGTCCCAAAAGTTGAGGTCATCAGAATTCTCTTACAGCGAGACTTCAACAAGATTCAGCGATATCGCGATGTTTATAGAAGTAGAAAATTAACTTAAAAGTAAGACACTATTTTGTTAAGGACTCCGCAGCGTAATTCTTCATGGGATACAAAAAGAACTGGCAGGTAAAAGTGGATGAAAGTAACTTTTTATCTGGATGGGTCAATATTTTTATTTTGACAGACATATTAATGTTGCTCTTACCAGGGCATAGCGAACTTTTGCGCTGACAAAACGCTCTGGTTTTTTTTTTATCAGGTGGCTTGCCAGAAGTGTAACAGTGATTTGCAATGTGCTCCTTCTCAGATCGATGATTGCCTATATGGATTTCCAGTGTGGTTCAACATTGTCTCATTTAAAATAGAAGAGATTGTAAAATGTTCAATAATGTATACATTTATATTGAATTATGTAAGTTTTGTTTGAAATAAAGATTAATAATCTAAAACATAATAATCTCTTGTACTCCGAAAAAGCAGTGTTTATATTTGGTTGGTATGAGAACAAGTCGTAAAGTGAAGGGTGTTATTTTGATATTCAAAAAAAAATGGCATTTTTTGAGATAAATGTTAATAGGATCGAATGTTTATTTCAATGTAAATAGAAAATTATGCCATTAATAATACAAAATAAGATCTGCCAAATGGCCGCCACGGCTAGGCTTACACAACAATATCTTTTTCATGAAATATTCCATCACCAAATAGCAAAGTGGCTGCTGTATGCCCTTAATAGCTTCACGAATTCCATCTTTGAGGTCTTGAATCGACGGTGGGCTATTGGCGTAGACCTTATCTTTCACGTGGCCCCAAAGGAAGAAGTCGCAAGGTGTTAAATCACCAAATCTCGGTGTCCAATTTTGATCGCCTCTTCGAGGGACAACACAGTCCGGAAACTTTTCCCGCAAAAGATCGATGGTGTTGCTTGTGTGGCAAAACGTAAATATAAACGTTGTCCAGATCAATACTATTCAATTCCGGCCACACAAAAGTATTAATCATCTCTTGATAGCGCAAATGCATTCACCGCAGCTGTTGCTCCAGCCTCATTTTCGAAAAAGTAAGGTCCAATGACCCCGCTGGACCATAAACCGCACCAAACAGTTACTCGTTGAGGATGGAGAGGCTTTCCAACAATAAATCTTGGGTTTTCCAAGCCCCAGATGCGACACCAAACAGTTACTCGTTGAGGATGGAGAGGCTTTCCAACAATAAATCTTGGGTTTTCCAAGCCCCAGATGCGGTGGCTTGTTGACGTAGCCACCGAGGTGCAAATGGCCATCATCAGTCAAGATGATTTTTCGTGAAATTCCGGCTTATTTTCATGCATTTTTATAGTGAATTTTAATAATTTCAATGCGTTGTTGAAGTGTGTATCGTTCCATTTTTATTAATGGCGAGTTTCTACTTGTCAAATGTCAAAAAATTACAGCTTCAAAAGTGACAACTACCGAAGTAGCAGGCTATTCACAATAACACTTCTTATAGTTATATTTTTCATGCCGCTTGATGATTAGGGTGTCCTTAGGCAGACATTGGTTTATATGTATTTTTTTAGATTTAGAACCAAAAAATACTTCATAATCACGAGTTTAATATTTTTGTATGAACAATCGAACTTTCATTGATTTGAAGTGTCACTTTGACATTTAACTCTTCAATTGTAATGTATCACAACGAAGTCGGTGCAAAATTTTCACCTGATTTATTTTAATTTACAAGAAATATATACGTGTTTTGTGACTGTGAAAGGGTGTCAAAATACCGTCTTTCATCAGTAAGTACACCAATTTTGTCTATTCGTGTGTGTGTGAACAACACTTTTCGCTCTGTCGCGCTTCGCTTGTCACTCAGTGCGTGTGCCTTAGTGTTTAAAAAATATGTAAGTCTATAAACGCATCTGTTTGTCCACTGTAAATCTAACTCTGATAGCGCCTAAACAGGTGACTCTATTTGCTTCAATTGTTTTAAATAGCATTTCTATGTGATTCCCTATAAGCAAAATTCAAAATTTGTTCTAGCTTATCTTGACTATAGGGTAGCCACTCATTCTGGATGAGCTAAAACAAAACTTTCTCGATAACGGCTTAAACGATTTTGATTAAAATGTTGAAAGTGATTGTAACAAAACTGCGTTTCCAGAAAACTTTTTGTATTTTTCCAGAAAATTGATTTTTTTAGTTATACCCCCATACCTCGTGAACGGCTAAGCCAAATTTTGTTAGAATTTCCCAAACAAATATTTTTAAATAAAACAAACACTACATTCCATAATTTAGCAAGACAAAATTAAACAAACAAAAAACTCAGAGAAAGTACATTTTTTTAGACTGTTGACTTTTTGTACACTTTGCCATAAGTATACAATTGTATCAATAAAGTTAAGCTCTTAGCCACACTATAGACTTAAACAAAGAGACCATGTTCGTGCAATCCAGTCGTGAATTTTATTTAAGGAAATAACTTATGACGTACTTATTCCTCTTTTAAAATATTCTCGAAAACGATGAACTGAATAATTATGAAAACAAAACATTTCGGGCATTTACTACCAAATTATTTAATATAATTTCGGAGTTTAACAGTGATTTATTTTTAAATTGCTATGTGCTTTAGCCATGCAAGATCTCGAGAATGTCAAGACCACTTTGGATTATTTTGTTTTGTTTACCCGGGGTTTAGACAAGCGAGTAGAACTAGTAGCATTTGTATCATAGTGTTAGTTTTATGGATGTATGTGTAACTAGTAGCTCTCTGCGCGTTTTGTCAACTAGTATGATTTTTTTTTAAATATTTCATACAGAAAAATATACAAATTATGGAAACTATGGAAACAAAACAAATAAACGAAAAAAATACACTACACTAGTAGGATAACTGGCAGGCTACTCGCAGGCAAAAATATTATACTATTAGGGCTACAAGTCGGCTCTCTCGTGTTCTGATACACTATCACACATAAACGCTAATAGTTCTACTCGCTTGTCTAAACCCCGGGTTACTGGGGTTATTTAGAAGGAAATTACATTAAAATTGGATCCGAAAAGTAGTGCGGAAGCCGAAGTCAAGTGTTTACTTAATTCTAAATTGATAGATCAAAGTGAATAATATTTACAACACAAGTTAAATTTGAAAAGAAATAAGAAAATCGGTAGCATTTGGCAGATGGTGTAGTCGAGACATTATAAAATTTTGTATTTATAGAGAAAAAATCACCCATTGGCGTTCATATATACAATATTGTCGCAGGGTCAAAAGTCCACACGCCAAAAGTCCATAAATCAATTGTGAACTTTTGACCAACTCTGATGGGCCAAAAGTCCCTACAAAAATCTTGTGGACTTCGGGCCCATTGATTGTGGATTTCTGACCCACTTCAGTGGATCACTTTATAGATTGTTTTCTTTAACAAGACTGCTGTGGGTGGCCCGCTTCGCGGGTTAAAGGATTTGAACTCCCTTTCCGGGTCCTCTGTCCCGCTCATGCGACTCCGTCGCTCCGCTTAGGGTATGGTCAGTCGTCTGGCAGGCGCCTATGTTGTCAGTCGATCTGTTATTAAAGTTTTTTTGTACTAAACAGTACTTTGGGTGGCCCGTTTCGCGGGTTTAAGGTTTTTAACTCCCTTTTCGGGTCCTCTGTCCCGCTCACGCGACTCCGTCGCTCCGCTAAGGGTATGCTCAGTGGCCAGGCAGGCGCCTATGTTGTCAGTTGGTGTGCTTTAAGTTTACGAGTAGTGAAGAGTATACAAATTAATTCTTAACAAAATAAATAAATAATTCTTAATTGTTCTGCTTTTTTCAATATTATAATATGAAATGATTATGGACTTATGACCAACTTTTTTTCTAAAATTAGGCAATATTGACCTTTTTTTGTGGACTTTAGACCCACTTGAGTGGTTCAAATCTTCACACAATTCCGGACTTCTGACCCACCTAAGTGGGACAAAAAACCATTATGGACTTTTGGCCTGTGGACTTTTGGCCTGTGGACTTTTGACCCTGCGCCTACAATATTATGTTTGTTTTATGCTAAGAAAACAAAATTACAATACCTGGCTCTATACTATGTTTTCATGAACTAAAATTATTCATATTCACAATATGTATTACATTTTATGTCAAAAATGTTAAACAATTTATGAATTCACCTTAGAGTAATAAATAAACCCCCAAATTACGACGTAAAAATGTCGTATTTGAATTATTTCTAAGTTGGACGATAAAAAGGAGGTAGGTACACTCGGGTGTATACGTGCACTTTTTCTTAATTTATTGAATTTTAAACTAAATTTAATAAATTGTTTTTTGTGTACGTTAAAAAGGTTTATAACGTGAAAAACTATTTATCATTAATGTCTTCTAAATGCGAGTTAATTAAAGCATGAAATGAGGCCGAGAGTGCAATAGTGGCCTAAGCGTGGCCATTATTTTCTGTAGAGCAAAAATAAGAAACAGTTTTTTTTTAACACTTGAACTACACTGCGAAAAAAAGTTGTAATTTGTTGTGACAGACGTGCGTGTTTTTTTTTTTGTTTTGTAATATTCCAATTTTATTTTTTAGTTTTTGATTTTGTGTGCCTTCGCAAACCTAATAAGCGTTATAACTATCATTTAAGACAGATATACCACTCTTGCACTTAATATTTTAAATTTTTTTGTGGTCGGCCTAGAAGGTAGTTGAAAAAATTTAAGGCAGAAAAGTTGTTTAATACACAAGAATTTAAATTTTGATAAAATCACAGTTACACCACTATTGCACTGACGGCTTGAAATGATGATGATTTGTTTTGAAATGTTCGGAACAGCTCGAAAGAGATTCTAATGATAGATAGAATAAGAAAATATTTCCAGAAAACTGAAAAATTCACTAAAAGCGAAGTGGCTTTTATTTGAACTAGCGACCATAACTCACAATTGAACGACAAATTTCTGCTTTTATTTTGTCCTTATATTTTGTACAGTCGGGATAAGTTTTTTTGAAAGGAAAGACAAATTGAAGAAGGTACAGAATTAAATTGAACTTCACCTTGCTTCATGAGGAATTGCAGTAATTAAAATGCTAATTCAGCGCATAATTTTCTGCAAATATACCAAGTGATTTCATAGTAAATGGCAGTTGATAAGCTTATTGCAGAAAAAATTTGATCTTTTTAGGAAAATCATTGACCTCTTTTCCCATTTTTAAGGTTTAATTCAATAAAGATACATTCTATAAATTATACCTCTACACGAAATATGAGGCCTCAGAAATTGAAAAAATTTGAACTGCCTTTCACATAAATTCCTCATAGATTTTACATAGATCTTACCATCTACTTCTTAAAAGACTTTTTTGTCATATTAAAAAATGAGCACGACTGGTTCGCACAAACTTGCTCTCGTAGCTAACAACTTTAACGTAGCTAAAATGACAATTTGCATATGTATTGGTTCCAAAACATTATGATATCATTAAAAAAAAAGTTTTTAAAACCATGGACCTCTTACATGAAAATTACTATACATAAATTTGTTATTTAAATAGCTAAAAAAGTATGCCATCGGATTTGCTTGATAAATATGAAAATTCAAGAATCGTTAGAGCGGTTTTCTTAAAAATTATTTTTTATATATAAAATTGGGGTCACCATTGCTTGGCAAAATTCATTTGGTATTTCATTGTTTCGCTTTAGTCGCTAAATATATTGTTTAATTCGCAATTGTCAATATTGCCAATTTACGTTTTCGTTTTTATTCGTTATGTTTTTAAGTGAATACGCAATTAACAATTTGCGGTTTTACCATTCGCTTTTTGCCAAAAATATTTTTAATCATTTCCCAAGATTCAATCGGAAATTTGCTCTTTAGCTTTTAGTTGCTAAATATATTATTAATTGACCAAGGGTTCATTTCGCGAAATGACGTTTCGCCGTTTTATTGTTTTGCCTAATATCGTTAAGCCGTTTATTTATTTCGCTGGTGGATCGTTTCGCCGTTTAGTGATTATTTGTAAATAATTTACCCTATTTTTGTTTGAAACAAAAAAATTTATATAAAGTCTGTTTTTGAATAATAATCATGTGTCTTGTTCTTTTGTTGATCATGTTTTGTTTGGAGTACATAGGTAAAGGTATACGAAGGATTTTTATATTTCAGCATGGAGTGAGAGGTACATTCTTACAACAAGTGGGCTTTTGGTTACTTCTTGTATTGTAATATCTGAATAACATTTTGTTCTTTTGCTTATTTTATTAAGTATTTTGTTGTTTTGCTATTGTTTATTTGGTATTCGATTGTTAATCCATTTTTTGGCTTCCATTAAATTACATACCTTAAAATTTCGCTCGAAATTTTAAGGCATGTAATTTAATGGAAGCCAAAAAATGGCTAAACAATCGAATTCCAAATAAAAAATAGCAAAACAACAAACTGCTAAATGCAAAAAAAAACAGAATGGCAAATAAAAAAATGCCAAACTTCAAAAAGCCAATCAAACTAAAAACTAAATGAAAATTGCGAAATGAAAAATGGGAAATGATGATTTGTCATAACATTTAAAAAACGAAACGTAATTTGCAAAATGTATTATGAGAAATAATGAAATGCTAAGTAACAGAAATGCGAAAATAAAAACGACGAAATGACCCTCCGCGAATGGTCAGTTTGCCAAACAATTCTGGCGAAACATACCATACCCATAAAATTGTGTATGCCTACTTTTTATGCCTACTTGCATACCAACTTTTAGAATTAAATAGAATACAATTTTACGCAAATTTAAAAAAAATATTATTTGGCCTGTTTTCAAGATATTGCATTTTCAAAAAAAAAAGTTCAATATTTTTTTAAAAATCCAAAAACTTTTTTTTTTTTTGAAAAATTGTATATGTTTGTTATTGTTAAAATTATAAAGGACCTTTTACATACAAAATTTGGTTGAAATCGGTAAAGCCGTAGACGAGGAATTTGAAAACCAAAAAATCGCTTCTATGACAGGTACCGTTAATAACCGTTATACACATTTTGCTATCTACCAATTTTTTCAATTTTTCAATTTCCCCTCTAGGGGATAAGAACCTTAAGTCCAAAGTTTGAAGAAAATCACTTCAGCGGTTTAGGCTGCAATTCGAGTTACAGACGGACAGAAGGACAGAATTGCGAGACCCAGTTGTTTTGCGTTCTCTATCATCGTTATGTTAGGGAAAATTATTATATCGAGTTTTTTTTTCTGCACGAATCCTAAACTTGCCCTTGTATATCGCAAGTAATATGTAATTTTTTATTTTAATTTAAAGTTAAATCTGAGTGAGACATTATCTTATACTTTTAATTTTAAAACATGTTATTTAGTGTTTTTTTGCAAAACCAACAAAAAATGTACAGGGACAAATTTTTCTTTCTTTAAAGATTGTGGTATATTTGAATTGTATGGCAAACGATTTGAACAATAGCCCAACACGTTTTTTCAAACACCCAACTATCAATTTTGAGAACAAATCTTATATTTTTCATTGAAAACGACATTAACCCTCCAGTGGGGGCGCGTGGGTAAAAGAAACACGACAGGGCGCGTGGTCTACGATTTTAGACCATTTTATTTAGCAAACAAAATATTTGGTAAAGCATTTTTAGTAGGTATCCAAATCGAGGTCAGGTTATAGAGGAACATATTATATGCCATACTCATTACTTTAAGTCAAACGGTTATTAATACACTGAAAAAAAAAAAATCGTAAACGAAAATAACTCACATGTATAGGATTTTTCGTAATCGTTTTTTTATATAAAAAAAAAAAATACTCAAAAAAAGTTCATAAAAAAAACATTTTTTGACATCAAATTATTGACCCAATTTATTGATTAATTAAAAAATGGAACACTATACCAAAACCAAAAAAATTATAAGAATTTGAAAATCCATATTTTTTGTGATCCATTTTTTTTCATTTTTCACAACTAACAAACAAAAAAGTGCAATAAACATAAGAACAAATTAATTTATAAGTTTAAAATCATGGTCAGATTAAAGAAGAACATATTTTTATTTCCACTTCATTACTTTAAGTTAAACTGTTATTAATACACTGAACATTCACATTTTTAATATTTTTCGTCCTCATTTTTTTATAAAAAAAAAAAATACTTGAAAAAAGGTTTATAACAAACAAAACTTGTTTTTTGCGTTAGTTGAATCCATATTCTATATTAAAATAATATTTTTTAAAGATAAAAGTTAAAAATGTACTATTCCTCACTTACAATTACAAAACTTAATAAAACAATTTTGTATACACCAATGGGCGCGTGGTCTTCGATCGTAGACCAAGTGACTTTGAACACCTATATATCTGACATCTGTCCTCCCCCGTGAACAATAAGCATACTTATTAGGTAGAACAATCAATTATCTACAGCTATTGTGAACGAATGTGCAAAACAATTTTTTTTCTGAGAATGGCGGTATTTTAATGAAGGGTGGTCTACTACCGTAGACCACGCGCCTACTGGAGGGTTAAATGCATTTTTGAAAATCGAAGGAAATTTGAAAATTTCTAAAATAAGTCTGACCTCAATGTATCTATCGGGTTTTTTAATAAGAGCGCTACAAAAGTTTTTTTTAAATAAGACAAAAACGGTTTTGGATATCAATGAAATTCTTTATTCCTGTGAAAGTACGTTCGATGCCATTAAGTATGGATTTCGATTTCATGGCCACCACGGGCACGCTTGCAGAAGTCCAGACGCTGAACCCAATTTTCGACGGTTTTCAAGCATAAATCGGCCAATACTGCTGCAATTTCACGTTCGATATTCGTACGAAGTTCATGAATCGTCGCTGGCTGGACGTAGCCCCACAGGAAATAGTCTAACGGCGTCAAATCGCACGACCGCGGCGGCCAAGTGACTGGACCATTTCGTGAGATAACACGTTCTCCAAACTTGGTTTCCAGTAAATTGATTGTGGAATTCGCTGTGTGGCTTGTGGTGCTGTCCTGTTGCAACCACATGTCCTCCAAGTTCATATCATCCAATTGGGGGCAGAAATATTCGGTTATCAGTGAACGGTAGCGATCCCCATTCACAGTAACGTGCCGGTCTTGATCATCACGGAAGAAGTACGGCCCAATGACGCCAAAGGCCCATAAACCACACCAAACCGTAATTTTTTCGGAATGCAATGATGACTCTTGGAGTACGTGTGGATTGCTGCCTGACCAATACCGCATATTTTGTTTATTGACGAAGCCATTCAGCCAGAAATGAGCCTTATCGCTGAAGATGATTTTTCGATGAAAATCCGAATCATTTTCAAGTTGTTGCTCAGCCCAATTCACGAACATACGACGCTTCTGGTGGTCAAGCGGCTTCAGTTCTTGCGTCAATTTAATCTTGTAAGGATGTAGGCCAAGATCTTTTCGCAAAATTCGCCACAACGACGTCACAGAGATGCCCAACGCTTGAGAACGACGTGAGAGACACATTTGGGCTTTCTGCAACTGAAGCCTCAGTGGCAGCAATATTCTCGACACTACGGGCACTTCTTTGTATCACTGGCACGTGAACATTTTTTACTGTGCCTGTGGATTCAAATTTTTCCAATAGACGCTCAATTGTTGATCTGCTAGAACGATTATGACGACCATAAATTGGACGTAGCGCTCTTAACGTTGAGGCCACTGACTCCGAATTTCGGTAGGAAATTTTAATAATTTCGACTCGTTGTTGGCTCGTATATCTTTCCATCATGAAATGGCAAACGTTATTGTCAAAAGAGCGGCAAGAAATATGGCGTCGTTTGCTCCCCCTGTTGCTCTACTTTTGTAGCGTCCCTGTTGAAAAACCCTTTAGTATCATATTCTTAAAAGTGTATTGTGTTTGAAATAATTTTATTTTTATAATTTCAATGCTCCTAAATATATATGTAGAAATAAAATATTTTAATAATGAGGGCTTTTATAGAAGGGTTATAATTGACCGCTTAGTAAGATAATCTATTTGAGCAAAGTTCCCCTCGAAAATTATATTCTGAATCCGCACCTGCTAGACGCTTTCGTCCCTACAAAGAAATTTGTGTCTCCAGAGCCAGTGAAATGTGAACCCAAAGCATCGTCCTTAACTCACATTACCGCTTTTTGTATTATTTTAATTTTTTGTTGTCAGTATCCTCGAAACCATTTTCTTTTGTCTCATTTCGCGGATATCCCTTTGCAGCAAAGAGACGAGATGACTATAAAAAAAAGAACGAAAACAAAAATTAGGGGAAAGGTTTATTCTTGCTCAAGAATATCGGTGTCCTTTTTAAGGATTCTGTGTTTCTTATAGGGTTATTGTATTTTTCTGATATTTTTCTTAAGATGCAGGTTCTTTATCCTTATAACAGTTTTCATTGTATTCTGTGCGCTTCATCATATACGTACATATACAGATACACACTACTTTTCATCCTTTTATTTTTCGGTTTCTGTTTATATGTAAGTTGTCGTCGTCGCCCAGTGAACGATTGTTTTTATTTTCATTTCTGGCCAAAAGACAAAAAATATTCACCCGGGATGTCTGTATTATACTGGCAGGAAAACTGAACTGAAGAACAATTACGTTTAAAGATGAAGAAACTCGTAATGGACTTTGTTTATATTTTATTCGAGACGAATTCTTTTTTAAATTAATTCAAAGTTCTCTTCTTTTTACATTTTATGTTATTATCATTTTTTCTGGATAATAAGACAAAGTTTAAAGTTAAAAGATTTTTTTTCTGTTGATATTATTATTTGATTTTTAAAGGGATTTCCCTTTAGCAAAATTACTTTTTTTTTGTTATTTCAAATTTCATAATATGTTTTTGTAAGCTTTATGGTTAATTTCATAATCAAGTTTGTACAAAATAAAATCAAAAAGGTTTACTAAAAGAAAACAAATTAAAATATCACTTTCAGCTTTCAAGTTTATTTTTTGTGTAAGCAACAGATACAGAGATTAAGTCCTCTTGTTGACGTTTTTCTTTGAATTGCATATTCAATTAAGATATCCATATCAAGCTTTATCTTTAATTAGTCTTGAATATAAACCGATTTAAATAATATTTAAATCGTTAGTAATATTATATAACTGTTTTTTAATGAGTATATGAAATAACATTCCATTCCAAACTTAGTTAGCAAGAAAATCATGATTAGAATTAAATTAACATTGCATCATCAATCACCTCTATTCCGATACGTGCATTTATAATTTTCACGGAAAACATTTTGATTGTAACGCCATTCTCAATTCTCTTGAATCTATTAAGTATGCATAAGACGGCAATTTTAACAATTTTCATGGTTGGATAACTTATCAAAAGCATGCGGTGGTAAAAGTTAATTCTTACCAAATTCGTGGTCCTATACAGTGTTTGAAACAAAAATTTAAAAAAATAGGGTTGGCATTATTTTGTCGGCAAAAAGCTGTGATTCGCGAAAATCGTAATACAAAATTTGGCAATTTCTTTTGATGTCAGATCTTTTGAATTAATTGGACATGTTTTTTTTTGTATAGAGCAAACAAATTCTATATAATGTTTTTCTTTTCATAACAGTAAGAAAATCATAAATCAAATAAAAGTAAACCCAAAAACGTTTTTTTAACAATGCATTGAGAATTTTAGGGTACCTTTAAATAATTTTTGAAGAGTAAAGCATACGAAAGTGATCTATACGTCTTGGAATACAAGCTCTAACGCGTCACTTGGAAAGTTCATGCTGTGTTAATTTATTCTTTAGTACTTACATATATACATCATAGAGTTTTATTTGTTTAAAGAACTCCACGCGAATTGTATGCCAATATTTCCCACTAAATTGGCTGAAGTTTTAGTATTTTATACTTCATGCCATTCTGAGCAATGTCTTTATGGGATAAATACTCCGAATCTATGAATAAGGTCTTAGTTTTAAATTTAAAATAATTAATACAAAAAATAAAATGAAGTAAAATAATGGAAGACATGTGTTTCATGTGCAGCGGTGTTCAAGAGATATAAATGCTCTTTTCTGTCACCTATCATTTTCATAGCTCTTATTTGTATTCTATCCAATTAACTCAAGTGATGGGTTATTGGAGCACCTGCCAAAATCGAAGAATCGTACTCGAGCTTTGGACGAATAAAGGTTTTGTATTTTACAGCAAATCAGAAGGAAAGAAAGATTTCTTGCATCGCCGAAGAAAACTAAAACATTAAGCAGCCCTTCAGCTGGCGTACTTGGCTTTATTATGGAATCAGAACGTTATAAATGTTTTTAATGTTTTCTTGGTTACTTAATGGAAAATAATCCTAATAAAAAAATGTAGGTATATGAATTTGGTTTTTTGGGTTATTTTGATAAACGTTTTATGAATTTCAATTTAAAGTTTTTAAATCAAAACCCATTTTATATTGATAAATAAATGAAAAATAAACAGGAGCATTTTTTTCTGATGGTGATTTTGACTCTAAAACCAATAATTTTCACAAATTTCAAAAAATGCTTTTATTTGCTATTAATGAGTCACAAGCAACTACACATTATTTTTAAAAATTGAAAAAATTCAGGTTTTGTTTTAAATGCCCAAAGAACTTAATTCCAAAAGAATAAAGCCCACCGTAATATAGGTAGGTAGATACATATATGTTTGAAACCGTTAATATATTTAATTATCTCTCAAGAATAAAACTTTGGCGACTGAACGATTTATGGCCAATAAATACAAAAACCATCAGTATTACACTTCAGATGGGTCAATTTGGTCTTTATTAAAAAAATTAAAATAAGGACCTAATCAGTCAAATAAGCTTGTGGGCACGAGTACGATAACTACGGCGTCGCAAAATTATAACGGATTTTTGTAGAAGGGTTTAATATAAGCATTTTTTTATTATAGGAGGGGGGTCTATCTCCCTTCGTTTAGGCGGGAAGAGCAACTATCTAAAAAAAACTTAAAATTAAAAAAAAAAGATTTAAAAACAATGGCAACACTTACAATAAAGTATCATACCGGGTTTTGAAAGACAGAAATCTGTTCTTTAATCCTAAAGTTAAATCGAATCATTCATGCCAACAGTTTTCGAAAAATTGTGATTGTGATGTGTAATTTACCTTACTATATATTAATTTTGAATCGAACACAAAAAACCAAATGGTTTTATGTCTTCAAGTTTTTGAGAAAATCGAAAATTACTATAATTTGTATGAAATTTGTATGCTAGCTCCCAGCATTCTGGCGCGCCGTATAAACATTGTGGTATGTCGCCAAAGTATTTTGAATGTAAATTGTTTTTTTTTTTTTTTATTTGGGGGTTCTTTCCTCAATTTTGGGAGATTTTTTCAAACTGAATTTCAACGGAATTTATTGTCAAAAGTTTTCTTTAACAATAATATCTTAGATGGCCCTTTTCGCGGGTTCAAGGACTTTAACTCCCTTTTTAGGGCCTCTGTCCCGCTAAGTTTTGAGTTTTAAAGTATTTTTTTCAAAAACTATTAACACAAATAACTTGGTTGAAACAAATAATAAAATAACAAGTTTCTGGCTTCAAAAAACCTATAATTTGAGAATTGTTTGTGTTGCCGTTGTTTTTTATTTTTTTCGTTTAAATTCATTCTGTAGAAAATTGCCCCTCCCGCCAAAACGGAGTAAGATAGACCCACGACCCGTAGTAAAAAATTATTGTATTAGGTAAGTCACACTATAAAAATCCGTTGTTATTTTGCTGCGCCGTAGTTATCGTACTCCCCCACCCCACAATTAATTCTCGATAAGTCAGATCACGAGTCAATAGCAACAAATTATAAGGAAGTAGTTAAAGGAATTTTCAATTTTCTCAAAAACCATCCGGTCGATTCAGAATTGAGATAAACATCGACTATTAAAAGTCAGTTTAGCACTTCATTTCACAATTTTTAAAAAGCTGGTCTAAACTTTTTTTTTTTGCGTGCAAATTTTTCGAAAACTGTTGAATTGAATAATTTAATTTAAATTCAAGATTAAAGAACATTTGTCTGGCTTTCAAAAAGCCAGAAGTTTGTACTTCATTTGTTGTGTTTTAATATTTTGTTTTCCATTTTAAGTCATATTTTTCTAAAATGCCTCTACCTCCTAAACGGGGTGATATATACCCGACCGCTCCCATAGTAAAAAATGCTCGTATTGAACCCCTCTACAAAAATCCGTTATTATTTTGCGGCGCCGCGCCGTAGTTATCGTACTCTCACCAGATTGTGAAATAATTTTTATTATTTAATTTCCATAAACCTTTCTGTGACAAAAGTTTTTTCCATCCATGTTGAAATATAAGTTAAATGAAACGGTTGCTAGCTCGCTGGGGTTAATATATTAGCCTCAATCTGATTAAGTATAAATAACTAGTTAGGGCGTTAAGGCCATATTTTAGGTCAAACCTTGGACTTCATTCTGACGGGATGAACTTTGGTACACTAATAGTCCACATCCTAGGTTTACTTTTAAGAAGTGTTTCCACGGTGGCAACACTGGCAGACCGGAGATATAAGGGTTGCACTCTGACCATGTTTTAACACGGAATTTCACATAAACTAGCCTATAAATCGAGAACCAGACATCGGTTGATATCGTGGAATTTTTCGTTGGATTTAGAAAACTAGAATCAATAGGAATATGTTTATTCTTTGACCCCTTCCCCACCCTTGTACAGGGAGGAGAGTAAAATACCCTCGGCGGATAAGGGTTTTTATTTGTCAGAAAATAATGGTTATAAAATGAATATTCATAAAATTGTAAGATGAGCGTTGACGTAGAATTGTATACCCTACAGCATATGTGAAGCCCATTTTTATCCGTGTATTAGCTTTTTGTATAATCGCTTTCAAAATGGGGGGAGTGGAAGGTGCAAGTATATCAAACCACTATATATTTGTCTTGGTATAATCTAAGCATATGGCACATGACCTTAGGGTAATTTTTAAAAAAACGCCCTTTCACCACATATATTTTTGGGGACTCTTTTGATTCTCGGTAAACATGCTAAATAAAACATTTATAGCAAATTGCATTAATATCCTAGTATTTTAAAATGGTTTTATTACCCAAAACTTTACTTGTTGTACTTGAAAAAAAGACATCATTCAATAAAAAGGATTTTAACTTGCTTCAGCATACATGTATCTTTTCAGTTATGGTCTCTTTAGAATCATCGTTGAAAAGTTATTTAAAAAAATATATATTTCAGCTTGGTAAACTCACGCTTCCCTTCTATCCTCTCCCCCTCTTTAAATGCGTCTATACAAAAAGCCAATTTGGCCATTTTGGGGGACTTTGAGTTTTGTGTAGACGATGTTATGCTGCATCGAAACCAACAATAAAATTTCAGGAATTAATTTTCGCCCGCTTACCCATATTACAATTTCTATATTTCCTGATTTTTTTAAATTTTCAAATTAAATTGTAGGGTTACCACAGAGTAGGGTTACCACAGATAAATTTAAAGGAGAGAATTTGGTTAGTTTCTTATTTCATTACATTTTAACAGTACACAATTTGTCTCAATCAAACATTAAACTTACTTTTACTTAAACCAAACTCTGTGCCTGCAGACAAAAAAAAATCAGAATTTAGAAAACCATTACTTTTTCTTGAAGCTGAACCCACAGTTTGGTTGATTTTTGCGTTGTTTCACAGTTCAAAATTTACTGAGAACTGGACAGCTAGACACAGGTAATTTATGTTAGGTAATGGCAAATAGATAATATGAACCTTGAATCTGCGAGGATTTCAAGGAGGTATAGTCTTAAGGTTTATGCATACTGATTTTTTTATGTTTCAGGGGATTATTTATTTTATTTGAAAGCTGCCAGCTACCTACAGTAGGGTCAGCGAGACACCTTAAAGCTGTTAAACTTAACCTGCCATTTACCTTTTAGTTAAGTTAAGTACGATGTTTTCAAGTTGAACATATAAAATGAACTGATTTATTTTACTAATATTTTAAATATAAACATTTGACAATATCAAAAACTTATACTATGATAAACAAACTAATCAAATAAACAACCAAGTGATAAGGCTATACTACATTAAGTTGAGATTTATTGAACAAAATAATATTTAAAATTTGACTTATAACTAGTTAGATTCGATGATATTATAAATTTATTGCCACATAGGGGGCCTAATTTTATACTTTGTCCTAATTTTAAAGGATTATAAAAAAAAATACATGTCAAAAAATTAATTCTAAAGGTCGGTTGACTTTATCGTCCTCGGGGTGTTCCATCCCGGTTGTCAAGTTGTGGTTTAGGTGAGGGGATTGTTTGGCATTTAGCCTCGGTGATATTATGACCCTGTGTCAACGTAGAACGAAACTGTTTGCTCGTTGTCCGTGATGATGTCGTCCAGGATGTCCATCGTACTGAGATACCTCGCCTCGGGATGTCGTTGTTGAGTAGCCATTCTTCTCATCAGTTGATTTGGGTGACTGTTGGTGAGTCCTACTAGCTTATTTGCTTGAAGCAGTAGGTATCTGTCCAGGGGGATGATGCTCAACTCTGTGTAAAGACGCTCGTTGCTGTGATGTCTCATTCGCTGCCGGTCGAATTGTAGTCCGGTACAAATCCTTAGTAGCTTTCTTTCGAACATTTGAATTTCCTTCATGGCCGTCTTCGAGATGGAGAACCAGACTGGGAAGGAATAGCTGATTACGGGCCGCAGGAGCTGCTTGTACATAAGAAGCTTCAAGCAGCTCCTGCTTTTAGTATTAAATCTGATTTGTATTTTTTTCTTTGAGCAACTACCTATTAACCGATCAGGCAGACTTTTCCAGTGATGTCCTAAATTAGTTAGGCACCTACATTATGTAAATACATACATAAATATGTACTTACAATGTACATATGTATGTATTTATGTATGTACATGTACAGTACAGGTACCTACAAATCTCACGAAGCATGATTATTTTGACACCTTTAAGTGGTCCGGTTGAAGTAAGTCCACAACGTATGTAGGTGTCGTATTTAAGCCTTGGTAAGTACTCATTATGTTTAAATAATCGCCTTTTGCACAACACTCACCTTTTTCCTTTTTTTTTTCAAAAAAAAAAAAAAAAAGATTTAATTTTTGTTTGATTTTTAAAGTTAGCCTACTATACATCTACATTTATGTGTTTCGTATGGAAGTTATTTTTAAGCAAAAATATAGAAAAGTGTACTTTTCTCCGGCTTACGGTAAAATATAAATTCAAATTTTTCACCAAAAAAAACCAAATCAATATATTTCATCCTCTCCCGAAATTGCAGCCCTCTAAACAAAACCCTTAAAATTATAAAAATCATTTATATGAAAAAAAATGCAAATGTCCATTTCATGCTTTAACGGCTGCGTACAAACATTATTTTTGGTTTCTGCACATCTGTGGGGCGAAACTTTTCCAACGTTATACAATTCATGTAATTCCGTTGGGTACTTACGGAGAAAAGTGTACCGTTAGATTTGCTAAGGTGTTGCTAAGCGTATTAATATATAGATATAATTACCTTAGGAAAAGTTATAACCTTAAAACCATTTTATAAAATGACGACTAAATTTTCATTGAAACGAGCAAAAAATTACCAAATTTCAATGGTATGGTGATGAAACTTGGCATACATGTCTCATTTGCTGTAAGAAATAGGAATCAGAAGAGTCCATACAAATATCGAGAGCTAAAGGGTGTTTGAACTGAAAATTTAGTCGCATTTTATAAAAATATTATAACTTTTTCTAGGGAAATTATATTGAAATTATTTTGATTGCATAAGATTGGGCATTAAAAACTACCCTAAGGTCATGTGCCAGATGCTTATTTTATACCAAGACGAATATATAGTGGTTTGATATACTTCCACCTTCCCCTCCCTCCACTTTGAAAGCGATTATACAAAAAACTAATACATGGATAAAAATGGACTTCGGATATGCTGTAGAGTATGAAATTCTACGTCGACGTTTACTTAAAATTGTATGAATATTCATTTTATAATCATTATTTTTTGACAACTAAAAACCCTTATCCGCCGAGGGTATTTTGCTCCCCCCGTGTACAAGGATATGGGAGGGGTCAAAAAGTTGACATGTTCCCATGGCTTTAAATATTCTAAATGCAAAGAGACGTTCCGCGATATCAACCGATGTCTGGTTCCCGATTTATAGGCTTATTTATGTGAAATTTCATATTAAAACATGGTCAGAAAGGCAACCCTTGTATCTTCTGTCTGCCAGTATTGCCACCATGGCAACACTTCTTAAAAATAAATTTAGGATGTGGACTATTAGTCGACCAAAGCTCATCCCGTCAGATTGAAGTGCAAGGTTGGCTCCCTTAACACCCTAACTAAACTTAATACATTGTCAAAAGCGGCTTAGTTTCCATAATAGGGTAAAAGCACCACTAATATAATGATCATGATCAGATTTGTTATAAGCAACAAAAAACTTTAAATTCCGGTTGCTATTTACAAGGGTTAGTCTTTGGTGTACAAAAGACATTTCTAATGGGGTACCGAAACATGTCCTATCAGTTTTTAGTAGGAAGGGCCTCACGAGTGTTTGAAAGGTTTCCCTCATCTAAGGTTTAAGTACTGAAATCCAGCAAGGGCTTGCCAAGTATCTGACAAGTTTTTCTCGTCTAGATTTTCCCTACTGAAAGATTACTAGGGCCTTGTCCAAAATAGACATTTTTCTAGTCAGGAACAACAAACCAAGAGTTATGGGCGAAATCTACTCGTCTATATATAACGGTGTTATGTTCTCAGTATAAGGGTATTTATATTCAAACTTAAAAAATAATAGTACAGAAATACTAATTTTTTTTTATTATTTTTCAAGCAGACAAACCAATTGTGAGTACAGTGTGTGACTTTATGTTTCCTCTTTTCCCCTTACCAGGTCAAAATCCCCCTTAGGACGGCTTCATTTAAAAAAACAAACATCAAAAGCAACAAAAAATTGCAAAATGGTCAACATGCTTTTATTGGTCATAAAGAATTTTCGTTATAAAATCCTTTGTGACGCAATAAAATTTTAAACTTTTTCCATCTCGGAGAATACAATATTCCCTGGACGAACGAATAAAATTTATAAATAAAAAACCGGAACACCCTTACACGTACAATTTGATCTTTTTTAAACATAACATTCATAGTGCCTGTGTGGTTAGAACAAAAATTACAAAATCCTTTTCCCTTACGCTTAAATTTCCTCTTGACTGAAATCGATAACACTTTGTGGAGCTACTATATGTGAATAACAGTAATTGGTTGAGCTTTTAAAAATGTTGCTTAGCTTTTCAAAAAAAAAAACAAGGTATTGTACTTTATAATAAGAAAAAAAAAAAACTCAAACAATAGTGTACCACTAAGCATGTTAAGTATGTAACTTAAGAATAAAACTATCAACCTGCTGCAGGATACTTTGGTCCTTTGGCCATTGTAGCATAATGATTTACCTTATGTTGGCCGAGAAAACGACAATGAGCGCAGTTTACTTAATGTTGTTCTCAGTTAGGACATTTCTTTTTTTTTTCTCTTTCGTATAGAATATTGTGTCTCCTTGGATATAGGTATGTATGTATAGTATATCCTTGGGAACCTGAACCTTCATATCCTTAAAGGTTAGATATTCTTTTTTGTTGGTTAAATTTATGTCTGCCAATAGATATTGATATTGCTTGCGGTTTATTGCGATGTATCCTTTCATCTGATTTGGATTTTTATAATAATGAGTGTGTTGGTCAGAAGGGATGTGTATTGTTTATATGAAGGTATGAGATGGAGAGAAAAACCCAACACAAAATGAATACCTAAGCTATATGGTTCATAGGTTTTTCGACTTAAGGTAGCCAGGCATCATGAAGATAAGGGTATGAAAAATAAAATAAATTGCGACATTTGATTGCGGCGAAAGAACAAATCTATAGAAAAAGGATACACTTTTTACCCCCACAGATGTATACTATTTGGATTTTGCCAAGTCAGAGGGTTTTTCTTCAGAATTGGGGTGGGCTGTAGGTATAGCTGATGTTGGATATGGTATATGTCTACCTAGCTATTTAGTTTTCTTAATAATGAGGGACCGGACATATTGCAGTGTGATTAGCTAATTGCGCCCTTGTTCCTGATTTTTGTAATTTTTCTTCGGACAATATCGAAGGATATTATT
Source organism: Melangyna quadrimaculata (assembly GCA_949320155.1). Classification (NCBI taxonomy): domain Eukaryota; kingdom Metazoa; phylum Arthropoda; class Insecta; order Diptera; family Syrphidae; genus Melangyna; species Melangyna quadrimaculata. The sequence continues at coordinate 447,080,434 of OX439483.1, forward strand.
GAGTTTGGTCAATTAACCAAATAAAATAGAGACATTCATAAGATTATATTCACAGTTAGGGTGATGAGCCTGAGTTAATTTAATTAATACTATTTACATAAGTTTATTTAACGACAGTGTGAATCGTGCTTATACATTCATGTGACTAATACGAGTATGTATATATATCTTTACCATTAAGGGAAAAATTTGGGTTTCCAAATCGAAAAAAATAACATTTGATGCTAGTGAAGAAGCAAAAACATTCGTTGGTCCTCCTAGTACTTATATATCTTTCTATACTGTTTGAACGACAGGCTTATGTGAAGGATGGATTTTTTTTTAACTTGGCGCCTATATAGCCCAACATTTGAGTGTGATTGAATTTATTTCAAAAAATGACGCAAATAAATCTTAGTGTGAGAACTATCGAGTCTAGACAGTTGGTTACATAACGGTATATAGTTGCCATTCAAGGAATTGTCCTAGGTCCATTTTACTTGTGATTATGAAGAATTTATTGATCCTTTAAAAAAGGACCACTGGCATGTTGGACCTACTTTCAAAATTGGTCAAGAGAGATAACAGTTAAGTACAAATCCAGCGTGAAAATGGTGTTTTGTCGCGTTTAAATATAATTAGTCTTATAATTAAAATGACTTGTGAAGTGTGAAGTATGAATTTTACTCTAAGTTGTCTTAAGATATCACTACACTAGTATCGGAATAGTTCGTAAATTTAATTTCCAATCTAAGACAAGGCAAATAAAAAAAAAATCCAGAGGAAGCAACTGCCTGGTGGCCTTTCAAGCCCCCATACCACCCTCTCCATCTACTTATGTTTCAAAATAAGCAGAATATACTTTAATGTATAAAATATATATGTAGGTTTTATCGAATTGCAATTTCCAATATTTATTAAGGAAAGTGCTGTCAATCAATGTTTTAATCAACAACAAGCATTACTTACAACGCGCCTTGATTTATTCAGTAATTTGTCATTGCCTTGTCATTTGTCATGTTGAATCACCCTTGTGCTTATTATAATATACCGTCGACATTCTTTACCTACTTGTTATCGAAATCAAATAAAAATTGGATCATATAAGCGTATCCTGATAAATGTAGGATTTTTGTTGTTGTTGTTCTTGTTTTTTGAAACAAGAAATCAGTAAAATTAATATTGATTCCTGAAATTGTTTCAGCTGATTTTATTATATAAAAAAAAAAAATGCATGCCTCTGGGTCGCACGAACTTGCACTTGCAGTTCAAAAATTTTGTAGTATTGTACACTGTTAGTGTAGTGTCGAAAAATTATTGGTTTTTGTTTTAGAGAGTCATCAATGGATAAGTATTCAGAGTTGATTTTGAATAAAAAACAGAACACGATATGTAGAAATCATCGTTTAGAAAATCTATTTTTACTTCGATTCTATAATATTTCAGTTTATTTTTTTTAAACGTCTTTGAACTTCAAAGTGTGAAAATGTTAGAATCGTGTGCATTTTTATTTAAAAAAAAAAAGAAATATTTATGGCCGATTTCATGAAGGACTTTTGAATATTTAAAAGGTAACTTAGCCTTAAAATTAAGATTTTTGGTTACACCAACTACTTTTAAATTAAACAAGCTTTTAGCTCATTTTTCTCTCATTAAATTTTAAAAATGCCGTTAAAGTAATCAAATTCCGTGAACATATACAAATGTTGATATCCCATTTGTTTTCTTTTTTCTTTTTTTGCAGATTGGTATAAAAAATTATATATGTGTAGGTTATAAATGTTGGTTTCTTTTTAGAATAATAGATTGGTCATCATCTTCTGAAGATTTAGATAAAGAGCAACATGAGATTCAACGCCAAAGAGTATTTCGCCTCCAAAGGATTTGTTTTTTACTTGATAATGGTAGCTATGTATACCCATGCAGAAATTATTTATATGACGATCTTAAGAAAGAAAACAAATAATGTTAAATTGATTTATATTTCAGTGAATAATCAAAAAAAAAGCAAAGCTAACTATGCGTGTATCTTCAAGAAACAACAATATCCGCTTAAAAAACACGTCCCCTAGTAAAATATTCATAATAGATCCTCGCCACTGTGCCTGCTTGGATTTTGGCGTGTACTTTTTTTACTTAAAAACGCGCACAATTGTTTTTGTTTTTTTTTTTTTTACAATTACCTATCATACAAAATATATTTGTTTTTAAATTGGCAAAACATCGAACGAAATTGAATTCCCTTTAATATTTGTTGTGCACGCAATAATTCTTTTACTTTTTGTGGCAAAAACCTATATTTTCTAACCTTTATTTTCTATACAGGGATGTGAGCAAACTCTTTTTTAACTAAAATATCCCGAAAATGTCCCTTTTCTATATTGATGAAACGTGAAAAAATTGTATGGTCTGTTATAATTTAAAAGTAGTTTAGACAAAATCGTGTAAGCTCACTCTAAAAATTATTCAAAAAAGTTGTTCTTTTGTGTAGGAAGTCGGAATTTCCCGGACTATATTCAAAATGCTCCTTATGATACTCTCCCCCAATATTGTGCGTAAATAAACAAGAAATTAAATAAAATGTTTTGCCATTTTAAGAATTCACCATCCCATGGAAAACGACTGCCAATCATATATTGTTTTGCATGCAAAGGATAAATGTCATTCGATTTAGGCAAGACATCTGCATGCGAGTACATGAAACAGATTTAATTTCTGTGGAATTTCGATGAATCAATACTGAGCTTTAACCAAAAAATTGTTCTTAAACAGATATTATATCACATTAACTATAAATGTTTTAGAGACCTGAAGAAAAACGTAACCACGTTTGATACGTCATCTGATGGAAATATTAAGAAATATCGACCACTCAAGCCCACTTAGTGTTAGTTATTTAAACATTGTTCAAAAAAATGGTCACGAAGAAGGAATAATAACAAATAAATATGCTACTGAATAGAATTCTATAGAATTTGCAGCTAGAACTTTTAATTTTTGAGCGAAATTAGTACTTACACTCTTTTTCTGTGTTCTCTGTCCGCAGGTCCGTTGTTTCGCTTAGGGCAACTATTTTCAGTCACCAGTAAGGCGCCTATGCTCAATTTGCTCAAGTTTTTTTGCTTGTACCTAAAGCGGCGGTCTAAAAACCCGGAATTCATTATGAATACAAAACATTTCTGACCTATACCAATGAAGCTACAAAATTCTAGCCTTACGGTAAAATTGTAGAATTTTATCACTTCAGGGTCTTACAGTGCAAGATACAATTGATCACCCCACCAAAGGAGATAATATCAAATTGGTTTCGTATCACTCCTAGAATCGACATGTTTTCAAGTAGGTAGGTACATATCAAAACAATTTTACCCTTAGACCAAAATTCAATATTTAGGCTTATGTCCCGATAAAATGGTACCCGTTCTTTATTAGCTGCAACATATAGGAAAAGCAAAGCCTACAACAACAAAACCAAAAAGCGAACAAAAACTGCACTATCTATCTTAGGTTGTGTCAACTTAGACGTTAGACCTGGTCGATGACAGACATTAGACTGTCTCTGTTCATATCTTCAGGCCAAAATACCATAATGTAGGAATATGTCATACTTGTTAGAAGAGTACTCTCCACTCTCCAGTATAGGTTAAGTTCCATATATGCTAACGTTGTCTGATTGAACTAAAACCAACACATACTTTCAAACAAAAAAAAAAAAATAAATAAAACACATCTATCTATCTATGTTATGTACTTATTCAGGCACTCTAAAGTACGTTCTTTGGCACGCAACAATCATAATCTCACAAAGAGCCTCCTTTTGCCTTAGAATTGTCGTCTTTTCTATAACAACACTACTGATGTTATATTCATACCTAGTTTTATAGATATACATGTGTATGTGTAGGTATTTATGTATGTATGTTAAAGCAAGGATAACGAAAAATATAAAATAGCTCCTCATAAAATGCCCTTAAGCCAAACACACAAATTTCTTCTGCGCTCTGCCCGGAGTTGTAGAGTAGAGGTCCTTGGAACAAGCAAAGAGGACATAACTAAAGATTCTTATAACTGGGAGTGTCCTGAAAGCAGTTTTCGGTATAGAAATATATGATGATATATATAGTTATATATGAATGTTGTGTGTGTATGTTGTGTTGTACAAGAAGAACAAACAAGGAAATGTGAAGCATAAAGTTGGATCCATTTCGAAGTCCTTTATTTTATAAATATGAATTAGCCTCCGTTATATTGGGTTGGTTGTAGAAAGAGGTATAAGTGTAGTTGCATCGCAGTATGGTCTTCATGAACGAGTATGTAGGTAGACTTTTTTTGTATCTGTATATGGAAAACTTAATGAAGGTGGCGGCTAAACGACTCGACTGCAAAATGCAAGTGGATTTCATGTCGTGTGCTCTAATTAGCCAAATAGTGAGCAAGTTGAGATTAATTTATTCATTTCAAGACAGTTAAATAGTACAACAAAAAAATATCCTTTTTGTATGCAATGCAATACATTCCATACCAGAGTCCTGTATTTAATTTAATTGCAGGCAGGTAACTACCTTAGTGCAGCATTTTACCTACATATATTATGTTGTTATCTTCATTAGCCCTAAATTGCATTTTGTTTGACCAACCGAACCAAGAGACGGAAAACCACATCCTCTTACTCTGCTGCGGATGGCATGGCAGACACAAAATTATAATTATTATTTTGAAAATAATTTGTCATTCCATCGCAATTCTTCATACGTTGTATAGTTATAGAATATAAGAGTCTAATTGGCAAACACAACTTGAATTTGCCAGAGTTTATTCGATTGTTTATAAATCTATATCTAGTGATTCAGCTCCATGTTTTTGTGATGGAAAATTTCATAAATTTCATTAGCCTTAGGGTTAAATTAATTGTAAGGGTCGTAATTTAATTAGTTTCTGAATTTGTCGTTTATTGGAATTTTGAACAGAGTGGGGTGGGGGAAAATGTAATGGCATTTTATCAACCCTTTTTAGATGAAGATGCGTCTTTTTTCGTGTTACTGTTACATCAATAATTATTATTTTGCCCATTTTAATGATAAGTTGAGTTTAGCAGACTGGTTTGGTATCATTTGAACATACTTATTTTACCGTAGGCTTAAGTAGTCAATTGTTTTGTTTTTAAGGTTGTTTTTACCCAACGGACTCTTGAATATGAAATTGCTTTTGTATTTATGGCAAAGCCTGTCAGGTTAAGTGGGTTAGACATTTGACTTTAATCAACGAATGATTAAAAAAAAGGATTCCAAACAAAAACTATATTTTAGATAAATGAATTTGTGAAGAGATGCCCAGATAGAATGTAGAATACAACATTTTTGTTTGAAGTTTCCATAATGCTAATTTTAATGATAATGTTAAATGTTAGGTTTGATTATTTTTAATTCGACATTTTAGCATGAAACTAATACAGAAAATTAAGTAAAATTAATAGGGCTGAGACTCATGAAATTTTAAACTCAACAAACAACAGACAATTTTGATAGTATACCATCCAATGTTCTTAAGTTTTTCTGCATTGCACTACTGTGAACTGGTCCTTGAATTAACTTTATATAAATCTATTTTTATATTTAACTGACTCTGGCTTAACTCACCATTCAAAAACAGGACCTGAATGTAATAAATCAACTTAAGTCAGATAATTAATGATTTCTAGAAATGAATAATAATTAATAAATACATTTTTGAGATTTAAGCGACTTGAAATAAAAATTGTAATACATGATTAGAAAAATTAAGCATTTGAAGCGGCCTGTCTTAAGGTCTTCTTATTTTTTCGATAATTTAAATTAATAAATATTACATAAAGTAACACACGTCTTAGATGATGGTAAGAAAATTCAAAGGAACAACGAGGACAGCTTTTAAAGTAATATTTAAAACTATCGAAAACAAGGACGTTTGGAAACTCTAAAGGATGCAATAAAATAAATAAACATTTATATTCTGTAAAATAAAGAACTCTTAAAGACACCTTATGATTTGGTACTAATAAGAACCTCACTATGCAAGATTAAACCGTATCTGTTGTTAAGTAAGTGGAGTTGGCCTAGAAACCCCTTTACCAAAGTACTATGTAATGAATGTATAACCAAATCCCCGAAAAGACCGTTTTATAATTTCATATATTTATTTAAGATTTAAGAAGTTTTCAGATTAAATATAAGAGACTGTCCGCTCTATGGGTGGTTGCAATAAAGTTCCGAGGTACAGCGTGGAAGTTATAACACTAAGTTATACAATTATTGACAATGGGAATGTTTGGCATCTCTTAAATATGCTGTAACAAAGAGTGTATTTAGTGAAATTACATACTCTACCAGACTCCTTATGCCGTTTAGAATAACACTGTACAGGTTTAAGCTGTATCTGTCTATTACTAGGTTGAGACGAACTTAAATCCCCTTAATCAAACTACTGTGGATGTAAACCAAATCTTGCAAATGAATATAAGCTTTAAAAGAATTACAGCTTTTTGCTTGCTTTTGGTTGCGGTAGAATTCACAGCAACAACGGGGACAGATTTTAAATTTGCTGAAAACGAGGACATTTGGCAATTCTTAGGTAAATTATATATTCCATATTATTCCAGACTCTGCAGGCATCAGTGCCGCTAAAATTCATATTATGCAATTTTAAGCCACACCTGTTTTTAAATATGTAACTTGAGATGAGCTAGAATCCGCTAAACCAGACTACTGTGTTGGTCTTACCAAATTTCACGAAGGGGCGTTTGTTTGTTTTCTTAAATTGGGTAACAGTCTTGATACCAAAATTATAAAACTGACTGCGTTTTGCTTGCTCTATGCAATAAAATTCAGAGAAACAACAAGGACAAGTTTTAAAATTATAGTTTGAGAATTGTTGAAACGAGTACGTTTGGCAACTCTGAAGTATGCAATACAAATTTAAATTACATAGTATCCCAGAAAATTGAGTCTTCGGTGCCATTAATAACCACACTGTGGAAGTGTTAGACGTATCTTTCATTTAGTAAGCTGAGATGACCTGGAATCCTCTTAATCAAACTACTATTGTGTAAAACTAAATGTCACAAATCAACGTGTGTATATTTGCATACATAGATTTAATAAATCTTAATATAAAAGAATGATGGCTATTTCCTCGCCCTAAAGATTTTTGCAATAAGATTAAGAGAAACAACAAAAACAAGTTTTAAAATCAACTATCAAAAACGAGGAAGTTCGCAATAAAATGCAATAAAATAAAAACCATGTGTATTCTGTGAAATAACAAACTCTTTAAGACTTTTTATGACTATGTACTGTACAAAACACATTATGCAAGTTTGAGTCATATCTGTTGTTAAGAAGTAAGTGGAGTTGGCCTAGGAACCCCTCAACCAAACTACTATGCATATATAACCAAATCCCCCTGATTGACCGTTTTATTATTTTATATATATTTCTAAGAAGTTTTGAAGTCAATTATAAGAGACTGAGAGCATTTTTCTCGCTCTATAGGTGGCTGAAATAAAATTCTGAGGTGCAGCGTGGAAGTTTTAACACTTTAGTTATAAAATTATCGACAATGGGGACGTTTGGCATCTCTTAAATATGGAATAACAAAAAAACGTATATTGAATGGAGAGATACATTACCAGACTCATAATGCTTATGTGCCGTTAAGAACTACACTGTAGAAGTGGTCTCCTACTTGGTTTAGATGGACGAGAATCCCCTTAATCAAACTACTTTGGATGTACAACCAAATCTCATGATATACGTATGTTTATTTTAAAATATAGATTTAAGGAGGTTTGATATAAAATCTAAAAGAATAACAGCTTTTTAGTTGCAAAAAAATTCAGAGGAACAACGAGGACAGGTTTTAAATTTGTCGAAAACGATTACATTTGGTAACTCTAAAGTATGTATAGTATTGGAACGTCTTGTGCTATTGCATATCTTGATATAAAACAATGAGAGCAATTTGCATGCTCTCTGGATTGTTGCAATAAAATTAAGAGGAACAATGAGGACAAGTTCTAATATTATAGTTTAAAAATTATCGAAACCGAGGACGTTTGGCAACTATAAGTATGCAATAAAAAATTTAATTCATTCTGTAAAATAACATATTCTTTCAGACTCAGAGGCATCAGTGCCGTTAAGAACTACACTGTGCAATTTAAAGCCGCATACCTATTTATTAGTAAGTTGAGATGGCCTAGAATCCCCTTAACCAAACTACTGTGAAATTACAACCATAGATTCAAGAAGTCGTGAAAATTTTCTGTTAAAAATTGCATTGCTATACAATGTATTAATTTTTATTTTTGGAATACGGTACAAATCAAAAAAATTCTTTGCTTGATCGTTTGTTAAAAGTGAGATTCCCATCATGTCTTTTTCAACTTCATTATGGTTAACCTATGAAGCCTATCTACAAAAATATTACCAAATTTTTAGCCTATCAAATTAACCAACTTACCCTGAGTGCAAGATTCAATTTAACTTAATTCAGCTCACCTTTTAAGTTTATGTAAGTTAAAAACCTTACAATCTCTTACACGTTAACAAGTTTATTTCATTGCTCGTGAACTGATTTTATGAACGGTAACATTTTGAGTTTTTCAGTGCGTGATCATTCAAGCTTCAGATTTAAACTCGAGTCAACACTTTCCACTTTTAATCCCGAATTGAAAAAAATGAGATATTTTCGGTAAATGTATGCTCCGCAGATACATAAAGGCGTTGAAAAATGTAAGATCAACTTAAGCATCATAAATAATTTATAAAGAGAGTTATCAATATTTTCTAAGGACCGATTGAATCTATTTTTATTCAAAAAAAAAAAAACAATATTTGTATCCTCAGGAAACCCATTTCTGTTCACCACTCCTCACACTGTCAAATCACTTCAACTTTCTTGAATAATAATCTATGAACACACACTTAAATGGTCAGGTAAACAATTTTCTTCAATAATGCACCCTTATAATATAACATTGTTTATACTTCTATATAGCTAGCTAAATAATGCCTTCACCACCCCCAACAACTATTGTTAGAATTTATGTATGATAACGCATTTCTAGAGAGAGTCTACAGTTACCGCACTATTAGCATTGCGTATATTTATTGATCCACTTATACGAAGCGTTGCGTCGGTCGCCCTTGTTGGCTCCAAGCTAGTAGTCTGTATTTATTGGTGTTACTTTTTTTCTTTGATTCATATTGGTCCCACTCAATTAGTATGTAGGGAATGATGATCTGATGGAGAAGGGTTGAAGCAGGTTATTTTGTATCAGTGTGCTTTGTTCAATATTGCCACAAAGGAAATCGCACCCTCTTTATGCCATTGTTCAGATTTTATAACAATATTTGTGTTGGAAGTCGTTTGATATTAGATGCACAGGGATTGCATAATAACGCAAAGCTCTGCCACCTTTTGTATACACACTAAAGTGCCTTAACCCCTCATGACTATAACCATTAACAAGCTAAGTGGAATGAGTTAGTGCAATAGATGGTTTTTAGTTGCTTTAGCTTGCCTTGTATCATGAATCGTGATATTCTAATTAAAACAGAGTGTGTTGTTATTCCAGTTTATTTCACATTTTCAATTGGGTGATGCGCCCTCTTGTGTAGCTGTTTAGAGTCAGAATTTATTTTGAAAAGCCGCAAAGAAACGAAGTTCAAATTTGTTTTATGTGTGCACTTGTTCTATTTTTATATATTGAGTATTTTAAAAACCCTAAGAACCGAAGACTTCATTGCACAATATACATACTCACAAAAGTACTTTAGCAAATAAATCCACAATTCCTTCATAATACGTCACGAAATAACAACAAAATGTTAACAATAAAATAAGATTAAAACTAAAAACAGGGATTTATCCAAGTTTTCCATATTATAAAATAAATATTTATATAATATATTGCTACTTAAGGTCTTCTTTTCCTGCCTCATAATTTACAACTTATTAACTTGTCTTTGGTTTTGCCATACGATCTTTGGTTAAAATGTTCCTATTTATAGGGTATTTCGCATAATTTCTGACAAAAAGCTAGAGATTGTAGGTTGAATAACAATTTGATCGAAGGACATTTCTTTTCTAAAAAAATTAAAATTTACCAAAATTAAAAAAAGAAAAAATTAAATCAACGACGTCTTTAATAAAATATTATTTAAGCTCTTTTAATGTCACCCTTTATTTAGTTTTTAAACTAAATTCCTTAAATCAATAATTAACTCGAAATAAAAAAAAAATATTTGTATACTGATTTGTATTTCAAAATTGTACCTATTGTTTTAGTTTTGAGTATTTTATGTCCTCATTATTTGTTGATTGCAAATTGAAAGCCAAATGGTTTTTATTTTCTCGTTTCTGAGAAAATTGAAAATGTACACAAACTACTTATTTTTAGAATGTGCGTGAACTGATACAAAAAAATATTATGATAACATGCTGATTTTCTGCATGAAAAAGCGTATTTGACATTATTTTTGGAAAGTAAGCAGTATTTATTAGTGGTTAACCAACCATGTGGTTGCTGCTTTATTACTCTTAATCAGGGTTGCAAATAGTTAATTACATTTTAATTACCGATCACATTTGTAATAAGTAATTAAACAGAATCTAAATACTCATTACATTTGTAATATGTAATTAAAATATATCTAATTACACATTACATATTCAAAATGTAATGGGAAAACATTTAATTACCCATTACATTTTCAAAATGTGATGGAAAAAAAAATTTGAAAAAATTTAATTATCCATAACATTCTTAAAATGAAATGGAAAAAAAATTAATTATCCATTACACTTTAAAAATGTAATTAAAAAATATTTAATTACCCATTACATTTGTATTATATAATTACAAAATATATTATTATCCATTACATTTCTGTTATGTAATTCAAGCATATATAATTACCAATTACATTTCTATTATGTAATTAAAAAATATCTAATTACATATTACATTTGTAATATGTAATTAAATAATATTTTACTACCCATAACAAATGTATGTATGTTATATTGTATAACATTTTTATAATTTAATGGAAAAAAATTAATTCCATTATATTAATGTAATGGAAACGAATTTTTTTTTCCATTGCATTTGAAAATGTAATGGAGAACCTTTTTTTATTTCCATTACATTTTCATAATGGAATCAAAATTTGGTTCCAATAAATAAATAATATGGGGAGGCACACAGATTTCTCCATCTGTGTGCCTCCCCATATTAATTTTTTATTGGAACCAAATTTTAATTCCATTATGAAAATGTAATGGAATTAAAACAGATTGCCATTACATTTTGAAAATATAATGGAAAAAAAATGTTTCCATTACATTTTCAAAATGTAATGGAAAAAAAATGTAATAAAATGTAATGGAATTAATTTTTTTTCCATTACATTATACAAATGTAGTGGAATTTTTATTTTTTTTTTTAAATCTAATTACCCGATACATTTTGTATGGGTAATTAAATATTATTTAATTACATATTACAAATGTAATAAGTAATTAGATATTTTTAAATTGCATAATAGAAATGTAATGGGTAATTAGATATGCCTTAATTACATAGCAGAAAGGTAATGGATAATTAGATACTTTTAATTACACGTTTGATCTCAGCGCTGATGTCATTGACTGCATATATATAGCGGAGCCCAGGTAGACAAAGTCCTTAACTACCTCAAAGTTATAGCTGTCTATGGTGACGTTCTGTCCAAGACGTTCGTGTTGAGCGTCCTTTCTAGATGACCGCATATACTTTCAAATGTGTTTTCTCGTGATAATACTTGCAGTTAGGCTGCATAGCTTTCGCTCCGTCATATTTAACATTGAAGGTTTTGAATGAACAACAACCACTTGTGTTGGCTACCACTGAGTATTACGTTTTGGCTGGAATTATTGCAATTTCATGGCTGCCACACCAATCATCAGATTCCTTTTAAGTGGTGCTTAGTCTATAGTTCCAATTTTGATTTATAAATAATTCCAGCCAAAATGTAATACTCGGTGATAGCCAACACAAGTGGTTGTTGTTCATTCAAAACCTTCAGCATATACTTTGTTTTGCCCTCAACTTTGGAAGATTGTGCCTCTAGTGTTGACGTGAGAGTTTTGCACTATTCTTTCAAGTATGATGTTGAAGAAATCGCATGACAGCGCGTCGCCTTGCCTAAATCCTTTTTTGACATCGAAGGTGTCGGTGAGGTCTTTGCCAACCTTGATGGAGCAGCGTGCGTTCTCCATCGTCATCCTGCACAAACGGACGAGTTTGCCAGGGATGCCAAAACTAGACATTGCTTAATATAGCTCGTCTCTATAAATACTGTCATACGCGGCCTTAAAATCGATGAAAAGTTGGTGAGTGTCGATTTGAAGTTCCTGGGTTTTTTCCAAGATCTGCCGTAGTGTGAATATTTATTCGATGGTAGACTTTCTAGGCCTGAAGCCACACTGATATCAGGGTGTTGACGCACGGCTTCAGGCGTTCACATAATACGGCAGAGAAGATCTTGTAGGCGATGTTTAGGAGACTGATTCCTCTATAGTTGGCGCAGTTTAGAGGGTCTCCTTTCTTGTGGATCGGGCAAACAATGCTGAGATTCCATTCATCGGGCATGCTTTCCTGCGACCATATTTTACAGATAAGCTGGTGCTGGTGCTACCAAATCATCTCCTGCTCCGGCAGCGAGCCCGTCGGCTCCAGCAGCTTTGTTGGACTTAAGCTTATATATTGCTATCTTCACTTCGTCGAGGTCGGGTAGACGGAATTGTTGACCTTCATCATCCAGGTTGAATGGTGTAATCTGCCTGAAAGTAGATCAGGCATGCGTCATCAGGATGGCGTCATCGCCATTATACAGTCTACAAAAGTGATCTTTCCATATTCTCAGCATCGACTGCGAATCTACAACGATGTTCCCTCGCTCGTCCTTGCAGGCTCTGTAGCTCCTTTTTACCTTTTGGTAAAACTTCCGAACCTCATTCCTGTTATGACATCCCTCAATCTCGCGCTTTTCATGCTCCCTCTTTTTTCTGAGAAGCAATTTCTTGGGATAGTAGCCGCCCGATGTCAAACTTCCTCACAGCATTTCTTCGGTTTGGCTGAGTTCGAGATATCCGAAGCTGTACTTTGGCTACAAAAAGGCAATGATCCGAGTCAACGTTGGCTCCTCGGAAAGTTCGGACATCCCTGATACTGGATGAGTGCCTTGCGTCGATCGCAATATGATCATTCTGGTCGGAAGGTTGATTTATCGAAATGTTTCCAGGTCCCTTTGTGGATATCGAGGTGAGAAAACCGCGTACTAACTACCACTATGTTTCGTCCCGGAGAGAAGTCAATCAGCCTGATTCCGTTGTCGGAGGTGGTGTCGTGCAGGCTGTGCTTTCCGATAATGTCACCAAAAACGTCCTCTCTTCCTAGCTGCGCGTTAAAATCGCTCAAGACAATTTTGATGTCATAGCTAGGACACTGCGCGTACGTCTTCTCCAAGAGCTCGTAGAACTCGTCTTTGGTGTCTTCATCTTTCTTCTCATGCGGGGCATGCACGCTTATGAGGCTTATGTTGGCGAATTTAGCCTTGATGCGGATTGTCACAAGGCGCTCGTTCAAATAATTGAAACTCAAGACTTTTTGCCTGTGTCCTCTTTTAACGACGAATCCACACCCAAATAAACGCTGCTTTTGCCCGGGGTAGCAGTCACCGTAGTAAATGTCGCAGTTTTTCATCTTCCGTATGCCCGGTCCATCCAATCGCACTTCATGGATGGCGGTTATATCTGCTTTGCAGCAGTCTAGGGCCTCCACTAGTTGTTCTGCTGCAAGTGGCCTATATAGGGACAATACATTCCACGTACATATCCGAAAATCGTGTGCTTGGTTCGTCAACAGTTAACCCATCCGTATCCGAGGCTTGTTGGTGCTTTGTAACTAAATGATTTTATGTGGCCGGGAAGTCACCCCGACGGCACAACCCCCATCCTGGAGGACCAGATCCTTAGCATAACTCCAAGGACGGGTAGCCGGATTAACCGCTCCTTATAGGCCTTGGCTCTGAATATGTCGAAGTAGCCCGTATAAGGTTTTCACTAAGTAGTTCAGCCTGACTAGAACTGTAGACGCCACCGTAGATTCCATCTTGGGAATTCGTCCGCTGCCTCCTCGACGAAAGGAGAAGTGCCTTAGTGGGATCACTTCTCCCCCCCCCCCTCTCTCGTTGGCTGTCACCAACAGCTTTCCACAGAGGTTAAAACCCTATCTCCAGCTGGGGTAATAGACACCCGATGTTCACCATTAGGAGGTGAGAGTAGGAGTTGGTAGACAGAGGTGTGTTCTGAGGAAAAACCTGTGGACGCTTTTGTCCTCTTGAATGCACATATATACCCTTTTGAACATCTCAAATGACTTTTAGTTTAGTTAAAACAAAATAATAAAGATTCTTTGCTCGATAAACAGATTCTAATGTGGCTTGTAACTGGCTTGGCTCAAAAACTTTCTTCGATGATTCGGGCTCTATAAGTTATCGCTTCGTTGTAGAACTCATAAAGATGCATCCAATTTGCACCATTCTGATAGTTTGTAACTTCATATATATCCAGATAGTTTTTTTTTTTAAATGTACACGTCTTATTTCCGTTAGCATTGGACAGACACCAATGCAGTGTAATAAATCCTCTCTTTCATGCAGATTTCAGAGTGTGCAGCTATCGATAACTTCGTTACGGTGGGGCCTAAAGTTAAGTCTAATCAGCTCTTCTCTAATTTTAAATATGGTACCAATGATGGAATTGTTATATGTGCTGGTAAAATAGTTTCTGTCGTTGAGATTAAAGATGCATTTTGAATAATACTGCCTTTCCGTGGAAGAGCGTGTTTTTCAATATAAGAATACCTTTCATCCTCATCCGTGACTGCTATTACCTCGTTAAGGCATTTCTTACATTGAACAGCGTTCAAACTCCAATTTAAAGTGAAGCCACAGTTCGCGGCTAACAAGTTCCAGTCTCTTAAAACTAGGGTGTTTTGACGCATCGCATATTCCAGTATTATTCTCGGTAGACAAATTCACATTTTGTAACCTAAATTAACGGTAAGGAGGCCCCTATACCCGCTGTACAATTTTTCTAGCAAAAAAATTCCTCCATACGTAAAATTCTCACTATATAGTCTGCATTCAGTTTTAGGGTTGAAATAAAGAATGGCGGTAGACCAGTTTCCAAATAATACATATTATTATTATTATTATTGTTTATTAAACTCTACATAAATGTACAGAAAAATATTTAAAGCTAGTAGCTACCAGGGCTTTTAGCTGGAGGTGAAAAAAAAAATGAAGAAATATGTAGTCTAAGAAATATAGTAAAAAATGTTGAACTGCGGGGGCAGTCAAAAGAAGCAAGATCAGAAGTTCAGGCCGCTCCTGGCCGCCCCCGCAGAAGAACAATATATATAAAAATTAGATATAGTTAGTTAAGTTAAGTATTTTTAATAGTTTATATACGTTTTTAATATTTTGTTCAGAAGGAACCAAAAGAAGATTTTTTAAGTTTTTATTAAATAATTTGGAACTTATTTCATTAACTTTTGTGCACTCAGATGTTAAATGATTAATGGAGAGCTGCAGATTTAGTTGGCAGAGGTTACAAGTAGGCGGCGGTTCTTTGTTGAGTAGGTAATTGTGGGTCAGCTGGGTGTGTCCGATTCTCAATCTGATGAAGCTTTTAATCATTAATGCAATTGTAGTTGTCGGGTAGGTAGAAGGATTCTGGGTTTGGTTGATGTAAGTGTAGTGATGATGGTATTGGGACCACCAGTAGCGTACGCAGGATTTTCTTTGTGGGGGGGGGGGGCTCATTCTCAATTTTGGTGATTTTTTTTTTAAGTTATCACAAAATAGCAAACAATATAAAAGTCTTTCGTATTATCAACCACCAGAAGTTAAATTTCAATATGTAGAACAAAAAAAAAACGGAAAAACACACAAAATACTCCCTATTGCTAGTTATGAAATGAATTTTACCCTTCTCTCTTTGTAAACAGATATTTTAAGCAAAATCCACCTTTTGGACTCGATTTAAGCAATGTCAACGTTAATAGCCCAACTAACAATTTAACTTGTATAAGGTCCAATTTTCAGAATTTGACAGGCTATTGCTGGCATAGAATAATTTTAAGGCTAAATAATGCAAGCAAAGCGAAACGATTTATTTATTTCAAAATAGCTTGTTTAGTGCCTTTAAATTTGTTCCTTTATGAGACATCATGTAATGAGGTCTGCGGAGACCTTTTTAAGGCCTGCCGAAATAGGTTGCATAAGCTAGAAAAAAATAGCTTTTATAGAACATTCAGCTGAAAGTCATTACAGACAACTCCCTTACAGTTTTTTTAAGAAAGTAGTTTGATTTTATTCAGTGTTGTTATATTGCTTTTAAGAACGCAATTGTCATAAATTTACAAGGCATATTATAAATGTTTGAACAGTTAAAAAAAACCTGTTCGCATGTTTTACTTAATAGCCTCAATGTGTTTTTTAGAGTAAACTATTATCCTTTGTTTCCATTGACGACTTCACCTAAATTAAACCTAAAAAAAAAACGAGATGCATTATTGAAATAGGTGCATGTATTGTAGGTATAACAATACTGATGATGATGATCAATCATTTCGTATGAGTGGGATTCGCTTTTCTTGTAAAAGTTATTGACTTACGTCGGGAACATTATAGCTTTTGCATTTTGTTAATAGCAAACTTAAGGAAATCAAAAATGAGTTAAATATGTTTGCTTCCGTAATGAAATAATAGCTTTTGCATTTTGTCAATAGCAAACTTATACAAATTAAGAAGTGACAGATATTGCCTTCCATTTGAAATGTATATAGCTTTTGCATTTTGTTAATAGCTTGCTTACAGAAATAAAAAATGAAAGCTGAGAAAAGAGAGGAATTTTGTTATTTTTTTTACATTTATTGCCTTCCTTTAATATATCTTTTGCATTTTGATAATTAGAAAACAAACTTATGCATATCGGAAAATAAAATATTATACATACCTTATTGTCCCCTTAGGTGAGACTTTGTTAAAGTTAAAGATCTTAATTACACTACCATAGTACAATTCTATTTGAAAAAAAAACTAAGAACTTTTTCCAAACATGTGGTACAATAAAAAAAAGGTCATGCATTCGTTATAAAATATTGAAAATATTTAGATTACTTAGTGCATATGAAAACTGTTAGTTTAAAATGTATACTTATGGTATATATTTTTCAAACACTTAAAGATTTTAACGATTGGTACTTAAAGTTCAATTTTCTTAAACCCAATTATGGGTACCAATGTTTAATGAAAATTTAGTTTGATTTGTTTCGGCTTGAGGTATCAACTCATTAAAATTTTAACGCGCAAATGGTATATTGCCAATTGGCCTGATGTGTTGCGTGGTAGCCTACTAGTCGAGAGGAGCTGAGTTCGATCCCCGGATTCAGAAATTTAATGTGAGTAAAAATTGAACTTTTTCAAATAAAATAAATTTCTATAAGTACATTTCAGAATAAATATAAAAGCGGTTCTAACTCCCTAACGTAATAGTAAAATGGAAGAAAAAATAAAAACAATAATAATAATAAAATTAAAAACAACGTTTTCTTTTTAAATAACAAACTGCTTTACTAGGCCTTCTTAAGGCCTTACAATGTGAGTCATTTGATTTATTCGACCTGCAAGTGAATCTCTTATAAAAGTCAGATAACTTGTTTAGTGGAGCAATAACACTGTTGTGCTTTGTTTATTTTATCAATAAGACTTTCCATGGAACTTTTGGTCAAAGGTCTTAAGGAAATGAAAAAGCTTGTATAATATGCGCCAAACTGATTTGCATAAGGACTTGATTAGTTGCTACACAAATAAGAAAATAGCTTGTATAGACACTTAAACAAGTTAAATTGTTAGTTGGGAGGGATAGGTGAAAAGTGTATTCACATTTTAATAAATAAGATATTCGTTTTTTTCTTTAAATAAGCTCATTCATTAAATCTGTTCCTTTACTCTGTAATTTTCTGTGATCCAAAGTCCTGTCAAGTTCATATAAAAGAAATGAAATTGATAGTACTTGGGAACAAAATGCACAAAAAATCACCGAAATTCAGAGTAAAGGAACAGACATTATTATAGTTTAAAGTAGCAGAAGCAGAGCTAAACAATGAAAAACATGGTAACATTTTTCAAGGGAATTCTCATAATACAAATTATTATTGGGGCGTTTTAATAGTGGTTTCGCTAAACTCATGTTTTATTTAAGTACAGTTTAAATAAGAGCAATTTTAACAATTTATTCCAATTCGATTTCTGTACTTATCAAAATAGAAGTTTATAATTGAACGTCAAAAATAGTGCATTGACAAAAACTAAAATAAATGTTTAGGCTATCTTTTAAATGAGTACGGCCCATTAACTTTAAAAAAAAGAGTTTGAAAAGATTGTCTACCTCTGACACAAGTTAAAGACAGTTTTTCGAAATGTCGCAGCATTAGAAATAACATTCGGCAAAAAAAAGTTTTGCAGTTTACATATACATATTTAAAAATATTTTTTGAATATTTGATAAGTTCACTGAGCGCGAAGATACTGGTTAAAGCATAACCAGAGCATATGACCCTACTAAAAAGCATTAAAAAAAGAAAATACTATAAGAGAATGTTTTATGTTAATAAGTGCACTTTGTTATTTCATTCAGGCTTTTTTTTTAAATGGGAAAAGAAGGAAAAAATTAAATGTGTGAAATCATTTTACGAATTTTTACTGATTGCAAAGAAATTTTGTTTAGGTTTCTATGAATATTGAGATACGATTGAAATGTCAAACAAAATCTAGAATACGTGTGGTATAAACTAATCATTTCAATACGACATCCATGTCTATAGTTTATTTTTAAAATTAAACTGTAAAAACTGCTGAATTTTAAAACAAACAAAAATAAAATTTGAACTAAGAAATAATAAAAAACTTTCTTCGATGATATATGAAATCTTGCTTGGGGAGGGGCTCAAACCCCCTTAGCCGCCCCCCTGCTTAGGACATCGTCAGTATCAGTATATCTTTTTTGGGAGGTTGATAATGCGATATTTCCTGATTGTTGCTTTTGGAAATTAGTTTGGCATCTTGATCGGCATGTTCATTCCCTTTGACTCCGATATGAGCTGGAACCCAGAAAAGTTTTAAACGGTTTCCTAGTTTGATGATTTTATCTCTTGGTTTGCTGATAATAGTTGACCGGTTGTTAACGTTTTGAATTGCGGTTAGAGTTGAAAGGCTGTCCGTGCATATCAGCGTATTTTTTTTTTTGATTTGGCTGCAATTTGTTTTTAGCTTTTAAAAATGCTAACGCTTCAGCAGAAAAAATTGAAAAGTAGGACGGTAATTTTTCGGCAGAAACGAGGTGATTGTTTGCATCCACAATTGCGAAGCCCGTGCCTTCTGCGTTCTTAGACCCATCAGAGAAGAGGATAACCCAATGGTTTTCGATGTATACATTGATTAACTCGTGAAATTGTTGGAGATATACTTCATTTGGAGTTGAATCTTTTTTGTATTTGGCGAGCTGTGTGTTGACTGAATCTCGTAAAAGTAACCAGGGCGGGTGCTTCTCTATTTCGAGTTTTTTAACATTTTGTCTGGGGCCTATTTTATTAGCAAACATTAAAGCGTTGTAGAGTGCTGATGGTGTTTTGGGAACTTTGGAACGGCTTAGGATTTTGACTGCGTCGGGGAGAATCGGGGATTCAAATGAATTGTAGATTTTACCCACAAGTCTTGAAGTAAGAAGATCTCTCCTCTCTTCGATTGAAGGAAAACCTACTTCTGCAAAGATATTTTTTATCGGGCTCGTTCTAAAAGCCTTAAGGCTGGCTCTTATAGCTGCGTGGTATGACGAGTTTAGGAGATGGAGATTAGTTTTAGCACACTTTCCATATAAATATAACTAAGCCGTAATCAATTTTAGATAGAATTATTAATTTAGTTACATTGACAAGAGTATAAATATGGATTAAACTGTTTATAGAAGCTAAGTATCTGACAATATTAAACCTGGCAGCTAGTTTAGTTTTTAATGCTAAACAATGTTCCTTAAAATTAAATTTACAATCGAATAAGATGCCAAGTATATTTAACTTATTTACAGTAGGAATTACAATATTATTGAGGTCTACAACTGGCCAAGAGCATGATAATTTTCTACAAATATGCAAAAGTTTGCATTTGGTTAAAGAGATTGAAGCACCCGATTGGGAGCACCAAAGATTGATGCGTTCAAGAATTTCCTTGAAGATGGTTATAGTACGAATATTTTCGTTCAGCTTTGATAGCAAGTAGACGTCGTCAGCATAGAGAGTGTGATTTATATTTTTAAATTGTGTGATAATTTCACTTTTATCATTATAAGCTATTATGAAGATAACCACTGAGAGGGGAGAACCTTGGGGTATACCATTATTCAGGTTGTACTGGTCTAAACTTTCTATTTATTAAGAAAGATTTTACAAAGCTGTATTATTTTGGCCCAATTTTCCATTTTATTAATTTGTTAAGTACTGCATGGATGCGAATTCGGTCGAAAGCTTTCTCAAAGTCAATAGATAAAATGGATACATGATTTTTACACGATAGAGCCGTGGAGACAAACTCGTCAATATGTAGTAGGGAGTCTATTGTACTCCGGACGTGTTTGAAAGCGACTTGATTAAGGTCGATCAATTTATTCCTCTCGATAAACCAAAGTAATCTCTTCGATACAATTTTTTCTAGTAATTTGCTGGTGCAGGGCAATAGGGATATAGGTCGGTAACTGTTTGTCTCGGTAGGATTTTGGGATTGTTTAGGGATGGGGATTAAGATGGCAGTTTTCCAAGATTGTGGAATGATGCCCTTGTTAAAAATGTCCAGGATTCACTTTTTATAAGCAAACTTGAAGTAAACTATTCAAGAAAAGTTATAAGTTTGATATAATGAAGTTAGTTATTTTCAGGTGGATTATCGTTCAATGGATGTAGTTGACTGTATATTAAGTCCCTAAAGTCTCCTGAACGTACCCAATCACAACAATCATCAATTCATAAAATCAATTCCAATCAAGTTACATACATGTCATTTTCAAAGACTCTTTAGTCAATAATTCTCATTAGCAAAACGGACTTACTAGTAACGAGTATGTTGGTCTAAGAAAGAAATAAACCTTTTTTGTTTTTTTATTGTTCAAAATCTTAAAAAAAGAAATGGGTAGTTGTAGGTATTTCCCCTGTGCATTTTCAGTTCAAAGTTTAGAGCAAAAATGTATTCTCTCGTACTTATGTCACGTTAAAAAATTGATGAAAAAGTAATTGGTGGGTTGTAACAGTGGCAAGACCGAAGAGTAAAAGTTACAAGAAAAACTTGCATTTCTAAGGACAATAGTCTTAGGATTTAAGTTGGTATACGATGCTTGTGCTTTTTGTAACCATGGACCTTTTAAAAAGACACATTTCACATGCACACACACACACGTGTGTAGGTACTTTCCAAAGTTGTGCATCCTGCAGTATGCACCCAAATGTACCTACATGCAAAGGGAAAACAGCAAAAAAAAAATAAAAACAACAGTTTGAAGTTTTCTCAACTTTGAATCGTATAAAAGCCTGACATATAGTATAAGGATACCACCACATTTTGTCGTCCTCCCTAATATAAAACCTACCCGAGCTTTCTTCCTTCCTAAACTATCAACAATTTATAAGAAGAAGCACAAGAAGGATACCTACTCTCTTTTGCTATTTTACCTCTCTTCTACATTATGATGCAGGGTTTTGATAAAGTTACCAGTTTTTCTTCTTCTCGGCGCATCACAATGTTTACTCCTTTATTCATTTTTTATAAAGTCCAAGTTGCAATTGGTACTGTTCGTTAGGTGTTTGCTTTGAGTTTGCATATTAAATATTGAAGAAGAGTGCATGCATACGTATAGGGAGATATGATATAAAATGCTGTATGGTGAACATGCTCTATGCTATGGCATAAAGTGGGTTTAAAAGGAAAAACGTTTTTTGAAAAGTTTATTTTTTTTCGTTAAGGTACGGAAAGGTATGGTAAGGAAACCAGGTCAGAACATTTAAGTTTTTAGTTTTCTCCCAGGTAAAATTTTTCAATTTGTAGTTTTTCTTCGAATAATGTTTGTGTGTTAGTTTTGGTTTATTTGTCTTTACTTAGAGGTGAAGAAAAGTACTGAATGCTCCCCTGTTATACATAGCAGAGTTTGAAGTTAGTAATAGGATCAGTTTTTTTTTTTTTTTTTTTTTTTTTTTTTCAATATGCATCTCAAAGAAGTAAACATCATTGTGGTTTAAATGATCGAGTGTTATGGTTACATTAAAAACTTTCCTGATGATCATTATGAATAATAGTAAGGTAAGTTTCTAGCAAAGTAGTTTCGAAACTGTTGCATAGGTTAGGTGAAATATTAGCTTGACATCACTATAATGGTTCTCGGCCTTTAGTCAAGTTTTTATTTTTTTTGATTCACCTATAAATAGAACAATATAACCACCTTTTGCAAATGCTTCCTTAATAATTTAACTTAACTTAGGATTTTATGATAAGGATGATTCAGATACTGCACATTCATCTGTTGGCTTTTATTTTCTGAACTTGATAAAATTGGATAAATTCTTATAACAAATTGCGAAGAGATAAATGCAGCCACATCAGCAATAAGCCTGAGATTAGTAGGCTATTGATTATGTCATATAGAAAGGAACTAAGACGTTACCGGGTTTTTATTGTAAAAATCATTATATTGGAGTTCGGAATTTTAGAGGGGGGGGGGAAGCAACCCTTTTCGTTTTTCGCATATAACTCGAAAACCAAGCTAAATTTCGATTTACCATGGAATAAGTTTATTCAAAAAATTGTAAATGTGCTAAAATAAATTACAAAAAAATTGATTTTTTTGGTTTATTTTACTTATTTGCCTTTAACTTTTTTTCCAATAGATAAAGGTATAAGAATGGCTGCATATTAAAGAAAGATTATTTTCTTTAAAATGGCGTATTCAAAAATTTTTTTAAAGACAAAATTAACAAAGATATAGTCGCTCAAAGTAATCCATTTTTTCGATTTTTATTGTGTTTACTTTAACATTATTTTTATTATTATTTTTTGTATCAAAACTTTTAATAAAATTAGAATAAAAAGTTCAACTAGTATCGCCAGTGACCGAATATTCGGCCGGCGAAACAAACACCAAATTCATGGATACGTCATTGATTATCATTTTACTACTTTATATAAGATCCATGACAATTTTGAAAATTTTAAAAAAGCAAAACTAATTAAAAAGCAAACAAAATTTACGGACACGTATACATTTCTTTAGCATTCGTTAAACTTTTGTCTTGAACATAAAAACAAACAAAAATTTTACTTATTTTTGAAATATTTTGTTTATTAACTATTAACCTTAATTCACCTATAAAACACATATTCCACTACGTTATTTTCTTAGTTAAACCAAATTTTGTTATGCTCAAATTACGAAAACATTGATGTCTAAATTGAAATTTGAAATCACGTACACCTAGGCGTATACGTTCTTTTTTAAATTTGTTAATTAAATAAGTACCCAATTGTATAGATTTAAAAAAATATATGAAAACAGATATGATTCACCCAATTTTTTGTCTTTTTAAAAGTACCTACATTTGTATATAATATTTACCTCAAGCAAACATTACCCTTAATTTAAGTTTTTGGCGAGTACCTACATACATACATACCAAAAATTCAAACAAATATTGGTCTTTTTAATGCTCAAAAAAAATTGCGTGAGCAAGACAGAGGACACATAAAAGGAGTTAAAATCTGGGAGCCCTTAAGCGGGCCATCCAAGGTACAGATTCCCAAAAAAAGTTTTGTAAAACTTTCTAAATGAATTATGAAAACAAAAAATTTCAGACTTTTACCAATGTTGCTGAAAAACTCTAAGCTTTATGTACATATATGTATTTATTTTGGAGTTTTACAAAACATTTTTTGCTGGTCCCGATCGAGTCTTAAATAAGGTTTATAAAATAGCTTATCCCGAGTTCATGAAAGTAAACATCCTGAATCACTGCCACACTCAAGCACTATTTATGCAAGCAAGTAGGGTCCTTTTTCATAAATGTTACTCTTTAAGAAGTGCTGATGTTTGCTTTCAGCAATGATATTAAAGTTTAGTAAAAATGTACATTAATCGTAAAATTAGTTCGCGATTGTTTTAATATTGATTCTGAATGTTTACTTTATGAAGTCGGGGGTAATCTTGCAACAAAACGTATATCTTAGTGGGACTGGGAAATACAGAAATCAAAACTTGCGTATATTAGGTTTTTTCCCAAGGTTTTTGGGCAGAAATTGTCAGTTTGTCGAATTTTGAAGAGTGGGGATGAAATTCTCTCACAGAGAGAAAAGCTTCCGAAAAAGTTTGGAACGGTTTCTGCCACACAATTTCACTCACAAAAATTTTCTTTAAATTAATTTAACCTTTGTCATTCCAACGTGAAGCAAATCGATCTGACTCTAACAACAGTCATTTTTTTTTGTACAACTTAAAGAAGTTTTTTGGGCAGAATATCAGGAGGGGAAATAGGTTTACTCTCTCATGAGTCAAAACTACTTACCAAATTTGTGAAGTGTGGAAAAGGATTTGGGCAACAATTGTTGACAATTGGCAGTATTGGTCAAGGTTGGGAACGGACCTTTTGAGAAATACGATACAAAATAAACTTTAATTTCACACTAACTAATTTTGTATGTACATATGTTTGTCGTACATACAAAATATTTTTTTTTTTTTTTATTTTAAAGCTTTGTCTACTAAACTTCAATATTTATGTATTTCTTATGGAAGTTAATTTTGGTCAAAAAAATATAAAAATGGTACTTTCTAAGCTTTACGTTAAGATATGGATTCCAAATTTTCCACCAAAAAATCAGAATTCTAAGCCCAACCCTTAAAATGATATTAATCATTTATCTTAAAATGTCCATTAAATGGTTTAACAACTTTACACAGACACATCTGTGGGGCCAAACCTTTCCATCGTTATATAACTCATGTAGTTCCATTGAGTATTTACAGAGAAAAGTGTACCGTTAGGTTTTGCTTAGGTTTTTCTTAGCGTATTAATATATAGATTATCAATTATAATTGATTTATTATTACAGCCTTGTTACTTTTTATAAAATGTGAAAATGAATATCATATACAAAAATTAAATAAAAATGTTCACTGCTAGATTTGATTAAATCTCTTGAATATCGCCATCCATGTCTTCAAGAATAAATCATCTTTTTCTATGTGCAAGGCATCTAAGTCTGTTCTGAATTTGAGGATTATTCCAGTTATGAACTATCACCGTATCCAACAGAAATTTTTGAAGGGTTAAACATGAGACAAAATAAGAAATCAGACTTATATGAGTTTTTCACACCCGTTGAAAATAATTGTATCGATACCATTAATAACATTATTGATGGCGGATATTTAGTGCACAAAATCGTGTGGAACACTTATGAAACATTTGCAGAAATAAGTACCAAATTGATAAATCATTTGCAAAGATTCTATACCAGTTGCACTGTAATTTTCGACGGTTATCCAAGTGATTTAAATATTGGTACAAAAAGAGCAGAAAGGTTGCGCCAGACCAAACATGTTGGCCAAGGAGTTAGAATTAAAGATGAATTCAAAGCACTTTCCAAACCCAACCAATTATTGTCAAATGAGAGCAATAAAAAAATTGTATTACATACTTGATGCAAAAATTCTTGGTCGCACACACTGAAACGAAACAAGCCCACGAAGATGCAGATGTATCCATTTTGGAATGTGCAAAAGAAAACGCATCGCAGTCAAATCAGCCCCTCAAAATTGCACTCTCTCATTTAATAGGACTCCGCGGTTTTCTCATCTTCAATAACGCCTACAATAAATAAAAAATAAATCGGGTGGCACAACGGCTCATGAAGAACCAGGGCCTAGTGACTAACAACTCGCAACCATTCCTGTGTGCGCCTGTCGACAGGAATGGAAGGGACCTACAATTTTATGTCGAATCCGAACGGCTAGACGAGAAGCACTTATTCGTGACAAGTGATACTCTTGGAGAATTTGTCAATTCCTCGCAAGAGGCAGTAGCCCTGAAAAAGAACTTTTTGGTTTTTAGGTGGACGAGGCTGGGATCGAACCCAGACCTTCAGCGTGACAGTCGAACGCACTAACCATTACGCTACGGGCTACTATGATTTTTACAATAAAAACCCGGTAACGTCTTAGTTCCTTATTGCCCTGCTTTTTCGGACATAATCAATAGCCTATAGCCTGCTATTTACTTCCGATATACAATACATACATGGATATAGTTGGAATTGCAAAGTGATCTCTACATTCGTTTCAGCCAGACATGACAGTGAAATCACCTGTAAGATGCTGTTTTTCTTCAAGACGCAAATTTTGGTCGATATTAACCGACATTTTAGAAATATCACAACATGTAGATGGTGTGAATTTTATTTTTATAGGGAGCTGACGTTACTATTGAGTCTTTGATTGAAGTTTTTGTTTTATATTTAGCGTGCACTTAAGGGGTTGTGACCACCCTCCAACCCCCAGTTTAACAGTGGGAGTTTAAACTTAAGATCAGGTAAACCTTAAACTGAGTTAAAAATGTTTGGTTTAACTCGTCCGATTTCACAGTGAAATCTGAACTTCAGTTTACTTGAACTTCGTTTAACCAGATTTTATGAAAAAGAGTTGGGAGCATTTTACGTCGCCAAGTGACGTTTTACAAACAGTACGTAGCTTTCCTTGTCTATTATTTCTCTTTATGAAGCAAAGAACACGCGAAACATCAACAATTATTTTGGGTTGCTGATAATCTGTCGAATTTTTCTTCAAGTGACACAGATAACATTAAAAAAATGTAAAATAGAACAATAATTGCGCAAAAAAAAAGAAATAACAACTTTTCAACAGCAGACATTGATTTGCTGATAGAATTGGTTATGAAAAAGAAGTAAATAAATTCCATTAGGTATTATGTATGGTGGTTCCAAACGTTGAACTTAGCCTTAAACGGAACGGAAATTACAAATCGAACTGAGTTCATGGTTTTGAATGTCTTGAATATGGCAATGGGAGGGGAAGATTGAAGCAGATAGAGCATTTCAAGTTCGTGTGATGGGTCTTAAGTTGGAATCTCTGTACTATTTACGGGACGTCTTTACAGGACATCTTCGTTAATCATTTAGAAATCTCAGAGGAACCAACTGGGACACTTTAAATAGGGAAGTAAAGACCGAAATAGCTGAATACTAATGTGACGAAAGAACCCGTAATTTTAGACTGAGTGCTTCACTGAAATTCTCGGTAAAGTATTTTAAAAGGGATGTCTACTCAAACCATGGGAGCAGGGTTAAATAAACTACCCTGGTGGAAAATTTAACTTGGCAACATCAGGAAAGAAGAAAGAAGACTTTTTAATGTTGTCAAGCAAACAGATTAGCAAGTGTCTGGGAAACTTACAAATCTAGTCAAAAGAAATTCAATATGGAAAACAAAAAGCCTCTACTTAGTTCGTGGAGAAACTTCTGTAGTCAAGTTGAGGGTGGGAACGATTCAGCCAGACTCAGAAAAAAAACTTGCTTAGGAACCAATTGATCTAAGGAACCCAATGGATATTAGTCAGAATCGTGTAACAAAACACTGGAACTCCTGGTAAAAGCTCACTTACCTGGTAGCACTTCTAACGGGAATAACCACCCACAAGTGTAGCTTTGCATAGAGAACACAACATTAACGGAGTTAAGAAGAATGGATAAAATAGGCTTTTAACTCCTTTTCACCGTATAAATCGACATATTTGAATGGTGCATGATGCTACAAAAATGTGAAGATTAAGTAATTCAACCCTTATATTCCTTATGTGCCTAAAATGATGAAATGTGCTTAAGGGGTGGCGGGAAGCCAAAGTGGTATTTATTCCGAAAGCTAAGCCAAGCAGAACGCCGGCTGCCCCATGAAGGTCGGCAAAGACCTACACCTTTGAAAACCGACACCTTTGGTGTCTAACAAGGCTTTAGGCAAGTTGACACACTGTCATGTGACGTATTTAACATCATACATGAAAGAATAGTACAAAACTCTCACATCAACACTAGAGACACACTCTTTTAAAACTGCGTTCAATTACAGGTGTACAGGAATGACTTCCAAGCTGAAGTTCTGGCAGCGAAAAAAGCTGGTATCAATGATGAGAATACCACATGCTGATATCACCTTATTTATTGATATCCATGAAGCCAATTGGCAATAAAAGCTATTGAAATCAAATCGAAGCTTCTAACTTGCTGTCACGAACAGCTAAGGGTTCTTAGTACACAGCGAAAGTGCAATAAAAGGCTCTTTTGAGTTCCTGGTCACAGTGGTGTCCTAGGTAACAAAAGTGCTGAACATATTCTTATCAACTTTTCGTAATGGAATGAAATTTAACGTCCATACCATAGCCAACATTTCTAATATCAAGCAAAACTTATAGCTCATACCTGTTCGAAATAACAAATAAAATCTTTTTTGTTCAGATTAAAGACTACTATAGGTATAAGGAATTTAGCAATTAAAAAATAAATTTCACGCTCTTGAACAATTTTTTAATATTAAACGTTTATATAGCAGAATGTACAGACAATTTTTATAATTGTACATAATCCATTTGAAAATAAGACTAATTTTGCGCAACCCAGACGTGCACTTTATTTGCTTCTAGCAAACCAAACTGGTTAAGGGCTTCCTCAAAATGTTGGGGCCACCTAAGGTCCGTTCTCAATCAAAAGTAAACTTGCTAACCTGATTCCGTGTTTTCAATAAACTTGACGTGTTCCAGCTAATTTCTATGTTGACATAGATAACCGATAGAACTCGTTATTCAACCTTCTCCTCCATACCATAATCAGTGATACACGTACCGCATATTACTAAAATACTGAACCAAAATATCGCCCCAAGAATATTTCTCTTAAAACAGCCCTGCATACAAAGTTTTGTACAGTTCTGACAAGGTCTATACTTCTGTTTCAGACAAATTTCAATTCTGATATTCATTGGTTTTGCTTATTTATAACTACCCTTAGGGATTTAAAGTTCTACATAAAATATATGTTATTTTTAACAAAACAATCCATGTATTTAAAACTTTAAATAAGAAATTCTATCCTAGCCAGACATTATATGTAGAGCTTATTGATACACCACCCTTAGGTACTTATTATCTTTTAAATAACAAAAAATGTCAACTTAATTCGAAACAACAAACGAAGGTCAATTTTTCCATGTTTAAAGCAATTTAAACATTGGCCTCGGGGGATTTGTAGATTTAAAATCCTTAGTCCTAACAACAACTTGAAAAAGTTTCAAATATTCCAAAGGGAAATTAATACCAGAACACTGTAGGACCGCATGTATCTATACAAGCTGATGATGGTATAAAGTCAATGGTGGTGTGAGGTGTATATGGTGTTACATAACGAAAGTCTGATGCTGAAAATAATAGTTCATTTATCATATTGCACAAAATAATATGCCTTAAGGGAACTTTTAGAAGAAAAAAATTTTAAAATTTAGCTTAGAATATGGAAATGTTCATAGAAGTATACGAAGAAGATTGTCTTCGACAAATAAGTCCGCCTTCGTTATTTAATATCAAAAAGTTAATAACTTTTTTCTTAGTTTTTGTAAAATGCCTCCAGGTAAAAATGGAAATCGGCTGTAAGAATGAGATTGAGAAACAAAATACTAAAATACGTTAAGTAAATTTTAAACTATTTGTAGTTTGTACGTTGTAAACATTAAATAGAATTATCTTGGAATTATTGGCGCAAAATTTTAAACGATTTAGTAAATTGTTAAAGCCATTGGCAAGACAACAGTTCGGTTCTTGGTTAAAAACCTAAACATCCCAGAAAAATGTTGTTGTTGCTATGGCTGTGCTCCTTCTCGTATCAAACCCTCCTATTGGGTGCCGGGCGGTAATGATCACCACAGCTAATCTCGTGCGATGTCAAGATGGGAATCAGTTAGGGTCAGGTTGAATTGTTGTAGTGTTCCTTTACTTCTCAATAGTCCCTAATTTTCAGTGTGGTGTGAGCGTTTTCATAATCCGTGCCGAAGAAACGGAAGGCTAGGGGGTAAACCAGTCTCTAACGAGCTCTTTCGGACGCCCTGGCAGGGGCCGTCATACTCTTTGCCTTACCCCGGTATATCGGCTCTGCCGGGACTGACCTTTCCTTTCCGACCTACTTGTGGGAATCAAATTTGTTGCTTTACACTATGGACGATAATGACAATACAGGCGTAGAACCATCCGCCGACACAGAGGATGAACTCTTGGCCTCTAGCCAAGAAACACTTAAGGGTAGCTCAGTGAGCACCGGTAGTTTCGGTAGTCATGGGCCACCCGGACGCGTATTGCCAAACTGTATATCACCACAAATCTCCATAGTCTGTGCTCAGCCATTTTCTGCTCACCGAATTTGAAAGTATTGTAGAGCAAACTGTATGATACCACAGAGAGCTCTGTGGTCACATACAGTTTTCTTGTAAAATATTATGAAAAACTAAAGCAAACTGAATGCTAGTTCAGATCGAGCAATGTGCCTGCGATTACAGATCCAGAGCCATCGTTCACGTTGATATAGTTATTGTGCGTGGTGAGTTCTGGGTTGGTATACACTTTGCTCAAGGAAACTAAGAGCAAAGTACCTGTGATTACAGAGCCATCGTTCACGTTGTTATAGTTATTGTATGTGGTGAGTTCTGGGTTGGTATACATTTTGCTTAAAAAACTAAGAGCAAAGTACCTGTGATTACAGAGCTATCGTTCACGTTTAGTTTACGCGCGCTTTTTTACATTTTTGAAACTTTTTTTTATTATTCGCAGAATTTTGAAAAAAAAAGAATTTTGACCTAACTATACAAACGTAAACAATAGCTCTGTAATCACAGGTACTTTGCTCTTAGTTTTTTAAGCAAAATGTATACCAACCCAGAACTCACCACATACAATCACTATAACAACGTGAACGATGGCTCTGTAATCACAGGTACTTTGCTCTTAGTTTTTTAAGCAAAATGTATACCAACCCAGAACTCACCACATACAATAACTATAACAACGTGAACGATGGCTCTGTAATCACAGGTACTTTGCTCTTAGTATCCTTGAGCAAACTGTATACCAACACAGAACTCACCACACACAATAACTGTACCAACGTGAACGATTGCTCTGTAATCACAGGTACTTTGCTCTTAGTTTCTTTGATCAAACTGTATACCAACACAGAAAAATATTCTTTTGATCTGACACAGTACACAGTTTGCTCTTAATTTGTATGAGCATTCTGTAGTCTTTTGTAGAGCGCCGGAGCTCTGTACTGATATACAGTTTGACAATACGCCACCCGGACCTTCAGGAAGCACAGGCAGTACTAGACATAGTACCACTGTACCTTCCAAGCCTACCAATAAATCCCGTAAAAATAAAAGACAATCAACGAGTGCCCTTCTCAAGGTCCAGTTTAAGAGAGCTACCTACTTTCTTGACAAGATAGCCAAGAATGAGGAAGCTGGAAAGGTCCATGAGAGGGACGCCGCTGACAAAATAATGTACCAGATGTAGAAAATTACAACGGTCTTCTGGCTATAAAAGAAAACGCCCTCAAGCGGAATAGGTCTCAAGAAGAAATCACACAACCGCAGAAGAAGAGTAGGCTAGACAACCCTAATAGGAGTGAACAAATGCCACCTCTTAGAGCAGCGCAACCGCATGCTCCGGAAGTTGAGACGATCTCCAGGTATCGGTTGTGAATGAGCTCTCCACAAACAATAAAGGTCTGTTGGCTGTGTGGAACCTCATCGAGGCCAAGCTCTCAGAGATCGTGTTTTTATAGACTTTATCGGCAAGTCCTGGTTTCGACTCTAGTGAGGTGCTCAGGGGAAATAGGGTAATTAAGAGTGAGGACGAGCTCTCTAGGGATTTCCTTAGTAAAAGCGTTGCTAAGATTGGCAATGACTGGGAGGGCTTCAAGCTCAAGCTTATCCCAGCTAAGGATATCCCTAGACAACCAACGGCTCGCATTTGGTTGCCTCTCATGGGCATCAAGCCGAGCGGACAAGAGCTGATCCGCGGACTTCAGAGGTTAAATCCGCTGGTTCCTATGCATGACTGGGCTGTCATTAAGGCAGAAGAACCGCAGAAGAACAGCGGATCTTATCATCTGAGGATCAGCGAAGAAAGCCGGGGGGCTCTCAAGAAGGCTGATTTCAAGCTGAAGTTTGGCATACGTAATATCCGCATTAAAATCTTGCATAGTCAGGGAGAACACCCCGACAAAGCTGATGACAAAGTCGAGATCGACGAAGTTGGTGATGTCGTTGTCCAGGCTGTGCAGGCTGCTCAAAAAATTAAAAACGCGCTGCGAGTCGTACAGATTAATCTGAAGCACTCTAAATGTGCCTAGGATAATCTGCGGGTTTTCCTGAGGGAGGAAAACGTTGACGTAGCGGTTATTCAAGAACCATGGGTGAATGGACTCAGAGTAAGAGTCCTCCAAGATCACCAATACGACCTGTTTTATAAAATCAAAAGCCCAGACCAAGTCTAGAATTTTAGCTAAAAAACACTTAAAAGCTTTTTTGTGTCCAAATCTTAGCACTCCTGATCTAACAGTTAGAAGGTTGGAGGATCAAAATGCAGACGGCTTATTGATGGCCTCGGCGTACTCGGCGGTCACTGCCAGAAGAGTTGCGAACCCTAACAACTGAAGCTAAAGCCAAAGGGGCTAACTTTGTGATTGGTAATGATGCTACTGCACGACATACCCTATAGGGTAGTTCAGAGATCAATGAACGAAGTGAGTCTCTTTTTGATTTTATTATTGAAAATAACCTGACGGTCTGCAACAGAGGTAGCACTCCCACTTTTGTATTTCCGAGCTCGGATACTCATGAAGGCTGGGAGGACGTACTGGATGTTACGATCGTAAATCCCTTTTGAAATCTTTTTCTGACCATAGATGGATACTCTTCAACATTAATTTCATAACCGAAAATAAATCCCCTTATAAAAATAGACTGGAAGAAATTCAGTCCAGTTGTAAAATCTAAATTGGTCAATATACCGAACCTAAGTCCAGACTCGGTGATAGATCTTGAGTCAAAGGTGAAATCCTTTAAAGCATCAATGAGCACTGTTTTTAAGGTCTTCTGTCCAATAAAATATAGCCGTAAGACACTACCCCCTTGGTGGAATGGAGACCTATCTAATCTAAGGAAAATGACTAGAACAATCTTTAATATCTGCCACAAACATAAGTTTTATCAAACCTATAAAAACTGTCTCAAGGTTTAGAAGCGAGCTCTCGTATCAGCCAAGCAACAAGGCTGGAGAGAATTCTGTCAGGCAATTGAAAATATAAAAGATTCCGCAAGGCTCGGTAAAATTCTATCTAAGGAACATTGTAATCCATCATTCTTGAAAAAGCTTGATGGTTCCTGGACAGTCTCTCCAACTGAGTCTTTGGAGCTAATTATGATGATGCACTTCCCGGGCTGCGAGAACAGTAGGTTAGCGACGCTGGAACCTTGGGACATGTCTTCGGCTCGAGTAGAGCATATCAATACAGTTATAATAAATGAAAAAATTGCCTGGGCAATTAATATATTCTCACCGTATTAGTCTCCAGGCCTGGTCGGCATACTGCCAATTATGCTCCAGAAACTGCAAGAAAAAGCCGTTCCCTGGCTGGAAACAATTTTTAAAGGATGTTTATCTCTTAATATGTTCCCGAGTCCTGGAGACATGTAAGAGTCGTTCTTATCCCAAAAGTCGGTAGGCGGGGGCTTCTTCTGTGCTTAAAACCTTAGAGCGCATCCTCGACATCCATATTAGAGACATCCTAGATGTCCACTTGAAAACTCTCAACACGCATACCTTAAAGGCAAATGCACTGAAACGGCCCAGCATCAGGTAGTGCGCACTATTGAGAAAAATATAAACTATAAAGAATATACTCTTGCCACTTTCTTAGATGTTGAAGGGGATTTCAACAACGTGCTTACTGAATCCATTCTAGAGACTTTAGTTGATTTTGGTGTAGAAGACTACATAAGGGAATGGATAATATCCATGCCCAATGACAGACGGATTCAAGCTACGTTAGGTAATACAAACTCAACCAAACACGTAAGTAGAGGTACGCACCAGGATGGGGTTCTGTCCCCTCTTCTATAGCTTTTAAACATGAATAAAATTCTTGTTAAGTTGGAAAGATGTGGAGTAAAGGCGGTGGCATATGCTGATGATTTGGTGATTTAAGCGTCAGGGAAGTTTACTCCTGTGTTAAGGGAGATCACGGAAATGGCTTTAAGGAAGGTCAGCAACTGGGCCACAAGCTGTGGACTAGGAGTTAACCAAAGCAAAACTGAACTGATGCTATTTACTACCAAGGCTAAGATACACCCCTTCACTTCACCCCGACTCAATGGCCAAACACTCTCACTTTCCTCTGGTGCTAAATATTAAGGTGTTATTCTCGATCCCAAATTAAATTGGAAGTTGTGTATTAAAGGAAGGGTCAAGAAGGCCTGCATAGCTTTCTATGCCTGTAGTAAAACCTTTGGTAAAAAGTGGGGGCTTCAGTCGAAGATGATCCTGAGGACGTACACAGCCGTGGTACGACCGATCCTCACATACGGTTCGATTGTCTGCACTTAACAAAAACTATAACATCGGCCTGCACTTAACAAAAACTATAACATCGATAAACATAGGAAGGTTCAAAGAACAGTCAGCATTGGCACGACAGGGGCTATAAGATCCTGCCCAACTGATCCCTTTAGTGTCTTTCAAGCTGAATTGCTGGCACTCAGGGAAGCAAGCAAGTTACTAAAAGGAGATCCAAACCAAAACCGTAATGCAGCTATTATTACACACAGTCTAGCGGCTGTTAAAGCCATTAATTCATCTTAATCATCCTCCAAACTGGTCCAACAATGTCGTGATGAGCTTGCGAGTCTAAACACTGACCTCAGTGTCACTCTTATCTGGGTCCCGGGTCACAGTGGCATTGAGGGCAATGAACGGGCTGACGAGCTGGCCAGGCAAGGTTCAGCCCTTCATGGCTCACTTACGGAAAGAGTCAACATTCCACTTGAAGTTATGAAGGGCAACATTCTCTTAGTTTATCTTACTAAATAAAACCGCAGTTGGAGCAGTTTAACAAACTGTATTATTTCTAGGAAGATTTGGCCCACCTATGACAAGAACCGAACAATGGATCTACTACGCAGACCCAGGCAAGACATAGCCAGGGTAGTTGCAACCTGTAGCGGAAACTGGCCAATAGGAGAGCATGCAGCTAAGCTGGGCATACCTCACAATACTCACTGTCGGAGCTGTGAGGACCAGCAGGAAAAGGAAACAGTAGTTCATTTCCTCTGCAAATGCCCTGCTCTGGTCAAAGCTAGTGCACAGTCACTCGGAAGAGCATTCTTTGACGACAACTGAAATTTAAACAATCTTTTGAAATGTTTGAAAGCTATAAAAGAAGCTTTGAAATTATTGTTCCCAATTGTTTTTATAAAATGTTTAGAAATCGAAATTGAAAGTGGTTTCTAGATTTCCATCGATTCATTTTGGTGCACGGCGACGTGTTCTGTGATGTTTTAGAAAATCATTCTCTGGACTAATATGATATTTAATTTCTCAGCGATTGAAACTAAACAGCTTACAATTCGGATTTTAATGAACTAAATAAAAACATCAATTTAATTTCATGTTCTGCACATTTATGCAAGTTTATTTTATGAAATTCATTTGAATAAATTGATGCAATCTAATTATTTCTAAGTATTTTACTGAAAATTCCTGACAATTGTTGTAGCATTTTCTTAAAACTTAAACCTTTAACTCTTAACAACTGCATCACCAAAATCACACGCCTCACCGCGCCTTCACCCGTTAGGTATACGAAACGAAACGAAACAAAACGAAAAAAAAAAATAGCAAAAAATAAGAAAAGAACAACATGCTGTAGATTGTCTTGTCGTGTCTTGAAGAGTTATGGCAAAAATACATGTTTATGTGTATCAGAAGTGAAAAGGATCTCTATCTCCTCCTCCAGAATCCTATGTGCGATGTATTTTTGCATGTCGAGATATATCCACAAAACACAACATAATATATATGTATACCTACGATATGCATTCGGTTCAAATTGATGCAACATTTTGGAAAAAAAAATATTAAAAGAAAAACCGAAATACTCTGCATAAAACATTTCCAAAAGGGACATGTTTCGTGGTATCCGTATCCTACTTCTATACGACTTGTATTATAGTTGTTGGTCGTTGGTTGCAAAAATTGTGTGATATTTTCATGTGTGCATGACTGTGGCTCTTTTTCGAATGTCAAAAATGTTATTTTTCCATTTCTGCCTTCAGGGTAAAATGTCGCTGTTCGTTCATGTTGTTGTTGGGTGTCGTTTTCATCTCTGAAGGGCCATGTTGGTGTTTCACACGATTCCACTCCAAAAGAAATATATTTTTATTCACACAAACAAACACACTAAAAGCACCCCAGCGCATGCAAAATATATGCACTAAAGACATTTTACTCGTATCGTGTATTATGGTATCTCGAATTTTGAAGTAGAAGAGTGCGAGAAGTCCATTTGCGAAAATGCTTCTTCCACATGAAAAATATACTGCATAATCATAGCCTTTTGCCATTTTCGTTTAAGACAATAACCTTCGCTATATAGACCTAAGAGTAAGAGTAGTCCAAAAGAATGGTAAAAAGGTTCTATTCATGTTCGCCTTACAAAAAAAAAAATAAAAATAATAAGGCAAACGGAAGTAGCTTTAATATTTGAAGTTCTAATTAGAGCTATAAGTTAGTCCAACTATGAAGTTGACTCATTGTGCTTAGGACTTGTTAACTGGTTCAACAACCACAATTGTTTTATAGTAGGCGTATTACTATGAATTTAATTTGAGCTCCAGAGAAGGTGCGTTGGTTTAAAAACTGTACCTATTATAGTGCCTTTTTTACTGTGACTGGGACTAAGGATTTCCTTTGGCTTTTGGCCAAAGTCAAAGAAAAATTCAAACATTAAAAGTACAATGTATAGGGAGAGGGATTTTCATATAAAAAATAATCTTCTGGAAATGACAGAGGTATGCAAAATCAAGCTGATTCCGATATTTTTCTACAGACACGCCATGAGAAAACTCGATTTAGTATCGGAAAATCCATACCAGCTCCAAAGCACCCGAATCGAGACAAAAACCAGCATGTATTTTAACATCGAACTGTACCGAGAGAATTTTTTAATTCAAACACTAAGACCCAATTTATTCGCTTTCCATTAAATTTGAATTCTTCGCTGTTACAAATTAGAAATTGTTTGATTTTAAATATTTGTATTTATCCATCCTCCTTTTTTTGTGATACATGGTACAGAGTTTATGAGAATTCGACGTTCGTTTGCGTTTTTTGATTGAGAGAAAAAGAGTTCTTTACAATATCTCATCGATTAGCGATTTTTTAAAGCCATTTGCTTGTGTTAAATGAACTATGCATTGATATATCCTTGAAATCTATAGTTGAAAGCGGTAAAAGGCGCATTCGGTAGATCATGGAGTTGAAAGAGGCAATACAGAGGTGTACCGAAAGAGGCGGCTGTTATGTTTAGATGTTGACTTTCGATACAAAGAAAAATGAGCTTTTTGTCCGATGCGTTTGATCTTTAGATATAGACGTTACATAGATAAGAGAGATTTTGGCAAATCAGTACCATGATAAACCACATTTAATGAAACCAATTGAAAATAACTATAAAATATTAAAAGCAATTCAACATCCGTTTAAATTGGATGCTTATGAATCTATTCACATTTTCAATCACAGAAAACTTAATGAACATAGACAATAGTCCTATCGAATCTTTCTTGTTTTCTATTGCCAAATAAGAATTTCATCTCCTTTTTTCTTTTTACTTGCGATATATACATAGGTTCTTTATGGCAAGTTATGGATTGGTAAAAAATAATCGAACTCGCGATAATAATTTCTCCTCACATTGCGATGATAAAGAACGCAAAAAAAAATGGGTCTCGCAATTCTGTCTAACTGTCTTTTCGTCTGTCTGTACCTGCCGTTCAATTTTTTTTCGCCAAACAGCAAAATAATATTTTTTTGGTTTTTGATTTTCCCGAAAACGGTTAAGTTGAAATTTTTAATTTTTTTTATGATAAATCTTCTAAAAAGTATAAACATTATTGTGAACCAAAATTTAAAAAAAATGTTTGAAAATTAAAAAAAATCAATATTTTTTTGAAAACTAAATGTTTTGAAAACGCCTTGGTCAATATTTTTAAAACTAAGTGTAAAATATTTCATTTTTATGTTGTTGAATATTTGAAAAAATCATGTTTCTAAATTCCAAAATAACGGTCGTTAACGGCTACGCTGATTTCAACCAAAATTTGTATGCAAGAGATCCTTCACAATTCAAATAATTTAGAACAAACAAATTTTCAAAAAAATAATTTTTGGATTTAAAAAAAAAAAATATTAATTTTTTTTTGAAAATTCAATATCTTGAAAACGGGATAATGAATGTTTTCTTTATTTTGTACATACTTGTATTTTATTTAAAACTAAATGTTGGCATACCAGATTTTCTTTTTGAATATGCGCAGCAAAATTTAATTATAAAAAAATTATTTTTAAGAAAGCAGATCCAACAATTTTTGATTTTTTTTCATTGATCATACAAATCAGAAGGAAGTGCCAAAAGCCAAATTTAATATGGGGGTCCGTGATATTAAATTTTAAGCTAAAGAAAACTTAAGTGGGCTCTATATTTGAAGAATAATCAATTAGGGGACATATTATATGAAGAATACTTAACAGGATCGCATTTCGCATGCGAAAACCATCTACACTGTGTCCAACTAGGCGGCTTGTTTACTGGTATTGAAGCGAAAGCCAACCCAATGGTGTGATCGTGCGGCCCTTGTACACCATGATCTTCCTTTAAAAGCCAGTAGTCAGCTTGTTTGTAGTCACAGGAGTTTGGCGGTGAAGATGCTGCAAAAGAAACATTGATCTTCATTTCGGAAAGTTTGTTAAGATCGTCGAGAAATGCCTTGCCAAAAGATTCTGTTCTCATTTTGGCCAATGCGGGGCATTTAAAAGGGGATGAAAGACCTTTGCTGCTTCACCCCACGACTTAAGAACCGACAGTGTGTATTGTAGGGGACTCCTAACTTCGTCGCATGCACTGCTATTGGGCAGTGTCCAGGGTATGTTACAACGAACTTTTAGGTTAGTACTGATGTAATTAATAGACGCGCCTTGCTACAGCCTTATTTTTGCATGTTCATGAGTTTTTGAAAATTTGAAATTATTGTCGAAACCAGAAGCTAAAATAAGTTGATATAAAAATGTACCTATTAAATAAGGGTGCTCAATGTTGTTCAATGTTTCTTCTTATTACAGCGTGTGGCTTTAAGCACTTTTCTCTTTTTTTTCCATTTTTATCTTGCGATTTTCACGCATCGTCATTATCATTGTTTTTAGACGAGTTTTGTTGCCACATACTTCAATTTTCCTTGTAGCTATAACTATAAGTGCAATATGCATACATATCCGCCGAGCATTTTTTTTTGTAAGCACATTCCTCTTCTTTTGGAATAATAATATGAGCAAAGATGATTCGCAAAAGATATAATGCGATGAGGTGCAATATGATGATGACGAAGATGATACCAAGGTCGTTTCGTTTTATTTTTTGCATTTCCCATGCAAAATACTTCAGTCAGGTGCATAAAGTCAATATCTTGGGTGTTTTTTATTTTTTTTTATTTTTTTTTTCCTTTCGTTTTATCTGAGCCCTATTGCTTGCAGAATGGCAAATCGTCCTTTTTTCGTATACATTTTTTTTCCAACTTTTCCTCTTCCTTACATTTTTAAATATGCTTTTATTTAGAACAGGTAGAAGATATACACATTTCACATGAATATGCAAAGTGTTCGTTCTCGAAACGTTGGAAATGCTGTTTGTGTGTACAAAATGCGAATATTAATAGGAAACAATCAAACAAACGACATACTCCAAGAATAGCACAAGATACCAGAGTCGGCTAGAGAAACAAAATAAAGAAAAGAAAAAAAAAAAAATGAAAAAATGGCTCTGCAGAGGATATGGAGGAGGAAAAAGTTTGAACGTTAGGTAAAAAAATGAAAAGACGACGAATGGATTATTTCCATTCAACCCCGTAGAATGAATGATTTATTGCGTGCTATGCATCTGCATTCAGCAAAATGCAAACAATTTTTTTTTTCTTCTAAACGAAATTGAAGTTGCGCAGATTTTTCTTTTTAAGTGATTTGTCAAAAAAAGTATCTGTTCTTTAACAATTTTTTCATTGAAAAAAATTCTAATCTTTATAGAAACAAAACTATGAATTATTAAAAGAACAACACGAACTAAAGGTTAAAGTGATAACAGTTCTAGATAGCTTTATACGACTATGTATTTTATTTCTTTAATTAGAATATTCATGTACACAGATCAAGTAAGTTTTTGTAAAACGAAATTTATAACAAAAGTACATTTCCAGTATATTTGTATGTTCTTTTTAATATGCCGTTTATACCATATGAATCCAAGCTTACGACCATCAAGATTTTGCAGACAAAACAATAAGATTTGAGGGTGCAATTGAGTTTAAGTATTAATTTGGATTAAACACCATAAATTTCATTTAGTCCAATCAACTTATGCAGACAAATAACTGCAAGGATTCGGGAGGAGAATTTTACGTTTAAAAAAAAATCTGACCAGTAGAAATGAAGTTACGATTTTTTCAAAGGAAGAAAAGCCGATTAGGTCGGCTTTTTTTTTCCTTTGAAAAAATCCTAACTTCATTTCTACTGCTCAGATTTTTTATAGTAAGATTTCAAAACTTAGCTTACAAATGTAGCTAAATTTTTAAATACAAATTATTGGGGAGGGTCAACAAATTTCGTACTAAAAGGGTTTGTAAATGTCCAATCAATTTTATATTAACTATTTTTAAAGTCAAACACATCTGCACTATAGGTCGCAAACACCTTCCAAATTAATATTTCTTATTCAAAAGTGCACTTAACAAAAAAACAAAAACAATTTTCTATTGCTATTGTTTATCTTCTTCTTACTAAAATGCCAGACCACGGGCAATTACAACAACTCTCTAGGTGCAAGAATTTAACCAAATTCCCCTGGAAATTATATAATTTGTAGCACATCAGTGTAGCTTATTTTATAAATACGTCAGTAGCCATCGACTAAAAATATGTGTCGAAGAAAGACAATAACAATTCTTACCGACGAGCTCAATTGTTGTTGTCAGAGCGAAACACATCTGCACTACAAGTTCGCAAACACCTTCGAAATTAACAATTTTTTATATCGAAAATTTGCTGGTTTTTCGACAATAACTTTTTATAGGAAGAAGTTATCAAAATTTGTTTCAAACAAAAATTGTAGAGAACATCTTTAATTTCCAACAATTCTTGAATAGAAATTCTAATTGGGTTGGATATAGTTCACATTCGCTTTTCGCTGTAAAATTGATGTAAGCTGGACTGAACTTAATAAAAATTGCGTCTTGACAAGGCCCTCACTGTCAACTGAAAAGTCCATGTGAGAACGCCGGGACGAAACGCCAATTTGTATGGACTAAAGGCCGTTAAAAGCTATATTGGAACATCTTTACCTTCAATGGTAAATAAAAATTTTACTGTACGACGAGTTAAAGCTTTTAAA
Organism: Melangyna quadrimaculata; assembly: GCA_949320155.1. Taxonomy (NCBI): domain Eukaryota; kingdom Metazoa; phylum Arthropoda; class Insecta; order Diptera; family Syrphidae; genus Melangyna; species Melangyna quadrimaculata. The sequence continues at coordinate 447,122,412 of OX439483.1, forward strand.
CCACTTTTTCAAAATGGTGTACGACGCAGATGGTTTTGTTATTGTTGGAATTTTGTGGTTTTAGAATCCCCAAGAGGTACTCTTTAAAATAAAACGAAAAAATTCTCCTCCCGAATTTTTTTAGATATTTTTGCTAATTTTATTGGACTCATATTAATTTTACTTGCGTTTTGCAAGAGTAGACACTAGACATCTCCCAAAAACCTCCGATTTTGTAAATTCTTTTATTCGAAAGGCTAAACTCAGACCATGTCCCTTATGCTGACGTGACCGAAATGTTTTATCTGTATTATCCAGTTACCTACACGAAAGGCCGCGACAGCTAGTTTAGAAACATAATCTTTTGCAGACAAGCCTATAGGCTTCGCAGAAACTTATGGAAATTGTTATGTATTTATAGAAGATATTAATAAATTAAAAAAAAAAAAAACTATAACTATTACAATTACTAGGTACTACAATATTCCTTGGAAAAGAAACACTCATATCAATCAACGGATATAACCGAACTTATTTAGATTTTATGTCAGTATGTTGGTTGCTTCTTGCCAAAATAAAATGAAATTAAAAACAAAACTTAAACTTAATTAATATTCAAAAACTGATTTGTTGTGTTTATAATAGAGCCACACTCCGACTGGCATCGTTTAAAATCGGCATCGTTAAAAATATACATTGGACGAGAACGACAGAAGTGTATGCAGACGAACCACGAACGCTCGACATATTCGTCTAAGTAGCTCCGATCCGAATTCGTCCGGTTTCAGTGTACGCGCACCGTTAGATATAAACTGCCTGACTGGATCGCACAAACTTTCTCTAGTTTATTAGTTTTTCGAAAATTTGTTTTTCGTTAAATTGTTATAAAATTTGTGAGAACCTCTTGTATACAAAATTGGTCAATATCGTTGAAGCCTTTAACGCGAAATTTGAAAATCAAAAATTCGTTTCTATGACAGATAAGTACAGTTAATTACAGTTATTTATATATTTTTTTTTTGTTATCGAAAATTTAGATTACCTCAAAAATTATTTGAACATTTTTTTATCAAAATCGTTGCAGCTGTTTTTGAGATATCAGACGAACAGACAGACAGACAGATTTGCGGGACACACTTTTTTCGCCTTCTCTATCATCGTATAACGTTTGGGAAAATTATTATCTTGATTTCGATTTTTTTTCACGTAGGTATCCTAAACTTATAGTACCTAGGTACATACACATATGTATACGTAAGTCAGCATAAGGGACCTTAAAAGTTAGTGCCCAGGGCGGCATTTAACCTCAATTCCAGCCTGATTAAAATCTAGAGTTACGAATTCATAACTTTCCATTACATAATTGAAATGTTATTATTATTGTCGACAAACTTCCTGGAACTAAACAAAAATTCCTTAGCTCATACGTTTCAAGTCTTACTTTTATTACTTGTGAAAATCTCTTCCATAATTTAGAAATTGCGTTGAAATTGCAAATTCAATAAAAGAAGAAGAAAAAAACTCTTATACCAATACATAATACTAAATTGACTTATTTCTGTATTGATATACAGCGCATGTTTAATTTCCTTTCCTATCGAGCATACATTATTTAAATCTCTCTTTAAGAAGCAAGTAAAAGCTTATTTGATAAATTGTTTCTTTCATTGTTAAAAAAAAGAAACACCACTTAACGCAACCCGATTGCATGATGATAATTTGATAACAAGTCAACGTTTTAAGTAAATACTCTGTTGAAATAGTAAAGTAGTTCAATTGCTTCCAACTTACTATATGTACTTACTTTGAAATTCAAGATGTTTAATGGGTTGTCTATTTACCTGCAAGGAAATAAAAGAAAATTAGATTTTCATAAGTGCGTTAACAATGAGTTAATATTTTGTAAAATACTTGTTGAGCAGGTCACACTTAAATATATAATTATCCTTAATTGAAACAAAAAAAGAAACCACAACTTAAATAGTGGGCATTGTTAACAGATTTGCTTCACTCAAATTAGGTACCTATATATATACGTACAATGTTGGTGTTCTTGTATTAAACTCCATCAAAGCTTTTACGTTGTTAAAAAAAAAGATTTTTTTTTATTAACCCAATTTTAACCTTACCCTATACTCGGAATTGCAAAAATTGTAATTTCATCATGTCTTTTTCATGCAACAAGAACCATCTTATTATTTTGGATTTCCAACATAACGACAAAATTAAATTGATTTTACCGGTTCTTGATGAAATAAAGAAAAATGAGAGATCTATTATAGTGCTAAAAATAAAAATACAACAGAAAAAAAAAAAAAACACCATCACTTAAAGATAACTCGATTTTATGCTTCGCAGGATTCCAATTTGAGAGGAAATTCCCATTAGGAAGACAACAGTAAACGATTACCTACATCCGCACGACAAAATGAATTTCACATCATTTGTTCATTTGGATTTTTCGCCACATAAAATACAAAGGTAGATATAGAGCGAGAGAGAGAGAGGGAGGGAGTGAAAATGAGTGACAAAAAAAAGAAGGTCCGGGCCGGGAGGGAGCATAGATACCTTCTTTAAGCAAACACCATAGATCCTTAGAAAGGAACATGTATCTATACACACAAGGAACCTTGACTAAAAAGAAGAAAACCACGCTATCTAGAGCTACTTTAAAAAGAAAATATCGATTCTCGATTGGTATATTGACGATGGTGGGGGGTGGGCGGAGGACTGGAGAACCAAGAAATGGAAGTAGAAGTATCATAGAAGCAGGTGATAAACACTAGATGACAGAAGCCTATGATATTACACCACTTCTATTTTTCCAATTACAATCAACGTGTTTGAGAGCAAACAAAGGAAGACAAGAATAAATAAACTTGGAATGCGTCTAGAGTTACATATTTTTGTTGTGTTCGCCTTTTCTAGGTAAAGCTAGTCCCCTATAGGTTTTTGTTCAGTCCTATTTTTCGATTTAACCTTTAAAATTTAAACATCCCACCAAAGTTTAATGTTAATACGTAAAATGGTTTGACGCCTACACACTATATGGGGATCTTTTTTTGCTCATTTCCAGTTTTTTTACAGTTAGGGCTTTTTTTTTAAACTTAATTCCGAGGATGAGGACTTTCAGTTTGAGTTTCGCTAGAAAAATTATATTTACATTCTGTCAATTCCGGGTATATTTAGAGATATTGGAAAATTAATTGAAAAACCTTATCTTCTAGTTTTTCAGAAAATTCACCGTGCTTTTTAAGAATTATCACTGAAGGAGTTGTAGGTATAGGTGAAGGAACCTACACAAATATAAATCAAAACGAATCTGTTTACTTAAAACTACCTATAGGTCAAAAAAAAGGATCAATATGGTAAATTGATGAGCATTGCTAGAAGCGCGAATATTAGGTTCCTACAGTCGAATTATTTTAGGGGAGGAATCCCACTGACTATTTCAATCGAGAACTATTTATACAAGTTGTTAATAGTGATAAACACGGAAGAGGCATGAAACATTAAGAGGGTGCTCAAGAGACACAAACGTTTCATGATTTGAAGGAGCACCTGTTCAGGTATGAGTTATGGGAATTGTAGTTAAGCATTGGACGAACATACATAGGTACGCTTTATTATAACCAGTTCAGAAGAGAAGATTAATTTATTAAGGAAGCCTTACTACCTTGGACATTTTTTTTTAAAGTGTCTGATAACGTTACTGTATTAGATATAAATTAGTTAAATGTTTGACTTGGATTTTCGCTATTTTTGAATATTTTAAATGGTTGATAGATTTAGTGTCGATGTAAGCAATATTGATGGGCTTAGATATGTCCATACTGCAAACAACAGTTCAGCTGTTTTGGCACTAAGTGAAACTGAGATAGGTGAAAATCATCATTCGGTTATTAACTTATTCGGGTGCAACTCAGTGATGCCAGACTTTGGAAGCACGTTTTCCCACATCGGCACCCAAAAAATCCCTTTTATCCCACGTCGTTATTATAAATATCCCTCAATTATCCCATGAAAGAAAAAAAAATAAGAAAATTATATTTCGTTATTTCGTGTGTTGTGTTGTGGAGTCGTGTGTCGCTGTCATTCCATATATTTTATGCGCCACACTGCAACACAACACACGAGACGATATGGTTCTACGCATATGAAATACATTGTAGCGATAGCGACACACGACTCCACAACACAACACACGCCACAGATGTGGATCAGGCTTTATGAATCAGTGTATTAAAATGATTTAATTCAGGTATAAAGAATGAGTTCTTTTTTGCAAATTTGTCTTTTAGTTGGATAAATTGTCTCTTTTATAAAAACAGTAATGGATATTTGAGCATTACGTAAAATCCCTTTTTTTGCACTATGGGGTTCGAAAAATCCTTTTATCCCTTTTAGCTTATTTTAGACAAGAAAATCCCACAAAAAGGGATAAATCCCACGATCTGGCATCGCTGGTACAACTTAGTGCCAATATTATTTCACCACCATGGTTTAACCGTCTTCATAAGAAATGATGTTGGGTACCAACTTCAACCACACTATGGTTTGTGTTTTTTTTTTTTTTTAATATTAACTATATGCCTGTAAGACCTCAGGTCTTTTTAAATGCAATGCACGGCACTAGTTAGAAGGAATAGAAAGAAAGGAAAGATTTTTATTGGCACAGTAGATTGAGAATTAGATGTTCTTTATCTCTAACACAAACTTTAATTTCATGTGCTAAAAATTTACGATAAAAAAGCACATTATTCACACATGTTTTCTTTATCGAAGTCCTTTGGATGTGGAACTTGAACGGCAGCGTATGATAATTTCATTAAATTCTGATCTCGACAGCATTGTGCAATGGCGAATCAAAAATCGCGTAAAATTAAATGCTTCTAAAACTCAATTCTGTCTGCTGTCGTTAAAATGAAGCACACCCCCATGCCACTATCCATGGGTGGCACTTGTATTGAGGAAACCGAATCAGTAATCGGTGTGTGTATCACTGACCACCTTATTTGGAGCCGTCGCATATTTGATGTTACTAAAAGTACTGCTAAGTGTTTAGGTTTTCCTCGGCAATGCAAGACATTTTCAACCCTTCTGATCTGGCTGTTATCTATAAAGCCTTTATTCACCCAGAACTCGAATAAAATTTTCATGCTTGGGTAGGTGCTCCAATAACCCACTTGAGTCTTTTGGATATAATCCAAAGAAGAGCTATCAAAATGATATAGGTGATAGAAATATAATGGAAGCAATTGCAACTCTCCAACACTGTTGCAATATTTAATGTCTTTCGTTATTTTACCGTTATTTTCACAAACAGTGCTCTAGTGAAATTGCCAATTGCATTCCTCCCCTTAAACAATTCAACCTTAATTCTAGTGTTTTTAGGAATGCCCATCAGTTTAACCTTAAACCCAATTTCGGACGTACTGTTAAGTATAGAGGTTCATTCTTCAGTCGCACTACAAGAATATGCAATGCTTTACCCGGCACTATTTTTCCCTGCTATTTCGATATTCAGAGGTTCAAAACCAATGTGCATCGGTATATCCTCTTAAATCCTTTTCTATTTTCCTAACGCTCGCACTGTGTTTAAACATTTTAAGGGTAGTAAAAACCCCTTTAGTGTGTGCTATAAAAAAAATTGAAAACTAGCTTCGAATAAAATGTGGGCCTGACATCCCTATCATATGCACCAAAAATCCACACGGAAATTTAGTTGATCTTTTATTGTAGTTTTATAGAGTGTACAAAAATGTTCGGGGAAGATCTTTGAAAAAAAATTAATATTCTTGAAAATCACTTTTTTGAAAACGCATAGGTACAAACTATTTTAAACAAATTGGAGCAAATTAAAAGTAAAAAAAAAAATACTTTAAATAAAATTTAAATAAATTAATATTAATGATTTTTTTATTAAACATTAAATTTTGACTGGCCTTTTGACTGCATCTGATAAAATTCACGTAAACGAATTAAAAATCTTTAAGTCCGTAAAAGACGTTAAAGGTTAAAAATTTTTTTTATTTAAATCCCAATTTTTGAACTTTAAGCAGTTTCCGGGTTCAAGCATTTCCATGAAAAAAGTGAGCAAAAAGAGTCTGAAGACATTGTGCCTCAAAGTAGTAACTAAATAAAAACAAAACAAAAAAAACTAAACTAACGATGACTCTGTCAGCCATCAACCCATCCATAGAGCACTAAAAGTAAAAACTCCAAACCAACGAATTCATATTTTCAAAATAAATTTCTTCATCCACGCTAAAAGTCGTCGTAAAAATAAAAAGCAAAGCGCACGGGAAGTAGACTTCCCTGTGTTTTCAACCCGCTCACGTCAACCCACTCAGAGTTCGGCAACCATCAGGATAAACTTTTGAAAACATCATGTAAGAGGGATTGCCGACAGAAGTGAATTGCATCACATTGCAAGAGCTCTATTGAAAGACATAAATTAAGTGCGCTGGCAATGGCAAGGGTATAGAAGGTAAAGCGTGTAGAGGGTTTTTTATAGTGTGGGCCAGCATCCCACTATAATTACCTATACTCTCTCTCTCTCTTTGCTTAAATAGAATATTTTTCTATGTTCTTTTGGGAATATACGGATACGGAGTGCTTAAAATAAACTATCGATATTATGATGGTGTAGGAGTGAGAGACGATGTCGATGCGGATGCCGCTTAGTTGGATTAGTTTTTGCTCATTAACGACGCGAGGGAGCTAAAAAGTTCTACAAGCAAAGAAATTAGAGGCATCATTACGAATACCGTCCGGGCAATAGTAGGTTCATATATGTACCAAGAGCAGTTGCGGGTGTCACCATCACATCGCCATCGCCTTCGCCATCCAATGATGATGATGGTGTGGTAGTTGAGATGAGCTTTTCTCTTTCGATGGGTGTTGATTGATTAAGTTACGTTCAAAAATTACAGCAAAAGAGTTTAAAATGAAATTCTTCGACTTAAATTATACACTGTGATGTAATGTTTAGCTTTTGAATTTTCTGTATGATGATGTTTTTTTTTTGGAGAAATGTACGAACTTTTTGGACCATTTTAATTTGTAAGGAATGTTTTAGTTCTCATACTCATTTGGATGGGATTTATTGAAACTAGAAATATTAAATTGAGGTAAATGAGTTTGTAAAAATTAAACTACGAATTCCTATAAGAGAAAGTATTTAAAATTTTTGGACCAAATTTGAAGACAAAAAAGATGACTCCTCATAACAGGTCCTGTATAATTACCTAAATTCACCGATACACGAGGTCCAGCGGATAGTAAGGGGTGGTCCAACCATAATACACGATGTTAACTGTGAGTCACACTTTAACGTAAAGTTTTTTGCCCAAATTCATTTGACATTTCTTTGTTTCCGTGTTGAGCAGCGCGTTAAGATTGTTGATGCCTTTACGAAAATGGGCGTTCAAGTCAAAATGCATTTCGTGCACTTCGTGATGTGTTTGGTCAGCATAATCGACCAAATGTACCCACAATCGGTAGAACTGTGCACAAATTTTAGCAAACCGGGTCTGTAGGAAATGTGAAAACACCTGTGCATGTTCGCCCAGTTCGTTCTGCGGAAAACATTGCTGTTGTTCGCGATAGTGTGGCAGAAAAGTGCAACCTCGACTCGTCGCGTCGTGCCGAACAATTGAACATTTCACGAACATCACTGATGCGGATTTTGAATAAAGATTTGAATTTACACGCTTACAAGGTTCAATTGACTCAAGAGCTGAAGACTACTGACCATTTCAAGCGTCGTCGTCAATACGACGGATGGTTGGTTGAACAGACTGAAATGAGTGGTAACTTAACAAAGAAAATCATCTTCAGCGACAAGGCACACTTTCACCTCAGTGGATTCGTCAACAAGCTGAATTGCCGCATTTGGGTAAATGAGAATCCACGAGTGATTGTTGAAAAGCCGACGCATCCACAAAGATTGACTATTTGGTGCGGTTTATGGGCTGGCGGCGGCGGCGGGCGGCGTCATCGGTTGTACTTCTTCAAAAATGAGGTCGACAATGTATTTACTCCGATTAGTGTTCGCTATCGCGAGATGATAACGGACTTCTTGTGGCCAGAAATTGAGCTGGACGATATGTGCTTCCAACAGGGTGGTGCCACTTGCCACACAGCCAACGAAACAATGTCTCCTTTGCGCGAAAAATTCGATGGCCGTGTTATCTCACGTGTCGTGGCGATGTTAAATGGTCGCTACGATCATGTAATTTGACACCGTTGGACTTCTTTCTTTGGGGACATTTAAAAGAAAAAGTGTACGTCAATAAGCCAACAACAATTCAAGACCTAAAGAATGAAATAAGTCGGAACATTAACGACATTGAACCTCAATAATGTCTCAGAGTCATTGAAAATATGGTCCATCGGATAGAGGTATGCCACCGAAGCCGTGGACAGCATTTTAAGATAATTCTCCGAAAACTTTTTGTACCTCCACCCTATATATGTACCTATAAATAAGGAAAATTGATTTCGTTTCGTATATAATTCAACAACATCAACTCTATGTTTTAAAAGATAACAATAAACATCTAAACTTCCTTAAACCTCATTTATTTATACCTAACGTAGTATCTACGCTTGAATTATTGTTTTCTTTTCATTTTATTGTTCACACACACACGCTGTTTATCTTAATCCATTGATACACAGCACACATAAATATTGTTTGATAAATTCCTTTATACTTGGAACGAAACTTTATCCACAAATTACTTTGATTGACACTAATCGGCTTTCAAATTGATAGGTTAGCAAAGAGCGTGGTTTTCTAAATTTGTTTGACCTTACGCTGTTACGTTGTGATGGTGATGCCCTTAAATAAGTTGGAAGACCCATTTTCATAGAGACTTGACGCAATTGTAATGGCGGACGCGCGGATGACAAGGACAACTTGTGGTAGAAGAAGCCATATTGAAAAGCATATATTTTTCATAAATCAATTCTGATAATAATTTAAGCACGGGCTGGCTCAATTAGTTGGTTTATTAAACAATTATTATTATTATGACTTAGGTAAATTGTTGATGCCTTAATTAGATTTGAAGAGTTTTGTCTGTGCTTGCAGAATGAGATTGAACGTACTTTTTATTTATGTAGGTATTTAAATACTGAAAGATATCAATCAGTTGCTTAAAGGAGTTGCGGAATTCAAGACATTAAATCTTAATCAATCAGAAGTATTTTAATTAAGTCTATTTAAGTTGAAAAGTGAAAATGGAAATATCTCGCAGTTGATGTGGGATTAAGCTTTATTTAATTATTATTTTTAAGAACTCGGCATAATATTGGGTAGAAAATAGGGGAATTGGGAGACATTTTAAATTAAGTTGAGTGATGAGAAATTATATAGCTGTTTTAACGTAATATTCGTTCAATCTGAAACTTAATTAAAGATGTATAGATAATTATTACGAAATGCCCCACTGGTTCGCATGACCTTCACCTTCCTTAACTGATTGAAGACTTTAACATCCGGCCAGGTAATGACTAATAAAGTAGTTAAGAGTGTGTCAAGAATCCCTAAATCAAAGGGCACGGTAGGGCCCAGCCAACTTCTGGCACTACATCCTTGTTACAGGATCAAACTCAGGCGATTTTCGACCCCCTTTAAGCTTCAGTACCAAAAAAGGCAGAAACTAAAAATTCAGAGTATCTGGCTCAGTATGGTGACTCAGAAAATTTAAGAGTAGTTTTGAAAACTATCAATCTCATAATAAGAAGGTGAAGAAATTTAAATATTCAATTAAAAAGTACAAGTGACCTCAACTCCATAAATAAATGAGTTTCACCTTGATATGACAGTGGGCTCTTCAGTCAGTTTGTCATACCCTAAGACACAAAATTTGGTAGATGTCTACCGACTCTTATAAGAATCAAAGTAAGAAGATACTGTGAAATTCGTGCACGCAGAAAATAGAACTATCCATCTCAGCTCTAGTTGAATGTAAAGATAGAAACACAGCCATGATTATGTTTTTGCTGATTCCAGGAAGGCTTCTGACAAGTTATATCATAAGAAACTGATAATGAAATTAAGTAACAAAAGATTTAATAACAACGTTTTATCATGTGGTTCGTCATACTCAACGAAATAAAGGTACTGAATGTTCTGATCAATTTATTGTTAATTCAGGTATTCCTCAGGGTAGCCATTTGGGACCTATATTATTTATTTTATGTACTAAGGACTTGGTCCCTTTCATAAAAAATGTGTCTGTCCTAATTATTATGCTGCTTTCATTAAACTTTTCAAAACAATAAAATCTTCTATCTTTTTAGTTTAACAAGAATATCTGATAAAATTTAGAAAATAATGCAATATCAATCGTCTTATTTGGAATTTTGACAAGTGTAAAACCATGAGCTTTACAGACAAAAAATTAGCTGTTTGATTCATGTCCTGTGAGTATAGTATCGATACTTTCCGATACAAGAATAATTCTAGATCCAAAACTTTTTTTGATGATCACTCAAATTACATTATTAAAATGGCAAATAGGGTTTAAGAATTTTTAAAGTGATTCTCGCTCGATTTTCATGATCCTTACATTCTTAGAAGCTTGTTGTTTCATTTGTGAGACCAATTCATGAGTACGGGTGTGTGGTGTGGACACTTAATACTGTAGGTACATGTAAACAAATGAGAAACCGTTCAGAGAAGATTTTTATCCGTTTCTGACTTTAATTTTTTCCCTGCTCTCGCGATATAATGCTCCCACCTCACTAGCAAAGGCTTGCTTTAGAAAAATTTTCCTGTGGTTACAAACCAAAGACTATATACATAAGTGGGTAACATTTCATCTCCATTAGTTTTGTGTAGACAAAATTTTAATTTTAGCCCAACTAGTATTAGATGGCAGCAAACATAGAGCCCATTGTTTGATTATGGTGCAAAGAGCCCTCTTAATGAAATAATTATAGTTTTTAATAAATTTATTTTCTTATAACCTCTTTAAATGATAATTTTAAATGTATTAAATTTAAGGCAGCGGTTCTTGTTCATTAGAATAATATAAGTTTAGGATATAAGAAATTGTAATGTTAACACTTAACGATCTGAATAAATAAATGATGGTTAAAAACCGACCGAAAGACTAAACTTTTTTTTTGTGTACATAGGTAGGTTTATTGACGGTTAATTTAGGTATGCTTGTTTAAACTTAATCACATGCCATTTCGGTATGTTTTCGTGCAAATGTTTTAAGCAGTGGCGGATCTAAGGGAGGAGGGGAGCTTTACAAAGTTTCAGAAAGGCAAACAATCAACATAGATTTTTTCATCAATTGCTTAGAATTGAAAACTGAAAAAAAGCCTTATAATATGTTTCAACCGGAAAAGATTTCCCTCGAAATATGTTTGCAATCTCGAATATCCAAATGTAGGCATTAGAAGTGTTGCCGAAACAGAATTCCATCAGTTCGAATAAGAGGTGACGTTCGAAAACGAAGTTAGCCTATATAGCTAACTTTAAAAATTTATAAGGTATGATAAATTAAGTCCATAATTTGTCCCTAGAGCCAGGTACGTAGCCAGGGGAGATGGCCTTGAGGGGCTGAAGCCCCTCCCGAAATGATTTTGAAATAAAAAAAAATATAAAGAGTTTAAAGTTTTTGGTATAAATTAAAATTTTTAAAAATAAGGAGACTATCTAGGTAAAGTTTAATGTTTTAAAAACAAGTGACTATTTAGGTATTACGTTCACTTATGGTGGCTTGTTTAATAATATGGATTTATTTTATGAGTGCGTATTCAAATTTATTTGATTATTTGACCAAAATCCTTCTTCTGTAATCTCAACACCATTTTAACAACACAACTCCGAGTCGAAGTATCAACTCATGTAATGAAAATCAGTCGAAAATCCGATCCTTCCGTGAGTGAAGTGGATTAGAAAATCGATTAATTTGTTTCTTATCCTGAAGCTATACGAGCAAGTACTGGCCAGCCAGTGACAATACACTCACATTTTCTTACCCACACACAAACTTGAGCAACTTGCTCGTCTACTTGCTTGCCTCTTTCGAAGCAAGTTTGGTAGCCAGTAGAGAAGCTTTTAAATCGAAACAACTCATGTCTCGTGTTGTGGAGTCGTGTGTCGCTGTCGAGTTTTTAGAGGTTTTTTAATCCATCATCATGGTAGCCATCCTTCAACGGAGTTTTACAGTTCAAACCTTATAACAGATATGTTATAAACTAAATTTTGCGTACACAGAATATTTCGATCCAAATGTCACCAAAAGCCTTAAAATCAAATTTTCCCCGAGCAATAATTTAACTTAAAAAAAATCCGATTTCTTAAAGGTTTTACAACCTACATACATCATCTTTGCAAAAATTCTTCCATTTTATTTTACATTCTATTGGTGGATTTACATGTATCTTTGTCTGAATTTTGCAAAAAAAAAGGGGATACAAAATATAAAATTTACTATTGTTGGAAAGAGAGAGAACACAAAAATACAGAAGATCTTCATACATGCAGATTATATGAAGTGCCATCATGAAGATATAAAGACTAAAATGTTCATCTTCATGATGGTTCTCTTTCAAACGCTCAGTTTTTGGACATACTTCTGTCCCGCTCTACTTTCCTTGCAGATGAAGATACATGAAAATCCAGCATATGGCTTGACCGGTAATAGAATATTTAGTTCCAAATAATGTGTCCCGAAAGCCCCAAAAACGCATATTTTCCCAACTCCCCTTGAAAGTTGTGGCAGAAAGAATATTTAATGCCAACATTTTCACCAAGTGCTATCAAGATCGCTTTATCTAAATACAAGTCTGAACGAGTCCACTTGCTTATCTACTGACTTCGCAACTACTACGGGCTTCGAAGAAAGGCAAGCCAGTAATGCCGGATTGACACGATTGGCATAATGTCATAATTGAATTATTAAATAATGACATTGTTACATTAAAAAATAAAAATTATAGTATTCTTAGTTTTATATTCTTTGGTTATATAATTGCCAGTTAGTCTTTAGATCAAACCACACCCCCCCCCCCCCGAAACGAAAAGCTGGCTACAGCCCAGCCTAGAGCAGTGCTTTAAGACCAAAATTATAACCAAGCAGTAAAATTTAAGTAAAACAGTACAAACTCCGTCAAAGTTATTTTAATACGAAGAAATTGGGATTTTTTCGTATTAAAACACACTCGCAGTAAGGCTGCATATAGCTTTCACTCCGTCATTATAATATATAATGAGAATTCAAACATTCATAAGAAAATAATTGTTTACGGAATTTAAATGTCAAAAGGAATTAAAACTATAACGTCCATCGGTCTGTGCATCCGTGCGTCTGTGCATCCTGATGTGTCCAGCTAGAGCCTAAACATTTGGATGGATTTGCTTCCAATTTGTAAAATTTTTTTTTTTATTTTTAAGTTTTTTTCGCATTTTTTTGTATTTAATCAAAAAAAATTTAAATTGCTATTTCAACTTGGTTCTAATATTTTCTTGTTAACAATATACAAATATATACACCGTCAATGTCTTACCACTTTCTAGTTGTTAACTATAATAAGAGCAAGTAAGTACGATCCAGTCGCAGTCGTGTATTCTATTTATATAAATGTTCTTATCGCTGTCCCTTAGTTGTTTTTTTTTTTTTTTTTGTAACTGTTCATCAACGGAATTAGACAATATTGGGCAAAACACAATAGAGCTTCCTACTAGATATCTAAATAAAACCAATTGTGAAAAAATATTATTTACCTACATTTTAAACGAGAACTGACAATAAGGTCTCATTGTTTTTAACGCTAAGGATAAAAGAAACCAAATACTAATAAGCTTTATCAATGGGCGTTAAAAAATAAGATATTTAGGGGAAGGTGGCTTAAAATATCCCCCCCTGAGGAAAATGTCCCATATAGGGTAACTTCGGGCATTATGGCGAACTTAACGTCAGTTTTAAATAACTTCACTACGGATAATATTTTTTGATTTTGATTGAATCAACAAAATTTATTAAATTAAATAAAAACGGAAGATTTAAAAAAATAAAATGGGATAGTTATTTATGCTTTTTAAGAAAAAATAAATTAATTTAAAAATTGTTTAGAAAAACATAATGCCCTACCTATGGGCAATATGGCGCACCCCTAAGGGAAATATGGCGGGCAGCTTTTAATTTCTGATTCGAACGTCCACATACATCACAAGTGCTTTTAAATGCAGTAGGAATATGAGTCGTAGGACCACTGACCGTAAAGGTTTTTGTATCGTCTTCACCACAACCGGCGAAAATATGTTCGCCAAAGTTCGCCCATCAAAGTCGTCGGCTAGGTGGATATTAACGTGTTCTTCCTTGGATAACATCGACGATCTTGAGCGCCACCGCTTTATATTATTTTTCTTTTGTTTAGCGATCGCAGCCTTATGGTTTTTAGTGTTTAATTTTGTAGACACTGAAGTATGGATCAAACTAATTTTACATATTAGCCTCATAATGGCATTATGGCGCAGTTGCGCCATAATGCCCTCACAGCATGTGCGCCATATTACACAAAGCACACATATTCACAACACATTGCACAAAAACTAAGTTCTCTTTTCTTTTTAAATATTTCCTGTTACAGAAGAAAGTCAAGACTGTACTCTGCGTTCCAGTATTCACACCAAACATGTGCGCTGCATATTTACCGAGTTACCAACATTCAAAAATAAAGCAAAAATATATTGGCACCCAGAAACGTTTTTTTTTTTTTTTTTTCAACATTTTTTTGTTGTACTTAACTAGTCCTATTGACTTACGGTCTTTACCCGGCACGTTTTCGGTGAAGACGGCAGTTTTTGCATCGTTCTTTTTTTAATTAGAGTTTTGGAAGTGTGGTATTTGCGAGGTGCACCATAATGCCCTCTGCGCCATAATGCCCGAACTTACTCTACCTCGGAAAAAACTGATATTCAAACTGGAACTGAACACTTTTCAAAGTTTAATCAAAAACTCTTACATTTTTTTGCCCATGCAAGTAAACCAAAAAGGAACCAAAAAGTAAACCAGGAAAGTAAACCAAAAACCGTTTTGAATTTATAATCAAAGTTCAAAGTAAAATAAACATAAACAATGCCTACTCAAAAAAAAAAAAAATAATTTAAAACAACTTCAGGTCATGCTGGCAGCAGATTTTGGTCGTGAAATGAAACCAAAAGATATTAATAGTATAAGTAGTCCTGGTGAAGGTGATAACGAATACGTTCGTCTGCCAGCACGTAGTGGCCCCGTTACCACGTAAAACTGCATCAAAAGTACAACTTTTCTGAAAATTGAAATCGGGTTGGAAACCATTTCAAATTTAATACAACTTGATGGCATCAACTCCCTGATTACAAAAATGGTTTTGACAGACGTCTAGGTGGCCCCAAAAGCAGACAGACGTCCCCGAAAACACCGAACATGTAAGCTTTTGGTTGCATTTACGGCTTTTGATAATGCGTCCTCAGTCCAGGACTGCCTCTCTGTAGATCGTTTATATTTTTTATCCATTTTCACTATAAATGAAAATGTAAGAGTAAGTATAAAATGGCACACTATGCCATTTTAGCCGAGTACTAAGTAGGCCATTTTGCCCCTTTAGGATTTTTTTATTTAAGTTTTAATTCCGAACAGATTGAAATAGTTCTAATTCCAGGCCAACGAATTTCATTAGATTTATAAGAAACACTACACACTAACATGCATTAACTGGTTTCTCCAAAATTTAATGTTTTTATAGAGTTTTTTGTCCACAAATTTTTCATAAAATTGTATTGGGTCTACTTTTGGAGATGGCAGTAATAGCCCGTAGCGTAACAGTTAGTGCGTTGAGCTGCCACGCTGGAGGTCTTCGTTCACTTCTCAGCCTACCTTAAAACTAATAAGTTTTTGTATAGGGCTACTGTCTCTTGCGAAGAATTGAAAAAATCCTCCAAGAGAATCATTTGTCATCAATAAGTAGTGCTTTTCGTCTAGGCGTTCGGATTCGGCATAAAATTGAAGGCCCCTTCCATTCCTGTCGACACGCGCACACAGGAATGATTGCGAGTTGTTAGTCACTAGACCCTGGTTCTTCAGAAGCTGTTGCGCCACCCAATTTATTTTTATATTTTTAGAGACAGTTTGATCTGTCAAATTTCAAATACTAGCTTGAAGTTTCTAACATTTCGTATATTTCGGTGCTGCCAGATGATAAAATAAAGAATTGTGTTCACAAAACCTTCTTATTCTGTTGGCCACTTTGCCTTCGTGGGCCATTTTAGTCCACCTGCCCCTACTATATAGATCTCGTTACTAAGAAACATGTCGTGGGTATACTTGCAGAAGGCACTAAGTCAAAAAACATAGTTTTGAGTAAACTGATATTTATAACAACTCGTTATTGTTATTTATTTATTATTTTAAGAATTTCAGAAATCTTGCCTTTGACTAAACTTGTATTTTACCTAACAACAATCAGTTGTATACTTTGAATTATATAATTATTTTGTATGAAAGTTTGAATTCAAATCTTCTTTGACTATACTTTTTGTAAATAATCAAATTTTCTTTGAATTTCTATTTTTCATAAAATATTTTTCTAAATTTCAAAGCCTACTAGTTTTCAAATAATTTATTCATTTTCTCAAATTCAGTATCAAATCAGAAATCACTTTCGACTTGACCAGGAAACTGATAGGTAATATTTCAGAGGTATCTTCATACCGCTTTTTATTACTTTTCTTTCTTTATGGGATTTTTGTGATTATATAAGTCTTTTCCTTCATCAGTTACTGCCGACTTTTGCCCGCATAATAGAAAAGGAAAAAGACATAATCAACAAAATACTAAGAAGAAGTTTTAAAGTTGTAAATCATTTTGTATTACCTATATTTAGTTTTGTTTCTAATAAAATAAGTTTTCTTTAAAATTCGCCGTTGTCTAGGGTTTTCATTTTTGGAAGTTACCCTACAATTTTGCTCTGCCGACTGACACCATGCTTCATTGGCGACCAACGTGGGGCCCATCGAAAATTCTTATACCACACTGGATTTACGGAGACAAAGCGAACGCTTACAACAAAATAAGAAGAAACAACAACAATCCACGAGTACAAACAACATGGCACTCACAGCTGCCCAGCTACAAGAGTTTATTTCAGCAAATTAGACGCAGGCGAACTCTTCACCCAATGGCAGTTTCAGCTGTTGCAAGGAACGTTTTCGTGGACGTCGAGACCCATCCATCGTGGAAGGTTTTATTACCACAAGTGCTATCTACAAAGAGGTGGAACACATCAGTGACGCCGATGCCATTGAAGGTTTCCCTCTTCTACTTCAAGACAGCGCTGTTCAATGGTGGTAAGGCATAAAGCACGAAGCAAAGGAATGGAAAGATGTCCCCTCGCTGTTGAGAAATGCGTACGCACCTGCTAAACCAGAGTATCGCATCTTCTTAGACATTTTTGAGCAGCGACAAAAACCGAATGAATCGACCGACGATTTTATTTGTGCCAAGCGAGCACTGCTATCGCAACTTCCTCAATCAATTCCAACCGAAGCAATGATGATTGACATGGTGTACGTATTGCTGAGTCTGCAGATAAGAGATGGAGTACCAAGGGAGAGTGTTTAAACCTTCTCCGAACTTTTGACCAAAGCCAGAGCTGTTGAGCTTTCACCATTGCAAAAGACTGCTACTTGGCGCGTTCACAACAACGTGGATACAGTTCCAAAGAAGAGATGTAGTTTCTGTAACTACACTGCCCATACAGTGAAGGAATGCATGAAATGCATGAATGAAAAAAGAAAAAACGCAATCTCGCCCAGTTGAGCAAAAACTGCACTGCTATAAATGCAAGGCTCCAGGGTATGTCCGCTCTAACTGACCAACCTGTAAGGAACTACCAAAAGGTCCCGCAACAGTCTCTTTTAACAGCATAAAAACCACAGTTGGAACTGACCTTCCTACCATACTAATATTCTCATATGGCGAAAAGGGTATATCATACAGCCGCCAAGTGTCGCTGCAAGAGAATTGTTTGTGCACCTTATGAAGAATGGGTCCAAGTTTTCCCAAGTCAATGCTGACGTCACCTTGGCATATGGAAGCTTAACAACCCAGGAAGTTTTCATCACCGAAACAACGATAAACACTGACAATCGAACAAAACCCATTAAGTTCATTGCACTACCCAAGGCGATGGACAACAGAACTTTGATACGCATAGATTTTCTCGAACAAAATGCGATGGTTTCAGATCTCGGACACAGACTATGGTACGTTGCTGACAATAAAAATAAAGTGTTTGACTTCTTTGACACATCCCAGACTCTCGTTGTCAGAAAATCTCCACCAAAATCTAACGAAAAAATACTAATAACACCGCTTCAGAGGACGCCTTCTAAGGAGAAAAATAACCACAATCTGTCAACACCAAAAAGAAAAAGACCTGATCCTGTTTTCCAAGAGTCGTCACTTTTAAAAGCACTCAAAGAGCAGCATTCAGCTTTCGCCTCCTATCGGTGGAACGTCAAAGATGGAAGAAAATTTCGGACCTGATCCGCCTTTTAAGAGAAAAGGAACAAACAACAGCAAGACTAACAACAGCTATTCCCCGCACTCAATTCAACAAATTTTCAAAAGTGCTCTAAGAAGCGATGACGTCACACCTGATAAACGTGGAAACGCGATCTTATTCCATGCTCTAATTCGAACAACAGAAGAAGTTGAACTTGAACTTTGGTTTACAGAAATTCTCCTCGCTGATATTCAGTTACGAGACGAAGTACGTGAACTCACATCTATAAATAGAAATTGTTTAATTAAAATGTTAAAAAATTATGAAACTTGTTTTGATGAATTATCTGACCAAATGCCATTCGCGGTTCATAGAATTGATACTGTGGTAAGCATGAATCAGTTGCAACAACCAACCATCAGAAAACCCCAATTAAAAACAGATGCCATCAACTATGCCATTGGAGCTGTTTTGATCGAGGGGAGAAATCAAATGAACATCCGATAGAATATGCATCCAGACAGATAACTGACCATCAGCCTCTTAAATGGCTTAATAAGAAAATCGCAGACAAGAAAAGACGACCACAAATACAATCTTAAGTTGGAGATTTAGTCCTTGTGAAGACGCATGTACCTAGTAAATCTTCAAAACAAATAACATCAAGGCTTATACCAAGAAGAGATGGGCCATATACCATCATTCAACAACTTGGAAAATCCACATTTCAAATTGCCGCAAGAGAAAATGTATCTATTCCTTTAGGTACATACCATGTTTCATCTCTTAGCAAGTTTACCTAGAAAAACGATACAATTAATGAAGCACCTGTTCGAACTTTAAGAAGATGAGGAAGACCTTCTATCAATCCTGTCGCATCGTGGAGACGACTTCAGCTCCAGAGGGGGAGAATATAACAACCCGTTATTGTTATTTATTTAGTATTTTAAGAACTTCAGAAATCTGCCTTTGACTATACTTGTATTTTACCTAACAACAATCAGTTGTATACTTTGAATTATATAATTATTTTGTATGAAAGTTTGAATTCAAATCTTCTTTGACTATACTTTTTGTAAATAATCAAATTTTCTTTGAATTTCTATTTTTCATAAAATATTTTTCTAAATTTCAAAGCCTACTAGTTTTCAAATAATTTATTCATTTTCTCAAATTCAGTATCAAATCAGAAATCACTTTCGACTTGACCAGGAAACTGATAGGTAATATTTCAGAGGTATCTTCATACCGCTTTTTATTACTTTTCTTTCTTTATGGGATTTTTGTGATTATATAAGTCTTTTCCTTCATCAGTTACTGCCGACTTTTGCCCGCATAATAGAAAAGGAAAAAGACATAATCAACAAAATACTAAGAAGAAGTTTTAAAGTTGTAAATCATTTTGTATTACCTATATTTAGTTTTGTTTCTAATAAAATAAGTTTTCTTTAAAATTCGCCGTTGTCTAGGGTTTTCATTTTTGGAAGTTACCCTACAATTTTGCTCTGCCGACTGACACCATGCTTCATTGGCGACCAACGTGGGGCCCATCGAAAATTCTTATACCACACTGGATTTACGGAGACAAAGCGAACGCTTACAACAAAATAAGAAGAAACAACAACAATCCACGAGTACAAACAACATGGCACTCACAGCTGCCCAGCTACAAGAGTTTATTTCAGCAAATTAGACGCAGGCGAACTCTTCACCCAATGGCAGTTTCAGCTGTTGCAAGGAACGTTTTCGTGGACGTCGAGTCCCATCCATCGTGGAAGGTTTCATTACCACAAGTGCTATCTACAAAGAGGTGGAACACATCAGTGACGCCGATGCCATTGAAGGTTTCCCTCTTCTACTTCAAGACAGTGCTGTTCAATGGTGGTAAGGCATAAAGCACGAAGCAAAGGAATGGAAAGATGTCCCCTCGCTGTTGAGAAATGCGTACGCACCTGCTAAACCAGAGTATCGCATCTTCTTAGACATTTTTGAGCAGCGACAAAAACCGAATGAATCGACCGACGATTTTATTTGTGCCAAGCGAGCACTGCTATCGCAACTTCCTCAATCAATTCCAACCGAAGCAATGATGATTGACATGGTGTACGTATTGCTGAGTCTGCAGATAAGAGATGGAGTACCAAGGGAGAGTGTTTAAACCTTCTCCGAACTTTTGACCAAAGCCAGAGCTGTTGAGCTTTCACCATTGCAAAAGACTGCTACTCGGCGCGTTCACAACAACGTGGATAGAGTTCCAAAGAAGAGATGTAGTTTCTGTAACTACACTGGCCATACAGTAATGGAATGCCGGAAAAAAGAAAAAACGCAATCTCGCCCAGTTGAGCAAAAACTGCACTGCTATAAATGCAAGGCTCCAGGGTATGTCCGCTCTAACTGACCAACCTGTAAGGAACTACCAAAAGGTCCCGCAACAGTCTCTTTTAACAGCATAAAAACCACAGTTGGAACTGACCTTCCTACCATACTAATATTCTCATATGGCGAAAAGGGTATATCATACAGCCGCCAAGTGTCGCTGCAAGAGAATTGTTTGTGCACCTTATGAAGAATGGGTCCAAGTTCAGGAAGTTTTCATCACCGAAACAACGATAAACACTGGCAATCGAACAAAACCCATTAAGTTCATTGCACTACCCAACGCGATGGACAACAGAACTTTGATACGCATAGATTTTCTCGAACAAAATGCGATGGTTTCAAATCTCGGACACAGACTATGGTACGTTGCTGACAATAAAAATAAAGTATTTGACTTCTTTGACACATCTCAGACTCTCGTTGTCAGAAAATCTCCACCAAAATCTAACGAAAAAATACTAATAACACCGCTTCAGAGGACGCCTTCTAAGGAGAAAAATAACCACAATCTGTCAACACCAAAAAGAAAAAGACCTGATCCTGTTTTCCAAGAGTCGTCACTTTTAAAAGCACTCAAAGAGCAGCATTCAGCTTTCGCCTCCTATCGGTGGAACGCCAAAGATGGAAGAAAATTTCGGACCTGATCCGCCTTTTAAGAGAAAAGGAACAAACAACAGCAAGACTAACAACAGCTATTCCCCGCACTCAATCCAACAAATTTTCAAAAGTGCTCTAAGAAGCGATGACGTCACACCTGATAAACGTGGAAACGCGATCTTATTCCATGCTCTAATTCGAACAACAGAAGAAGTTGAACTTGAACTTTGGTTTACAGAAATTCTCCTCGCTGATATTCAGTTACGAGACGAAGTACGTGAACTCACATCTATAAATAGAAATTGTTTGATTAAAATGTTAAAAAATTATGAAACTTGTTTTGATGAATTATCTGACCAAATGCCATTCGCGGTTCATAGAATTGATACTGTGGTAAGCATGAATCAGTTGCAACAACTCCATATTGTCTTTAACCCATCAGAAAACCCCAATTAAAAACAGATGCCATCAACTATGACATTGGAGCTGTTTTGATCGAGGGGAGAAATCAAATGAACATCCGATCGAATATGCATCCAGACAGATAACTGACCATCAGCCTCTTAAATGGCTTAATAAGAAAATCGCAGACAAGAAAAGACGACCACAAATACAATCTTAAGTTGGAGATTTAGTCCTTGTGAAGACGCATGTACCTAGTAAATCTTCAAAACAAATAACATCAAGGCTTGTACCAAGAAGAGATGGGCCATATACCATCATTCAACAACTTGGAAAATCCACATTTCAAATTGCCGCAAGAGAAAATGTATCTATTCCTTTAGGTACATACCATGTTTCATCTCTTAGCAAGTTTACCTAGAAAAACGATACAATTAATGAAGCACCTGTTCGAACTTTAAGAAGATGAGGAAGACCTTCTATCAATCCTGTCGCATCGTGGAGACGACTTCAGCTCCAGAGGGGGAGAATATAACAACCCGTTATTGTTATTTATTTAGTATTTTAAGAACTTCAGAAATCTGCCTTTGACTATACTTGTATTTTACCTAACAACAATCAGTTGTATACTTTGAATTATATAATTATTTTGTATGAAAGTTTGAATTCAAATCTTCTTTGACTATACTTTTTGTAAATAATCAAATTTTCTTTGAATTTCTATTTTTCATAAAATATTTTTCTAAATTTCAAAGCCTACTAGTTTTCAAATAATTTATTCATTTTCTCAAATTCAGTATCAAATCAGAAATCACTTTCGACTTGACCAGGAAACTGATAGGTAATATTTCAGAGGTATCTTCATACCGCTTTTTATTACTTGCCTTTCTTTATGGGATTTTTGTGATTATATAAGTCTTTTCCTTCATCAGTTACTGCCGACTTTTGCCCGCATAATAGAAGAGGAAAAAGACATAATCAACAAAATACTATGAAGAAGTTTTAAAGTTGTAAATCATTTTGTATTACCTATATTTAGTTTTGTTTCTAATAAAATAAGTTTTCTTTAAAATTCGCCGTTGTCTAGGGTTTTCATTTTTGGAAGTTACCCTACAATTTTGCTCTGCCGACTGACACCATGCTTCATTGGCGACCAACGTGGGGCCCATCGAAAATTCTTATACCACACTGGATTTACGGAGACAAAGCGAACGCTTACAACAAAATAAGAAGAAACAACAACAATCCACGAGTACAAACAACATGGCACTCACAGCTGCCCAGCTACAAGAGTTTATTTCAGCAAATTAGACGCAGGCGAACTCTTCACCCAATGGCAGTTTCAGCTGTTGCAAGGAACGTTTTCGTGGACGTCGAGTCCCATCCATCGTGGAAGGTTTCATTACCACAAGTGCTATCTACAAAGAGGTGGAACACATCAGTGACGCCGATGCCATTGAAGGTTTCCCTCTTCTACTTCAAGACAGTGCTGTTCAATGGTGGTAAGGCATAAAGCACGAAGCAAAGGAATGGAAAGATGTCCCCTCGCTGTTGAGAAATGCGTACGCACCTGCAAAACCAGAGTATCGCATCTTCTTAGACATTTTTGAGCAGCGACAAAAACCGAATGAATCGACCGACGATTTTATTTGTGCCAAGCGAGCACTGCTATCGCAACTTCCTCAATCAATTCCAACCGAAGCAATGATGATTGACATGGTGTACGTATTGCTGAGTCTGCAGATAAGAGATGGAGTACCAAGGGAGAGTGTTTAAACCTTCTCCGAACTTTTGACCAAAGCCAGAGCTGTTGAGCTTTCACCATTGCAAAAGACTGCTACTCGGCGCGTTCACTACAACGTGGATAGAGTTCCAAAGAAGAGATGTAGTTTCTGTAACTACACTGGCCATACAGTAATGGAATGCCGGAAAAAAGAAAAAACGCAATCTCGCCCAGTTGAGCAAAAACTGCACTGCTATAAATGCAAGGCTCCAGGGTATGTCCGCTCTAACTGACCAACCTGTAAGGAACTACCAAAAGGTCCCACAACAGTCTCTTTTAACAGCATAAAAACCACAGTTGGAACTGACCTTCCTACCATACTAATATTCTCATATGGCGAAAAGGGTATATCATACAGCCGCCAAGTGTCGCTGCAAGAGAATTGTTTGTGCACCTTATGAAGAATGGGTCCAAGTTCAGGAAGTTTTCATCACCGAAACAACGATAAACACTGGCAATCGAACAAAACCCATTAAGTTCATTGCACTACCCAACGCGATGGACAACAGAACTTTGATACGCATAGATTTTCTCGAACAAAATGCGATGGTTTCAAATCTCGGACACAGACTATGGTACGTTGCTGACAATAAAAATAAAGTATTTGACTTCTTTGACACATCTCAGACTCTCGTTGTCAGAAAATCTCCACCAAAATCTAACGAAAAAATACTAATAACACCGCTTCAGAGGACGCCTTCTAAGGAGAAAAATAACCACAATCTGTCAACACCAAAAAGAAAAAGACCTGATCCTGTTTTCCAAGAGTCGTCACTTTTAAAAGCACTCAAAGAGCAGCATTCAGCTTTCGCCTCCTATCGGTGGAACGCCAAAGATGGAAGAAAATTTCGGACCTGATCCGCCTTTTAAGAGAAAAGGAACAAACAACAGCAAGACTAACAACAGCTATTCCCCGCACTCAATCCAACAAATTTTCAAAAGTGCTCTAAGAAGCGATGACGTCACACCTGATAAACGTGGAAACGCGATCTTATTCCATGCTCTAATTCGAACAACAGAAGAAGTTGAACTTGAACTTTGGTTTACAGAAATTCTCCTCGCTGATATTCAGTTACGAGACGAAGTACGTGAACTCACATCTATAAATAGAAATTGTTTGATTAAAATGTTAAAAAATTATGAAACTTGTTTTGATGAATTATCTGACCAAATGCCATTCGCGGTTCATAGAATTGATACTGTGGTAAGCATGAATCAGTTGCAACAACTCCATATTGTCTTTAACCCATCAGAAAACCCCAATTAAAAACAGATGCCATCAACTATGACATTGGAGCTGTTTTGATCGAGGGGAGAAATCAAATGAACATCCGATCGAATATGCATCCAGACAGATAACTGACCATCAGCCTCTTAAATGGCTTAATAAGAAAATCGCAGACAAGAAAAGACGACCACAAATACAATCTTAAGTTGGAGATTTAGTCCTTGTGAAGACGCATGAACCTAGTAAATCTTCAAAACAAATAACATCAAGGCTTGTACCAAGAAGAGATGGGCCATATACCATCATTCAACAACTTGGAAAATCCACATTTCAAATTGCCGCAAGAGAAAATGTATCTATTCCTTTAGGTACATACTATATTTCGTCTCTTAGCAAGTTTACCTAGACAAACGATACAATTAATAAAGCACCTGTTCGAACTTTAAGAAGACGAGGAAGACCTTCTATCAATCCCGTCGCATCGTCGAGACGACTTCAGCTCCAGAGGGGGAGAATATAACAACCCGTTATTGTTATTTATTTAGTATTTTAAGAACTTCAGAAATCTGCCTTTGACTATACTTGTATTTTACCTAACAACAATCAGTTGTATACTTTGAATTATATAATTATTTTGTATGAAAGTTTGAATTCAAATCTTCTTTGACTATACTTTTTGTAAATAATCAAATTTTCTTTGAATTTCTATTTTTCATAAAATATTTTTCTAAATTTCAAAGCCTTCTAGTTTTCAAATAATTTATTCATTTTCTCAAATTCAGTATCAAATCAGAAATCACTTTCGACTTGACCAGGAAACTGATAGGTAATATTTCAGAGGTATCTTCATACCGCTTTTTATTACTTTTCTTTCTTTATGGGATTTTTGTGATTATATAAGTCTTTTCCTTCATCAGTTACTGCCGACTTTTGCCCGCATAATAGAAAAGGAAAAAGACATAATCAACAAAATACTAAGAAGAAGTTTTAAAGTTGTAAATCATTTTGTATTACCTATATTTAGTTTTGTTTCTAATAAAATAAGTTTTCTTTAAAATTCGCCGTTGTCTAGGGTTTTCATTTTTGGAAGTTACCCTACAATTTTGCTCTGCCGACTGACACCATGCTTCATTGGCGACCAACGTGGGGCCCATCGAAAATTCTTATACCACACTGGATTTACGGAGACAAAGCGAACGCTTACAACAAAATAAGAAGAAACAACAACAATCCACGAGTACAAACAACATGGCACTCACAGCTGCCCAGCTACAAGAGTTTATTTCAGCAAATTAGACGCAGGCGAACTCTTCACCCAATGGCAGTTTCAGCTGTTGCAAGGAACGTTTTCGTGGACGTCGAGTCCCATCCATCGTGGAAGGTTTCATTACCACAAGTGCTATCTACAAAGAGGTGGAACACATCAGTGACGCCGATGCCATTGAAGGTTTCCCTCTTCTACTTCAAGACAGTGCTGTTCAATGGTGGTAAGGCATAAAGCACGAAGCAAAGGAATGGAAAGATGTCCCCTCGCTGTTGAGAAATGCGTACGCACCTGCTAAACCAGAGTATCGCATCTTCTTAGACATTTTTGAGCAGCGACAAAAACCGAATGAATCGACCGACGATTTTATTTGTGCCAAGCGAGCACTGCTATCGCAACTTCCTCAATCAATTCCAACCGAAGCAATGATGATTGACATGGTGTACGTATTGCTGAGTCTGCAGATAAGAGATGGAGTACCAAGGGAGAGTGTTTAAACCTTCTCCGAACTTTTGACCAAAGCCAGAGCTGTTGAGCTTTCACCATTGCAAAAGACTGCTACTCGGCGCGTTCACAACAACGTGGATAGAGTTCCAAAGAAGAGATGTAGTTTCTGTAACTACACTGGCCATACAGTAATGGAATGCCGGAAAAAAGAAAAAACGCAATCTCGCCCAGTTGAGCAAAAACTGCACTGCTATAAATGCAAGGCTCCAGGGTATGTCCGCTCTAACTGACCAACCTGTAAGGAACTACCAAAAGGTCCCGCAACAGTCTCTTTTAACAGCATAAAAACCACAGTTGGAACTGACCTTCCTACCATACTAATATTCTCATATGGCGAAAAGGGTATATCATACAGCCGCCAAGTGTCGCTGCAAGAGAATTGTTTGTGCACCTTATGAAGAATGGGTCCAAGTTCAGGAAGTTTTCATCACCGAAACAACGATAAACACTGGCAATCGAACAAAACCCATTAAGTTCATTGCACTACCCAACGCGATGGACAACAGAACTTTGATACGCATAGATTTTCTCGAACAAAATGCGATGGTTTCAAATCTCGGACACAGACTATGGTACGTTGCTGACAATAAAAATAAAGTATTTGACTTCTTTGACACATCTCAGACTCTCGTTGTCAGAAAATCTCCACCAAAATCTAACGAAAAAATACTAATAACACCGCTTCAGAGGACGCCTTCTAAGGAGAAAAATAACCACAATCTGTCAACACCAAAAAGAAAAAGACCTGATCCTGTTTTCCAAGAGTCGTCACTTTTAAAAGCACTCAAAGAGCAGCATTCAGCTTTCGCCTCCTATCGGTGGAACGCCAAAGATGGAAGAAAATTTCGGACCTGATCCGCCTTTTAAGAGAAAAGGAACAAACAACAGCAAGACTAACAACAGCTATTCCCCGCACTCAATCCAACAAATTTTCAAAAGTGCTCTAAGAAGCGATGACGTCACACCTGATAAACGTGGAAACGCGATCTTATTCCATGCTCTAATTCGAACAACAGAAGAAGTTGAACTTGAACTTTGGTTTACAGAAATTCTCCTCGCTGATATTCAGTTACGAGACGAAGTACGTGAACTCACATCTATAAATAGAAATTGTTTGATTAAAATGTTAAAAAATTATGAAACTTGTTTTGATGAATTATCTGACCAAATGCCATTCGCGGTTCATAGAATTGATACTGTGGTAAGCATGAATCAGTTGCAACAACTCCATATTGTCTTTAACCCATCAGAAAACCCCAATTAAAAACAGATGCCATCAACTATGACATTGGAGCTGTTTTGATCGAGGGGAGAAATCAAATGAACATCCGATCGAATATGCATCCAGACAGATAACTGACCATCAGCCTCTTAAATGGCTTAATAAGAAAATCGCAGACAAGAAAAGACGACCACAAATACAATCTTAAGTTGGAGATTTAGTCCTTGTGAAGACGCATGTACCTAGTAAATCTTCAAAACAAATAACATCAAGGCTTGTACCAAGAAGAGATGGGCCATATACCATCATTCAACAACTTGGAAAATCCACATTTCAAATTGCCGCAAGAGAAAATGTATCTATTCCTTTAGGTACATACCATGTTTCATCTCTAAGCAAGTTTACCTAGAAAAACGATACAATTAATGAAGCACCTGTTCGAACTTTAAGAAGATGAGGAAGACCTTCTATCAATCCTGTCGCATCGTGGAGACGACTTCAGCTCCAGAGGGGGAGAATATAACAACCCGTTATTGTTATTTATTTAGTATTTTAAGAACTTCAGAAATCTGCCTTTGACTATACTTGTATTTTACCTAACAACAATCAGTTGTATACTTTGAATTATATAATTATTTTGTATGAAAGTTTGAATTCAAATCTTCTTTGACTATACTTTTTGTAAATAATCAAATTTTCTTTGAATTTCTATTTTTCATAAAATATTTTTCTAAATTTCAAAGCCTACTAGTTTTCAAATAATTTATTCATTTTCTCAAATTCAGTATCAAATCAGAAATCACTTTCGACTTGACCAGGAAACTGATAGGTAATATTTCAGAGGTATCTTCATACCGCTTTTTATTACTTGCCTTTCTTTATGGGATTTTTGTGATTATATAAGTCTTTTCCTTCATCAGTTACTGCCGACTTTTGCCCGCATAATAGAAAAGGAAAAAGACATAATCAACAAAATACTAAGAAGAAGTTTTAAAGTTGTAAATCATTTTGTATTACCTATATTTAGTTTTGTTTCTAATAAAATAAGTTTTCTTTAAAATTCGCCGTTGTCTAGGGTTTTCATTTTTGGAAGTTACCCTACAATTTTGCTCTGCCGACTGACACCATGCTTCATTGGCGACCAACGTGGGGCCCATCGAAAATTCTTATACCACACTGGATTTACGGAGACAAAGCGAACGCTTACAACAAAATAAGAAGAAACAACAACAATCCACGAGTACAAACAACATGGCACTCACAGCTGCCCAGCTACAAGAGTTTATTTCAGCAAATTAGACGCAGGCGAACTCTTCACCCAATGGCAGTTTCAGCTGTTGCAAGGAACGTTTTCGTGGACGTCGAGTCCCATCCATCGTGGAAGGTTTCATTACCACAAGTGCTATCTACAAAGAGGTGGAACACATCAGTGACGCCGATGCCATTGAAGGTTTCCCTCTTCTACTTCAAGACAGTGCTGTTCAATGGTGGTAAGGCATAAAGCACGAAGCAAAGGAATGGAAAGATGTCCCCTCGCTGTTGAGAAATGCGTACGCACCTGCTAAACCAGAGTATCGCATCTTCTTAGACATTTTTGAGCAGCGACAAAAACCGAATGAATCGACCGACGATTTTATTTGTGCCAAGCGAGCACTGCTATCGCAACTTCCTCAATCAATTCCAACCGAAGCAATGATGATTGACATGGTGTACGTATTGCTGAGTCTGCAGATAAGAGATGGAGTACCAAGGGAGAGTGTTTAAACCTTCTCCGAACTTTTGACCAAAGCCAGAGCTGTTGAGCTTTCACCATTGCAAAAGACTGCTACTCGGCGCGTTCACAACAACGTGGATAGAGTTCCAAAGAAGAGATGTAGTTTCTGTAACTACACTGGCCATACAGTAATGGAATGCCGGAAAAAAGAAAAAACGCAATCTCGCCCAGTTGAGCAAAAACTGCACTGCTATAAATGCAAGGCTCCAGGGTATGTCCGCTCTAACTGACCAACCTGTAAGGAACTACCAAAAGGTCCCGCAACAGTCTCTTTTAACAGCATAAAAACCACAGTTGGAACTGACCTTCCTACCATACTAATATTCTCATATGGCGAAAAGGGTATATCATACAGCCGCCAAGTGTCGCTGCAAGAGAATTGTTTGTGCACCTTATGAAGAATGGGTCCAAGTTCAGGAAGTTTTCATCACCGAAACAACGATAAACACTGGCAATCGAACAAAACCCATTAAGTTCATTGCACTACCCAACGCGATGGACAACAGAACTTTGATACGCATAGATTTTCTCGAACAAAATGCGATGGTTTCAAATCTCGGACACAGACTATGGTACGTTGCTGACAATAAAAATAAAGTATTTGACTTCTTTGACACATCTCAGACTCTCGTTGTCAGAAAATCTCCACCAAAATCTAACGAAAAAATACTAATAACACCGCTTCAGAGGACGCCTTCTAAGGAGAAAAATAACCACAATCTGTCAACACCAAAAAGAAAAAGACCTGATCCTGTTTTCCAAGAGTCGTCACTTTTAAAAGCACTCAAAGAGCAGCATTCAGCTTTCGCCTCCTATCGGTGGAACGCCAAAGATGGAAGAAAATTTCGGACCTGATCCGCCTTTTAAGAGAAAAGGAACAAACAACAGCAAGACTAACAACAGCTATTCCCCGCACTCAATCCAACAAATTTTCAAAAGTGCTCTAAGAAGCGATGACGTCACACCTGATAAACGTGGAAACGCGATCTTATTCCATGCTCTAATTCGAACAACAGAAGAAGTTGAACTTGAACTTTGGTTTACAGAAATTCTCCTCGCTGATATTCAGTTACGAGACGAAGTACGTGAACTCACATCTATAAATAGAAATTGTTTGATTAAAATGTTAAAAAATTATGAAACTTGTTTTGATGAATTATCTGACCAAATGCCATTCGCGGTTCATAGAATTGATACTGTGGTAAGCATGAATCAGTTGCAACAACTCCATATTGTCTTTAACCCATCAGAAAACCCCAATTAAAAACAGATGCCATCAACTATGACATTGGAGCTGTTTTGATCGAGGGGAGAAATCAAATGAACATCCGATCGAATATGCATCCAGACAGATAACTGACCATCAGCCTCTTAAATGGCTTAATAAGAAAATCGCAGACAAGAAAAGACGACCACAAATACAATCTTAAGTTGGAGATTTAGTCCTTGTGAAGACGCATGTACCTAGTAAATCTTCAAAACAAATAACATCAAGGCTTGTACCAAGAAGAGATGGGCCATATACCATCATTCAACAACTTGGAAAATCCACATTTCAAATTGCCGCAAGAGAAAATGTATCTATTCCTTTAGGTACATACTATATTTCATCTCTTAGCAAGTTTACCTAGACAAACGATACAATTAATAAAGCACCTGTTCGAACTTTAAGAAGACGAGGAAGACCTTCTATCAATCCCGTCGCATCGTCGAGACGACTTCAGCTCCAGAGGGGGAGAATATAACAACCCGTTATTGTTATTTATTTAGTATTTTAAGAACTTCAGAAATCTGCCTTTGACTATACTTGTATTTAACCTAACAACAATCAGTTGTATACTTTGAATTATATAAATATTTTGTATGAAAGTTTGAATTCAAATCCTCTTTGACTGTACTTTTGTAAATAATCAAATTTTCTTTGAATTTCTTTTTTCCTAAAATATTTTTCTAAATTTCAAAGTCTACTAGTTTTCAAATTATTTATTAATTGTTCTCACTATAAAAGGAGAATCAAATTCAGTACCAAATTAGAAATCACTTTCGACTTGACCAAGAAACTGACAGGTAATATTTCAGAGGTATCTTCATACCGCTTTCTGGGATTTTTGTGATTATAAGTCTTTTCCTTCATCAGTTACTGCCGACTTTTGCCCGCATAATAGAAAAGGAAAAAGACATAATCAATAAAATACTAAGAAGAAGTTTTAAAGTTGTAAATAATTTTGTATTACCTATATTTCGTTTTGTTTCTAATAAAATAAGTTTTGTTTAAAATTCTCCGGTGTCTAGAGTTTTCATTTTGGAAGTAACCCTACAATTTTGCTCTACAGACTAACACCACTCTACATGTTTTACATTCGTTTGGGTTTGCTAGTGAAAATTCATTACCGATGTTAATTTTTTCATCTGATCACATAAAAAGCTCCATCGACATTATGACTTAAGTTTCCAATCAAAAATTAAGGTTTTTGTCTAACCAATTCGGAAATATTGGGGCAAAACTAAAAAACATGCTGATTAAGTGCTGTTTAGCAGAATTGATATTGCAATTATTTGTGAATTAAGCAAACAAAAATCCGAAACAGTTTAATTAATGTTTTAAGAGCAAGTAGGAATAATAATACCTACACAGAAAAATGATATGGTTTATTATAATAATAAAATTAAGAAAAAGCCAGAGTTATAATAAGTTCATAATAAAAACAAGGTAAGAATAATAATTTAACAATAAAATCAAGAAAACTTTACAAAAATTGCATTTCTCCTTGACCAAAACTGCCAAATTGAATAAAATTATCTGCAATTTGCTCTTATGTCTAGACTACAGAAAAGTTAACTTATCGCCTACTTAAATCAAAAAACTAAGTTTTGATCACAGGTAAAAAGCACTAAGTCACTTTTAATGATTTCTTCTTGTATTTTTATATAGCTGTGCTCAAAAGGTAAAAGCTCTCAAGTCGACTTAAGTGGTTTTGGCTATTTATCGCTTTTTACATATTTTGTACATAACCTGTATTTTTCTCTTAACCCTGTTGGTAAATCTTTAAAAACAAGAAAGTTATGACCGTTTGTAAAATATCTTAAGTTTACATCTTAGGTTCTTGCAAAAGGTAAAATAACTTAAGTAGATGATGACTCATATTATGTATCAATTTATTTATTTTCTTCAGAAAATACGAAGAAATTATGTTAGTCAAACATCTTAAGTTGGGTTTATGTTCGATACTAATCAACAAAACAAGATCGCTTATGTCGACTTAAGATGTTTTACCACACAAAATTTCCTGCATTTAGATTTCTTAAATAGACTTAAGGTGTTTTACTATATTTGGTTAATAGAAAATGTATGTCTTAGGTTTCATAAAAAAAGAAAAACAGCAATAGTTGTTTTGGTAAAAGCGCTTAAGTCAAAAAAAAAACATTAATAAATGCATTAAATACTTAACTTGTCCATCTTTTAGCCACATTTTCAAAAAATTGTATATATAAAGATAAAGTTCTGAAAATTGTATCTGTATAACCCTCTCAATTTTTTTTAAACACAGATTCAAAGTTAAAAATTCACTTTCTGAAAAATTATGAACAGAGACTTAAGAGCTTTCACCTTTTGAGCACAGATAGCATATTGTATTTTTTCTATGACAGCCAAAATGCACCAAGTCAACTTAGTGCGTTTTTACAGTATTATAAATTATTGAACTGACTTAGTTCAAAACATAACTTCAAACAATTCATGTTTAACGTTGAAGTTGTTTGGGGTACATAGATATCATCATTCTTGATCTTTTTGCATTAAAATGTAAAAATCCTAAAAAATTGACTAAGTGCCTATTGCTTGTACACCCACGATATATTAAAAAAAAATATTAAATCCCAAGAAAAATCTCGAGATATTGCTTTATCATCAAAATTCTCTTGAATTCATTTGATTTTGTTCATGTATTTTTTTAAATTGTTCATCTTAAATACAATATTTATGAAAGTCTTATGATAGCTAACACAAATAAATTTTCTTGATTTAGACTACCTACGAAATTTACTGCCCTGATACGAAAATTTAACACGAAACAGTCATTTATACATCGGATGAAGTGAAAAACATTGTTGTTAATGAGAAAAGTTTTCCAAGTTTATTTCAAAGATATTCTCAAATAATTTCCTTATTAGCTATATAAGTGTAGCTAGGGACGAACGACACCGAAGTATAGCTCTAGATAGAGCTACTCCTAGAGCTATGAAAGTGGGAAATTGTATATCTATACTTCTATACATACTAAGATGCATTCGCACAGATTTCTTATTTTCCGCATCAAAACTCTCTGCGAGTTGAATTTATGTGCTTAAATTAACATAGAATTGCTTTTCAATTTGTTAATCTGGAATTTTTGAGAAAATCTTTTCTAAAAAAAAGTTCAAAGTATCTTTTATTATTCTAATAATCAAAGTGCTTCAAACTTTTTCACTTTATTGTCCAAATAAAGACGGTGATGTTATTTTGTTTGACAGAAACTTTAAGGATAATATGACAAAACATCTCTTATATGCATTTTAAATTAAATTTAAACTTGTAGTTTTTTTTTTTTTTAATTTTAAAAAGTTCAAGTACACTTTCTCAAATAAGAATTTTTAATTTCTTATTAGAATTTTCATTTCAATATAATTTTTCAGCAACTATATAGTTCTATCCTATAGGCGAGCTTGTTTGAAATTATGGAACTTAACTAAAACTTACTGTGAATCTTGTCTATATATTTTGAAATTTTACTTGAGACAGACAAAATATTTTCTGAAACGATGTGTTTAAAAAATTCATTAAGAAACATAAAAGTCTGGTTAAGAAATAATGGGGAGATGTCATAATTATTGTCTATATGCGTTTTGTTTTGACAGCAAATGGAGATAAAAACCATGAAAATTTTGTCTACTTAAGAGAAACAGAAATAATTTTCTATAAGTGTATTTTATAAAACAAATTCTATATACTACTGAAATAGATCAGCCAAGTAGAAGACTAAGCATGTCAGGCCACGGGTAACAAAATTTCCAACAATTCTTGATTAGAAATTCTTATTCGGTTGGATATAGTTCACAACTGATTTTCGCAGTAAAATTGATGTAAGCTGGACTGAACTTAATAAAAATTGCGTCTTGACAAGGCCCTCATTGTCAACTGAAGAGTCCAAGTGAGAACGCCGGGACGAAACGCCAATTTTTATGGACTAAAGGCCGTTAAAAGCTATATTGAATCAGAAATAATTTTCTATCAGATTCGTTCATAAGGTTTATTTTAATATAATGAATCAATTAAAAATTGAATGGCTGTTATGAACACTCTACAAAATAATTTCACCTTTTGGACTCTTTTAGGTTGTATATCATCCAACAAGGAAACGATACAATAAATAAAAGGGAAAAGCCATATACAAATTCAGAAATGCAAGCGAGCTTTCAGAAGATTCGTGTCTACACTACATGTGTGAGGTTGAGTTTCAATGCTTTGGAAAATTACTCATTTGAGTATTTTGTTTGTGTTGAAAGTTAATTTTGTTTGTATTTCGTATGGATATTCTGGGGTTACACATACATACCTACTAGAGTAAAATAAAGACAATACATTTTTTGCCTTAAGCCTAGTACTCAGCAGTGTTGCCATAATCTCAAATTTCATAATGCTAGATTTCAAATTTTATAATGCTAGATCGTATGGGAGCTCCAAAAACAAAATGCTAGATTTCAAAATCCATATAAAAACATCCATATCGATGACTAAAAAACAAACATTTTATAAAAATGCAAAATAAATATTTGTTTTCTCATAAATACCTAACATATGTTCATATACATACATAGGTAATATCTCCTTTTGTAACAAAAAAAAGGAAACCAAACCAAATTTAATTTTAAAATAACAAAACTTAAAGCTTTATAAATGTAAAAAGGTAATAGGAACTTTTACAGCAAACTATTTTTAATTAAGATCATGTTTAAGTAGTTAATTATTTAATTTTAAATAACATTCTTATTTTTATAATATCTTATCTTTTTTATGATTTTAATTTAATAATGAGTTAGCCAAAGTTCTTCATACAAATAATCTTCTTCACCCTTAGGTTTTTCATACTTCATCGAGGCTCCAAGTTCCTCTATAACACTTCTTGAAACCTTATAAGAAAAGTAGCATTTATCTTCTATTTTTAGCCCCTTTCGTAATTGGATTTGGACAATGCTGTTCAATAATTCTTTTTCAATTTTATGAAGAATTTTTGTTTTAATTATATTCGTTTGGCTGAAAAGTCGCTTAAACTCAGCATTTGAAATGGGAAGTGAAGTCAGTCCAATTGTCCAATCCCAATCACAAATCGACCTAATTCCTTAAACATATTTTCCCCAGCTGCATCTTTAAAAGTTAGTAGGAGCTGGATCCAAAACGCATTTGTGTTTTGTGATTTCAAACTTTTGAAATCTCATAGCAGATTTCTTAACAATTTAAGCAGCCGAATACCATATTATAATTCATAAAAGATTTTTTGACAGCTCAAACTTTTGTATTAAATTGAAAACAGAATAACAGAACAAAAGACCTAGCTGATTAGGCCCAAATAATTGACTTTCCAGATTGCACAGCAACAAATACATTAATTAATTCATTTCTATTAGAAAAAGTCATGAATTGTGTGAATCTTCGTGATTTGACGTTATTAAGGTTAAATCAGAATGCTTTCTAATTTTGTATATATTTTTTTCCAAATATGTATCATCTAATCAATGATTCGAAATCAATTTTGGCATTCAAGAATGCAAAAAATAAAAAACAAGAATGCCAGAAAAGCATTTAGCATAATTTTAAATAATGCCGTTATGGGAACACTGGTACACAGTTAAAAAAAAGAAAAAAAGTTAAAATGAAATTTCTATATAAAAGTGACACTTATTTCACAGCGATGAAATTTATAACAAGAGCTGAGTACCCAAATATACCACTTTTGCTCCAAATTGCCGATTTAATCACTCGAGTTGTATGAATAGGGGCGTTTTTTAGTTAAAAATCGATAAAGTTCGTTCGAAAAGATCATTGGGATATGAAAACAATGTGTCATACCAAATTTTGATCTCTTTTGCATAGAAAAGGAGATATTTCAGATTTACTATTCACAAATGCCTGCTTCTAACCTTATGACGAGCAATGTAGGTACAAATAACGTAACTTTAAGCTTCACTGTAAATTATTTTGTATAGATAATTTATTTTTTGTTTGCATTGAAGTTTTGAAATTATTATCAATCAAAAACTATGTTTATATTCGGATTTGTTAATATATGTATATACTTAATGACGATAGAACCATAGCTTCCGAAATGTATATCTAACGGCAGGTTCACATTATCATATACAATATGTATGGAAAATTTGCCATTTAAATAATAGGCAGCTTTATTTAAAATAGAACAAAACAGTTTGAATACCTCCTCTCGGGGTTATATATGCCTACATGCATAAAATTGAAAGCAAATCTTGAGAACCCTTTAACTTATTCTAGTCTTTAAGGAACATTTGACAACATTTTTTACTTGATTTAATAAACTCGGTAGGTACATATCTTCATGTGAATAACTTTCATAACAGAGGACATACACACATAGCTATAATATAAAAAAATAAAAAATTCACGCTAATATTTCAAGACATTTCAAATATAAACTTGAATCGCAATTCTTAATAGAAAGTACATAGCACATACCTAAATACATTCTTGCGTATCCGAATCATGTTATGTGTATGTAAAATTAGCGATGAAATAATTATTGTGGCTTCATCAAACAAACAAAGATGCATTGTAGTCTAAGGCAATAACTATTAATCCAAGGGGTAACTACTAAAAAGTCTACATAAATAGTTAGTACAAAATTTCCAACATTTGTTTACGAAATTTCTTCCAATTAAATATTTAGCAATAAGCTTTGATTTGTTTTGATTAAAAATAATTAATTTAATTAATTTGTCACTATCTTGGTGGTCGTGAATGAGCAAGTCATTCGAAAAAAGAATAACTCTTAAATTATTTAATAAGGTAATAATTATAATAAATTAGTTAAAGTTACTCGTAACCGGCGCGGCGGGGCGTTCACCATACTGAGTTATTTAATTTTCAGATTTGAGTTAAAACAAGTTTCATTCGTGTTAGTAAAATTATGCAAATATTAAATTGTCACCAAATATCTTTAGTTAAATGCTATTTTGATATAATATTAATAGTAATCAGAGGTTAAAATTGATAACCAAATACCTACCAAAAATTCAAGTTTGTATGCAATAATTTTACGTTGCTCTGCGAACTAATTAAGTTTAATATCCCCAAGCTCCGTGAGTGAGATGCTGGAGGCAAATGTACAGAAAATAACCAACACCTACACAAATACCCGGAAACCATAGAATTCTCACGATTTAATAATAATTATGCCTCAAAAACATGAATCTATTAAAACATGACTATACTCGTAGCGTATACCCAAGTTATGTTTATCGATGTGTGTTGAATTTGCCGTTATTGTTTGATTAACCTAAAAGCAATATTTCCTTGTTATGCAATGAAACTATTCTATAATAGTTGCTGATAAATAGCATGAAAGGAAAATGAAGGATTCCAATTCCATATAATCATATAATTTATCCTTCATCAACTTTTTCGGTAAACTTAAAGCAGATATTTGAAAAATTTATTTTGAAAATCTTTTTTACAAAATTGAATAAATATATCGGTTGCTTTATAAAATAAATAAAGTTGGAAGTCCAATGACTCCTGTCTAACTGAGGCTTATTGACTTCTTTCAGTAAAAAAAAAAAAAAAAACAAAAAGCTTCAGAGTAGAGAGAATAAGTGTTTGAACTCACTTTTATTGAGACGATTAATCCATCATCAACCAACGTATTTTTTAAAATAAGTAAAAATATTTTTCGGCTTACCAGCCGAACTATTTAAATCAGCGGGAGATGAATTGGTTAGGAGCATAAACCAGTTTATCTCCAAAATTTGGTCGGATGAAAGTATGCCCGATGAAGGGAACCTCGGTACAGTGTTCCCCATCCATAAAAAGGGAGATGTTCTAAAATGCACCAACTACAGAGGAATAAGTCCCCTAAACGTCGCTAGTAAATTTTGGTAGGCTGTCTTGTGTGACCGGTTAAAACCTTTTGTCAACGATCTGATCGGCCCCTACCCCTATCAGTGTGGATTAAGCCAGGCAATTCAAACGTCGATCAAATGTAAACACTACGAAAGATTAAAAAAAAAAACAGGAATTCTTGATCGATACACCCCACCTCTTTATCGATTTTAAAGTCGCGTATAATAGCGTGAAAAGGGACGAATTATACAGAGCCATGTCATATCTCGGCATCCTAGCCAAACTCGTCCACTTGTGCAGGATCACGATGGAGAAATCGGTAAGAACAACACCGATTCCTTTGATGTTGAGAAAGGATTGAGGCAAGGCGACGCATTATCATGCAACCATCATGCATGGGTGCTTTGAGAGGAAGATTCTTCGTGTGATTTTCGATCCGGTGTGTACGAAGGAGTGTGGAGGAGAAGATTCAACGACGAGCTATACGGGCTATAGCGACGTTGGCCTGGTCAAAAAGTTGAAAATACAGCGGCTGAGATGGCTGGGGAACGTGGAGCGTATGGACAGCAACGCACCTGCCCGACTAGTCTTCGAATCCAATCCCGATGGTGTACGCAGCAGAGGAAGAACCCGCAACAGGTGGCGCACACAAGTGGAGGACGACATCAAACAACTCGGTGTGCGCAACTGGAAGCGGCTAGCTAGGGACAGAGCTGGCTGGAGGGGCTTGTTAGTTGAGGCCGAAGCCCATCCCGGGTAGGGCTTGCCACGAGAGGAGACTCTGCGCGACTTTTGTCTCGTCTCGGTCTCGTTAAAATCGAAAATTTTCATTTTCGTCTCGGTCTCGAGTCTGTCTCGTATAATTAAGTCACGTCTCGGTCTCGTCTACAAAAAAC
The DNA here is from genome assembly GCA_949320155.1 of Melangyna quadrimaculata. Lineage (NCBI taxonomy): Eukaryota > Metazoa > Arthropoda > Insecta > Diptera > Syrphidae > Melangyna > Melangyna quadrimaculata. The sequence goes on from OX439483.1 coordinate 447,162,086, forward strand.
TATGATTTCCGGCCAACTTTTTGATTATTGGAAGGAAATATTTTCGATTTTATTTTGAATACGCGTAGAAGAAAATAAATATTTAACTGAAATTGGATTTTTTAGACTCTCTGTAAATTTCGGTCCAAATATACAGTCTCGTCTCGGTCTCGTCTCGGTTGCTTAAAAGCAAGTGTCGTCTCGGTCTCGTCATGCAAAACTCAGATCGAGACCGAGACTTTTCTCGTCTCGTGGCCAGCCCTAATCCCGGGCTGTGAGCGTCATCTAAAGTAAAATAAGTAAGTAAGATATTTTTCTGGGCTAACGTATTTAGCATTTAGTCAACGAAAGCCCAGTTTAAGTAAGGAATTCCATAACCTTACCAATACTACTATTTTAAGTGTTGGTTAAATAAATATTTTCATAAAGGTACCAATATTTTCATTTCAAGATAGCGGCAATCTAGTAAGAGCTTAATGAGAAAAATCTAATGAAAAGTTCCTGTATTGTAATATTGTACTGTAGAACATAATAATAGAGCAATAAAAGACAACATATTTCGTTCAACGATGGCCAAGAACTGACTCTTTATTTCTTAGTATTCAGTAAGAATAATGTAGAATATTAAAAAATAATAATTAACAGTTGATTGCACATTATCTGATTATCATAGGGTTGTGATTTAAATATAGGCATACTTAAAAATCTTTTGAAACTGTAAAGTTATGCATAGGTTGAATTGAGTAGGTTCTACGGGAACTATTTGAACTGTAAAGGAGCTCTTGTATAAAAATTTTGGTTGAAACCGGTGCAACCGTCAGCGAGAAATTTGAAAACAAAAAAATCGGTCCTATGACAGAAACCGCTATTAATCGTTATTGGTAAAATCAGTTTTCATCGAAATAGTGACCATACCTTAAATAGTAAACGCTCATTTTTTTATCAAAATTATTCGAGCCGTTTTCGAGAAAAATATGTTGTTTCTTAACGGTTTTTCAACATTAGCTAAGAAAGTACCTACCGGTATTTTTTAATTTAGAAAGATGATTTTTTCAAGTATTCTACAAAATAACAGAAAATTGTCTTACACCTAGTCTTGAAAATATTGACCAAGTCGTTTTCAAAATATTTAGTTTTCAAAAAAAAAAAAAAAATTGTTTTCATGAAAATAGTGACCATACCTTAAATAGTAAACGCACATCTGTTTATCAAAATTCTTGGATTTATTTTAATTAATTTAAAAAAGCATTTTTTCATACAAATTTCGTTCTTTTAAAATCGCTACCAAAGTCACTAAAAAGATAAAATAAATATTTTAACGATACTATACGCTAGTTAAGTGTCCTTAAGTAGCTTTGACCACTGCATTGACGCAAAAATTTTGCGGTGCTCTTTTTTAACATTATCTCTCATGCCGAACCTATCAGACGGATTCGAATCGGGTTTCAATATTGCATTTTGTAATGCCCTAGAGTACTTCAGTCCACATTTATAGTAGAATTGGACCATTTTTTATCTGTAAGTTAAGTGCTAAAAAACTACTCTGTTTTTTACAGATTTTTTCTGACTTCAACGCTGTATAGTAACAAAAATATAACACCAAACAGTTTACATAAATGTCATCTTGTGCAGGATTTTATAACAAACTAATTTTGACTTGTAATTTTTATTCCTAAGATGCATATTTCCAAAGCTATATTGGAAAATAACAAAAAAATAGGGAGTCAATAATGCACTCTCTTCCACGTTTTGAATTTTCCTGCAAATAGCACACCTTTTTGAGCGCAGGCAACCTCATGTTCTCTTTGTTTATATTATTATATAATCAAATACCTCAAAAATCTAAGATACTATCAGCTGTATTTAACAGAATTCGATAAACAGCTCTAAACGGGTGAATAGTTATGCAGTGAATAAGGATTTATGTAGCCTCTATACAACGTTACATAAATATTGATTTATGAAACATTTCCCAACCCAGTATAGTTATACAGGTTTTGTGTCAAATAAGGTACCAAAAAGTAGAAATCTATTTCGTTTTGCTTCCAAAAACTCAGCTGTTTGTGAAAAAACAATAAAATAATTTTGCTGACGATAGGATTCTATTTGATGTTTTCTTAATTTCTTTTGTTGTTATTAAAGTTATCGAGTTATTTTGATGGTTTTTCTGTGTTTACAAATATAATAAAATGTATTCGAAAAAAAAGAATGTGTATTTGTTGATTTTTTGAATGAATTATTCCATTCACTCACAGCGTGATGTTTTTGTTAAGAAAAATATAAGAGTGGCTCTTTTTTGGCAATGCTTAAATTTTATTTGTATTTCTCCGTAAAGTGATGAACGTGATTTTGTGTACAATTTTATTGAAACTGTTTAACGTTAACATATTATAAGCCATAAAAGATGGAATAGTTGTTAAATTTTGATAGAAGTTCTTCAAATTTTGCACGTTTATTATACAGAATCTATAAAATAAAGATTGTACAAAAGATATTCCTTTTTTTTTAAACAAAATTAACAATAAATACACAAAAACATATTTACTTATTGATATATTGATTTATATCAAAATTATGTAAGTGAGATTTCAACACAAACATTGCACAAATAAGCACCCCCCTAATATCTATCTACATTATTGATGTTGTGTGTAAACAGCCTTTATGTACGCTCTAAACAACCTCCAAACGCGTTTAGCTTATATTGCCACTATACAACGTTGCAAAAGTTTTATAAATCACGTTTTTGCATTCAGAGGCATTTTAAAGCGTGCATAGCTCTATACAAGCGTTCAACTGTCTTTATAAATAACACTCTTGTTTATATCCATGTCAAAATTTAGTTTGACTGGACTAAAAGAACACATCTTAGCCGGTGTGCTTTAAACACTTAAAATTGAAACTCCTTGTGATTTCTGATTATTAACAGTTTTGATCAGAAAAATTCCTTGCATTTATCAAAACATTCGTTATATATTTTATTTTTCGATGAAGTTTTCACTGCTCGCTCTCCTGTTTACATTAACTTTTTTCTTTCTTTTTTGAAGATTCTAGATTTCAAATTAAAAAAAAAAAAAAACTAATTAAAATATTTTTTGAAACGAAATGTAGTCAGATAATGGTTTCAAATGCATATTTTAATTGTATATTTTCAATATTTAGGTGCATATTTTAAGCGCATATTTAGGGCTTTTTATTGCATATATACACGAGATCTATTATAAACCTGTTAATGAATGCAAATCTTTTAAATTTAAAGTTGACACCTGAGCAGTACAACCATACAAATTGGGTGTTGAAGAGCCACCTCATGGGTCAAATGGGTTTTCGAAACAACCATAACAACAGCAAACAACATTGAAATCATAGTTCGATTTGTTAAACACCTTGACACCCATTGTTGGCTAATCAAATAACTTCATTGACTCAATGAAAATTCCTTTTTTTAGTGAAAACCTTTATTAACAAATGAATGACTAAAATGAGCTTACAAAGTTTATGATAATAGCTGTAATACCAGCTTAAAGTCTTGTACGCTGCTACAAAAAAAGCCATACAAAAATGACATAACGAAATAATAAATCGTTCTACTTTTCGTTCTGCTGTACGCGATTCCAGCAGCGAAATTAATTTGAGATGTCTCCATTATTTTTTCGCACAGAATTAATTGTCATTAATTATTTTTGGAAAAATGACAATTAGGTTTCAAATCCAGATGACGGCAAAACAATTTATAAATTAAAATTGGATCTATAGACTAAGCACCACTAAAAAGGAATCTGATGATTGGTGTGGCAGCCATGAAATTGCAATAATTCCAGCCGAGTAGTACTTGGTGGTAGCCAACACAAGTGGTTGCTGTTCATTCAAAACCTTCAATGTAAATATGACGGAGCGAAAGCTATGCAGCCTAACTGCAAGTGTTATCACGAGAAAACACCTTTAGACATTTAGGTTTGTTTGTGTTTTTATTTGTTGTTCTTTTCATAACAACATGACTTTGTTTGATTTTGCTCGCTGAATTTTATTTTATTAATTTGTAATTTATGAAAGTCTCCATTTTAATTTGTCCGTTGTGTTTTCGTAAGCATTTCGTTGCCTTGTTGAAGACCACAGGGCAATTTTGTTTCCCATTAGCAGAGTTGTACAGAGTACCAAATCTTGGAGGTAGAGGGTAGAGCTCGCTCAAGTGTTTGTTGTCCATTCAGAGTTTAGCATCATTTTATAAACATTAGTGATTTTTTTTTTCAAAATGTCTCCAACACAAGTTAAACGGTTTAATTAAAACGTCGCGTCGGCGTCATGCTTTAATTGGTTAAGGGAATTGTAAGAAAATGCGTTTAAGGTTCTTGCCAAAACACTATTAACTTAGTATGACTTTTGATTTTGTTATTCTTCCTTATGTCGCAAATGGCTGCACGAATTTTGTTTAAATTTAGCGAACATGTGTTTTTTAGGAATACAAAAATATTGCATTGTTAAATTTTACAAAGTTAATAAAGAAAAAAAAAATTAAATATGATTACGTTACTTTTTTCATATTTTCCCTTAACCATGCAAAACTTTGTTCTTATATAGTAAAATGTCTCTATTTCAACAATCATTAGACATATTTAATAGTCTTGAACTTCAAGGGGAAGGTCGCACAATTACTCATGAATTTTATTTTTGTTGACAATTTTTCCTCATGGAATCAACTAAAGTAGTTACAAATGACGCAGGGCTGGGATTCTCATGCACTTAAATCGAAAATATGCGCTTAAAATGTGCCCTTAAAAATATAAAATATGCACTAAAAAAATATAAAAAAAATAATAATATGCACTTAAAACCATTATTTTATCTTATTTTCAATAAAAAAAAATTTAACTCAGTTTTTAATTATTTAGATTTGAATTCAGTCTTTTATTTGACAAACATAAAGATATCGTTAAAAAGTACAAAAAAGAAAAACAATAAATTATTAAAACATTAACAATACCTACATATCTTTCAAGAACTATTTTCATACATATGTTTTATTCACATAAATATGGAAACTTTGTTTAAAGTTTTCAAAAAAACAAAACATTGCCTATTTGGACTTTGAACACTATTTATACGTATAAAAAGAACGTTCTACGTAACGTTCCCCTTACGACGTAAGGGGAGCGTTTTTCAAACAACAATTTCATCTGATGTAAGATTATTAAACAGCTTTCGTTATTGTTGCTCAGACTTAATACATTACTAAGACTTTTCATTGTTAAATAACCTTAGTTTTTTTCAAAAACAGTATTAATTTTGTTTAATAAGTACCCCAATAAGGCCCTTAACAGAATTTATTTTCATCAACTAAATCGATTTGATTTTTCAATGTGCTCCTACTTTCAAGCTTTGTGATTGTGCCACTTAGAAAACTATAGTTTGAGCAAATAAATACAATTTCACTTTAAGGCAGGGGTTGAGTCAATATTTCTTTTGCTTTTTAATTGCAATGGTATCACCATCGTAGAAACTATTGACAGCTTGGAGGTCTTCAACATATTTAGCATAACACGTAATTGCTTCTAGCCACGTTTCCCACCTAGTAACAATAGGCTGGGGGTGGAAGACGTGTTGAAGGAAATTTGCCTTTAAAGAAATCAATTCGACTCGGTGCCATTAAAAATATTTTTTTTCCATAATATGCACGAATAATATGAAAATATGCATTTATTATAAAAATATGCATTTATAAAATATGCAAAATATGCACTAACGATTAAATACAATTTAAAAGGAAATTTCATGTATCGTGAATATAATTTGGTCTATGGCTCCTAAATGTTGTGAGAAAAAACATGCATTTGCATGGAAATCCCAGCCCTACAAATGAGCCTTCGATAGACTTTTTTAATTAGTTTTGGTATTTTTATTTATGGGTTTCATTTTTAAGACAGTTTCATCTTAATATTTGTAATAGTCTAAGAGCCGACAGCAAATTTTGGGAGTGGATGGATAACCAAAATATGAGTATGAGTGTTTGTAGGTGCATATATCGAGGTATTGAAAACAAACAAACCTTTGGTGGTGGCGGGGGTTTGAAAATAGCGATTTTCCAATTTATATTGTCAGAATTATTACCACTTCAATTAATTTAAAAATAAATTCCGTGATGCTCTGTCATTTTCTTTATGTCCAAACGTCATAATCTTGGCAATCCGACCAATAGAACTCAAGATATTCTAGGTTTTTAAGCGAACCTTAATCGATTTTTTTTTTTTTTTGGAGAATTTGTTTTGTTGATTTTTTGTGTTTTATAATTCTCCAAGAAAAAGACGATAAGGTCCTCTTAAAAAGCTTATATCTTGCTTCTATTGGTCGGGTTTTGACCTAATGAAAATGAGAGAGCATCACGATTTATATTTTTGAAATTTATTGAAGTGGTAAAAAATTTGAAAATCAATATTTTCAAACCCCCACCTCCGCCAAAGGCTGAAAAAGAAACCTGCAAGACGTTTGTTTTCGATACCACGATATATACACCAACAAACCCTCATACTTATATTATCATTCCACTCCCAATAATATAATAATCGTATCGTTATTTAAGGCAGATGAAATTTAATAAATAAAATTTGATTCCTAGGTGGGCTATAGGTCTTTATTTTTATTTCTTTATTTCAGTTGCGACGTTTTGGGACGTATTTACGTCCTACTTCAGGCCTGTTAAAATGGGTTTAAGATATTGAAAAATATAAAATAACATACTATAACAATACTTACAATTGATAGTTAAATAAAAATTAAAATTAGAACTAATTTATTATTTTTGTTTTTGTAATTGTTGTGGTGGTTATTTTTAGCTAAATATTCTTTAATTTCTTTAATCTTTAAATATCTTTAAGACGACGTTTATCATAATTCAGAATTTCAAGAATATTAAACTTCAAATATTATTCAATTTAAAAATATATAAAATTCTTTCAAAATATTATTATTGAAACAAGTCTAATATAAAGTGTAATCCAAATAACATATGGTTATTTAATCAGCTGACCGTGCATACACTGAGAAAATTAATATTTTATTTTGCGTTTGCGAGTAACGAATTTCGTTTGCTGTAATTGTAATACATTTGCTGGAAATGTTATACAATCCTTGCAAACGTATTTCATTTGTAGCAATTGTATTACAGTCGCCACAGAAAGTAATTCCATTGCATCAAACATATAACAAATAACCCATTCGTTCGGAGCTCAATTTGCCTGGGTTGATTACGGTAAATGACAATGTTTCCCAAATTCAAACGACATGATGTTTGCAAGCAAGTGTAATTGTTTATGGCAAACGAATGAATCGATTGCGAATTAAGCTTTTGAAATGCAGTTTGCTGCAAAAAGTTTTACGTTTACTATATAAATTACAATTGTTTGCAACTAATGAATCGAACATTTGGGACGAATGGTTACTTCGTAGGAAGTAAACTAATTTGTAGCAAGCGATTGAGTGATTGCAGGGTATATATTTTTAAATCTTATTTTTACAAATTAACTTAATGCTTGTGGTAAACATTTCATGCTTTTGAGGCGAAAGAATTTTTGATTTTTAGGTTTTCTTTAAAAGAAATTTGCTTGCAGCAATAAATTTCCTATTTGGAAAAAGGATTTTATTTGTTTAATTCCTATCTAACCAATTTCAGGTAATCTATAGGGCAAGTATTGGGTATGTTTCAATACCTGTTTTGCTTTATCAATTTGGTATTGTTCTGAAGTTGAGCACTATTTGTAAAAAAAAATCAAATTTCAATTGAAAATATGTTGAATTTAAAAAGAATGCGATTCAAAATTGAAAATTTGTTGCTTTAAAAAATAGCAAAGCCAAAATTCGAAAATATTTGCATTAAAAAATAAAATAAATGCTTGTTTAAAAATCTTTGCATTAAAAAATTTTTAGATGATTAAGCACGATGTTAAATCAATTTTAGTATGATACTAGGTAAAAAATTGTGTTTTGCTAATTTTAAATGATTTTAGCATCGTACTATCCCCTAAAATTTTACTAAAGTTAAAATCACCAACTGACTATTTTATCTTATTAGTATCGTACTAAAAGATTGGAGAATTTTACTCCAGGTAGAGGATGGACCCGAGGGTTGCCGGTTCGATCCCTGCTGGTGCCCAACTTTTTTTTTTTGGTAATAATGAAGTTAAAATGATAAAAATATGAACATTGAATATTTATTTAAAGCACATGTTGGGTTTCCATCAATATATAATTAATTTACAACGCATAAAAGCAATTATTGTGTTAAACAAAACGATTTTCTTAAAAGTTTTGATTCAGTCCTAGGAGCACATCTACGTAGTAATAGTTTAAAACAAAAACTGTCCCAATATTTTAAATACTTCGGTCGTGATAGTAAAAATATTAATCATAATTAAAATAATTAAAATACATGAAATTGTCTTAGCCACATTTCTTAATCAGTACATTTCCTCTACTGAACTAAATAAAAGGAAAATGTGTAAAGTTTTCAACTGATTAACATTTTGCAGAGGATTTTATGTTGTAAATTAGCTCAGTGGATGCATGCTCGCTCTCGACACGGAAGGATACCAGTTCAAATCCAGGTAAGTAAATCTTGACATTTTTTTCAATTAAAATAAAATAATATAATTTCAGAATTAAGGGAAAACCAGCAGTCAACTGTATTGATTGTGACAAACGTACAAGTCATCAGCAACAAACGGTGTTGTTATTCGTTTGTCATAACCACTTTGATCTTCTATAACAATTGACCCATTCGCTTGTCGTTAAAGTATTAACGTTTACTCTAAAAGCACAATTCGTTTGCCACAAACAGTAAACATGTTTACAAAACACGATTATTTGTCTGACAGAAACACTACATTCGTTTGACACAAACACTCTATTCGTTTGGAACAAACGATAGAATTTTGCTACAACAGTATGAATTGTTTGTCTAAAACGAATTTAAGAGTTTGCTGCAAACGAACTGTCAAAACTGGCTGGCAAACGAAAAAGTCGTTTGGGCAATTTTTACGTTTGCCGCAAACTATTCCTTCCCTCAGTGTACTACTGAATCCCTCCAAATCCGAACGCCTATTTACCGTGTTATCTGTATTCGAAATATGCAGCATCTCTATTAGCAATCATTTATTATAATTTTTCTCAGTTTCCAAAACTTCGACATTCCTAAAATCTGGTCTATGTCCCTCTTCTATACAATGTAAGGCCAAGGCTATTTTTTGTGCATTGCCATTATTAATATCAGATTTATGACCTGATATTCAGTTTTTTAGTTTTTGCATCGACGTTCCTACATAAACAGAAGGGCATGCTTTTGTTCCATCACCTAATCATCTTATTTTTTAGACAATATCATATTTATCATTTATCAATAATTTATCTTTTAGATTAGAAAATAAAGACGTTCTAATTGTATTGGCTGATTTGAATGCTATACGAACATTTTCTTTATTTCTAATAGGAACATCTAAAATCCGATTAAAATATATATTTATTAATGTTTTAACTATATTAATAGGAAAAGAATAAAAAGACAATGTAGTCTCAATTATTTTAAGATTTTTTGCCAAAAGGTAATGTCACTCTTATCTAATACTCTATTTATAAAATTTTGCTGTATTTTGCTATATTTATTATAACCTGTTTTGGTTGTTTAGAATTATAATTAATTAGACGCCCTGATGAAGTTAGTTTTTTATACCAATCAAATGTTAAACGATTTTTTTTTCTAATAACTAAGACATCAAGGTAAGGAATTGTTCCATTATTTTCAACTTCTACTGTAAACTGAATATCGGGGTGAAAAGAATTAAGAGCAGCTAGAGTTGAATTAACTTTATGAGGTTTAAGAATTATAAATATATGGTCAACATATTTTGTAACTATCTTTGGCTTAGTGGCCAGTTATAGCTATCATTGAAAACCATCATTAAGAAAATTAATTGTCTATTTTGAGAGATTTTGAAGAAAAAATAAATGATTATTTTGATGTCAAAGTAAAGCTAATTGAATAAATAATTATTTCTAGGCAAAACAAAATTCAGTTTGACACAACTTTTCTCATAAAATGACTTTTATTTTTTTCAATGATGAACTACCTTAGGGCCCAGTTATAGCTATCATTGAAAACCATCATTGAAAATATTAATTGTCAATTTTGAGAGATTTTTAAGAAAAAATAAATGATTATTTTGATACCAAATTATAGCTAATTGACTTAAAAATTATTTCTATGTAAAACAAAATTTCTATTTGGCACTACTTTTCTCATAAAATGAATTTCAATTTTTCAATGATGAACTACCTTACCAATGATCATTGAAAAAAATGAATATTTTTTTAAGGAGAAATAATTTTGAAGCCCTAAGCTATATTTCTGTATCAAAATATTCAATGATTAAACTTTCGAAGGGTCTCAGAATCAAAAGCTAACTTTTTCAATGATGGTTTTCAATGATAGCTATAACTGGCACCTTACCAATGACCATTGAAAAAAATTAAAAGTTACGTTGTGGGGAAGATATGAGTCAAAATAAATTCTTTTTTGGAGGAGAAATAATTTTGATGTCGTAAGCTATATTTCTGCATTAAAATATTCAATAATTAAACTTTCGAAGGGTCCCAAAATCAACAGCTAACTTTTTCAATTATGGTTTTTAATGATAGCTATAACTGGCCCATTATAAGGAATTTTTTCGAAAACGTTATCTAATAACGCTTTCATAGCTATATCTGCCAAATTGGTGAAGCTGGACTTGCGATCGGAACACCTTGTTTTTGTTAATAAATAATTTTATTAAATTCTAAGTAATTATTATCTATTACATAAAATCTTAGGATTTCTAAAAACTTTAATTTCGGAATTTTTGTATATTCCTTGATAATTTCCCATCTCTTTTCAACCAATTCTAGTGCTAAAGGAAAAGGATCTTTCGTGAATAAAGATACAACGTCAAAAGACAAGAATATCATCATCATCTAAGATAGTTGGTAAAACTTTTGAAATAAACGTTGAAACATTATTAACGTTATATTTAGAGTTTATAGTTATGTTATTTTAAACTTTAACTAAATACTTTGAAAGTTGATAACACGGTAAAGGCAGAGAAGAACATATTGGTCTCAATGGTAAATTGTGCTTATGTAGTTTAGGAAGTCCATACATCTTT
>OX439483.1:447173447-447246438 GCA_949320155.1 Melangyna quadrimaculata
TTATCTTTTCGATTGCAAAACAATACAATAACAAGGACTTAACGCACGAAAAAGACCAACAACACCAAACAAAAAACGTGCACTCAACGAAAAACCGGAACTTTGATTTGCTTCCGCATTAAACGAGTAGCACCGCAAGGTGGTTTCATTCGTTTCTTCACAAAAACGCACAATTTCCTTCACTTTAGCGCACAGGGCACATCAAAACACTATGAACACAAATAACGGTAGCTGCAATAAACTGCATATATAAAATTAACGGAAATTAACCGTTGTTTATTATTAACTATCCCGTATGCTCAAAAAGGTAAAACAAAACAAAAAAAACAACGAACTAACTATAACGCACTGTTTCGTCTTTCACATCCGGAGAGAGAGCCAGGCGAGTGAGCGAGCGAGCGAGAGCACGCGAAAATTAACATCACATACACACCGTTACCGTCGCAATTAAGTACTGAGAATAAATGCGAGTGCTTCGCGTAAAACGGTCGCCGCTAATGGTTCGCTGTGTGTTACCATCTATACCACTGGCGTCGTTCAGAGCAACATTCCTACCCAGCTAGCTATACATATTATCACGTACATACATCAGGCAAAAATACCGCAAGGAATAGTACCACGCGCTGAGCCTCTCGTTTGTCGTGCTAGTGCCAGCACCAGTTCCATTGATGCCAAACCAACCGATGATGACGACACGGTGGGGCTACAGGGCGTATACGCAACTAAATATACACACAAAAAGCAGTAGTACTGCATAGCTGAGGGACAGGCAGAGGCATTGAGGCCGAGTACACAGTTCTACACACAATCAGTGTCTGTGCATGCTTCTGACGTCTTGTGCTGTCACAAAAATCAAACAAAACAAAATTCACTACCACTTACAGAACTTTAGTGACACCCAAACCCCACGCACTGCCTAACACGTTACGCTAGAGCATGGCATACTCGCTGATACTGCTATAGCGCATTTGTGTCCTTTTTTTTGGCTAGATAATCTTAATCGTATGTGTGCTGAGAGCACACGATAAATTCTCTCTGTTTGGTGGAGCTATAGTGCCACAGCCAGCCCACAGTCAAGGAATGTTGGACACACACACTGATAGGCACCCTTTTTTGCACACTACTTGTGGCTGTGTGAGTGAATGCAAGACAAAGGTGGAGCTTTAATAGGGTTGATTTTGAAGAATATGGGTGGTGCTAGCACCCATTTTGTTGGGGTTTTTAGTTTATTTTCAAGTTTTACCAATTTCCCCTCTTATTTGAACTCTATATCTGTTCATTTATTGCTTTCGTACAAAATGGCGGATTAAATTAATTGAAAAATTTAAGAAAATATTAAATTTTTGACCCTCTTCTAATTGTTTACTAAACTACGCCACTGTTGTTTATCAAAATAATAAGGGATAAACAGGTTGAGTATGTACACAACACAACAAAACAAAGCAACAACAAAATATACCACACACCATCACCTTCGATATCCTAAAGAGAAATGAGACATATAACGACAACGAGAGCTAAATTCAGTGAGAGTCCTTTCATGGTTGTTTCGTTTTTGCCGGGTTTTACATTGCATGCTGTCAAAAGTTGGTTGTTGCTGGGTTGTATCGCAGTACTTTGAAAAAGGAATGAATTTATAAAAGAAAATGCTTCGTATTTTTTTGTTTCTTTTTCTTTTAGAATAAAGGCAGCAGTGTATAAAGCAGGAAGAGTTTTCTTTCTGCATTTTCTTTCGTTCGTTGTGGGCTTTTCCAATGACTGCTTAATTGAAAGTGAAATTTCACTTGCATTTGGGTGTGGGAGTGGTGTTATTGCAAATACAATAATTGTGACCTTTTGCTATTTTACTGGTTGATAAGTATAGGAATCTCATTTTAATTTTGGATAATTTTGCAAATAAGGATATCTAACCTTAAAATATTTTTACTTTATTTTATTTTTTATAGCGAAATAAACAATTATGTGGCTTTTTATGAAATACAAAAAATTGAACGTTGATGTAATTCTAATTAATGCAAATTTGTTTGATCTTTTCTTACGTGAGTTTTTCTACAGATCAACATATTAAATATTTTTGTTTGCCAACTGCATGGTAGCTCTTATGACTTTCCTAGAATTTCTAGAAATATTTAATAATGAAATAATAAAAATGGTCTATTGCGAGTTTTAACTAGAAATCGACTATACTTTTAAAATATTTTAAGCAAATGCTAATTTTTAAAACTAATTAAAAATTAGTACAAAGTGCCGAACAAATATTGCCTGACATAAAAAGAATTCAAATTGTTTTCTAGTTCTTACTGAAACCTAAGAAAAAAATCTTGAATAGGATGTATTTACTAAGCCAAAAAACATTTTTTTTAGAGCAAGCCCAATAGAAAATAAAACAAAGAGTTTATAACAATATGGCAGACGAACTTCAGGAAGTCAGTAATTTTAATAATATTAATAAAACTGCCCTAAATGCCAATACCAAATTGTTCAATTGAAAATAAATTACAAGTGACCTAAACTCCAGACATTGATGTATTTTGTCCATTATAGTGGGCTCTTCAGTAAATCTGTCATATCCTACAAAGATACAAATTTTGGTCGTTTTTTGTACAGTTCTATAGAAAAATCACTTTAAGAAGACTGTGAGTTTTATTATTCTAGGGGAATTTGTTTAAATTCGTGCACCTAGAAAATAAACATCGACCAATATTTGTGTCTTATTTTATTTATGACAGACTAACTGACGAGCACAATGTGACTATCATATCTGGGTGAAACAGATTAATGTCTGCAGTTGAGGTCACTTGTAAGCCTTAATTGTATATTTACTTGCTCCACTTAAAGCGGATCTAATTTTAATATTTAAATTTCTTCACCTTCATTATAAAGCCTATAGTACGCTGCTGATGCGAAACGAAACTTTCGTGTGGTTTCCAAAAAGATAACGAAATGCTAACGAAAACACAGCGGAAAAATATTCGGGGAGAGTTTCACAAATTGCAAATAAATAAAATAAAATTTAAAGAAAAAATCAAAGAAAAGCCATGCTGTAATGAAGAACAACAAATAAAAATCACGAACAAACCCAAATGTCATTTTTCCGCACACAATTAATGGTCCGGGCAGTAGATTCTGTGCGAAAAGAGAGTGGAGACTTGTGAAAACAATCTGGTATAATCTTCAATTTCGCTGGTCGAACAGCGATCCACAGAACGAAAACCACAACGAAATTTTTAGTTTATGATTTTGTCATATTATTTTTGTATGGGATTTTTCGTTTTGCATCAGCAGCGTACTAGGCTTAATACTAAATTGTAATCACTCGATAATCTTTCCAATTTATTAAACAAAATTAAATATCGATGCAAAATAAGTTGAGCTTTGGGATGATGCAGAATTGTTTCAACGTGCAACGAGATTCCAATGACAACCAAAATACAATACTATTTCAAAATTTATCAAAAAAGTGTAAGAAGAAAAAGACAAACAAAAACTAGAATATGAAAACAATTTCCAGGTGACAATCAGCTCAAAGAAGAAATTTCGAGTTTTAAGATAATACGACAACAGAAATTCAGTTATATTTCAGATGTTTTCAGAACAAACCAACTTCTATGTATGTCAAGCTGCCTCATTTCCTCAAATCGTTGTTGCAGCAGCTTTTAAATTAGCAAAAATTGAAGACGATGAACAGAAAGGTTCCCAAATATTTTTTAACATGAACTCTGCCGTTCTGAATATGGTAGCAAATTAAACAGTAGACACTACCATCAAGAAAATATATGAGGTGTTTGAAAACAGACTCATTAAGAGTACTGCAGATAGTGTTGCCGGTTTGACTGGTTTCATGTCATCCTCGGTTCAGGCTTAAACGGCTAAACACGATCACGATCAAACACGATTATTATTTTTGGTACTAACCCGGTGCGTGAGTCCGGGTGTCACCGATTATGTAAGTCAAATAGTCCATAGTTGAATTACATATATAAATATTATATATATTTCGAAAATGTCAGTTTTTGTATATTTTATGAAAGTTCCTAGTGTCAAAAGACTAACAGTACTGATTTTATTACATGAATATGCGATATTCTATTTTGTTTTTAATTTAAAAAAAAATATGTTTTCAAAACTGTTTTTTGTAATGCTCTACGCCAAAATTTGTATGGATTATTAACAGTGAAATAAATGAGCTAAGATTGATGGAATATCTTTGTTTAAATGTCAAAGAGCATATATAAAAAATTAAAACTAAACTATCAATAACACGATTTGAAAAATCTTAAGTTGAAAACCCCGGTGCGTGGGACCGGCTTCACCAATGTTGTAAGTCTATTTGACGTCACCGGTGGCGGGTTAAAGAGTTGGTGAAGTTTTCTATATCAATATTGGTTTTGCCAATTTTCAATGCCGAAGTAAAAAGAATTTTTAGTCAATTAAATTTGATCAAAACGAAACAAAATGCAGATGTTCTTAACTTGTTATCTTTTGACAATAAGAAATCATTTGCGCAATAAAAACTGTTGCAATAACTTTGGAATTCCTGCAGGAGTAAAAAAAAGTTATGCCTTATACAAAAATATAGATATAACCAATGAAATTGAATGTGATAGCTCGGATTTTGAAGATCTTTAACTTTATGTACCTTAACTTAAGTACCTATATGTACCTATTTTTATATAATAATAATTTATGAAATATTATTTATTTTAATTAACTCGTTGAATTGAAGTTGGAATACTTTATGTTTTGTTTTTTAATTAATAGAATGTATATATGTTATCATTAATATTTGGTGTTTTGATAATTGACTATTTTTTTGACTAGAAACAAAATTTTCAAATATTTGACTTTTTTTTGACTTGATTTGGAAGAGAGAAATAAAGTCAACAAGTCAGATTGGACTTTATTTGGAGGCACTGACTGCAGATAGTTCTTCCAAATTCTGTCAACCATGATCATGAAAGTCAGTCCTGCCGATTGGCGACTGACTTACGTGTCTTACTTTGACCACAGAATTGACGCCTGGTCTGGGTTTCATGTCAATCTAATCCAGGTCTCGTCTTGGTCTCTTTTTAGTCTCATCTCTTCTCGGCCCTGGTTCAGTCTATGAATACGGCCCAGGGCCGCCAGAGGTACGTCATTTTATCAGAGCTGAAGTTTTGTGTGTGAATTCATACTATGGTACGTAATAACGAATGGGTATTACAAATCTTGGATCCGGGTGCAATCCAGAGAAAATGTGTGTTAAAAGTGCATACAAATGTGTCAAAATTACGTCATTTTATCAAAGCTGATTTTTTGATATGTTCAAAAGGAAGATGTCACCAAATTTGTTTGACACTTGCCAGACACCTACATGGGTGCCTAACGGCAGCCAGACAACTTAAAAGTGTCAAAAATGGTGCAATTTTCGTTTTTATTTGTATGTATGTATAAGAAAAATATTTAATAATGTTTCCCAAACATCCAGACACCCACATGGGTGTTTACGGCAGCCAAACGCCCTAAAGATCAAATTATTAGGGCCATTTACGTTAGAATTATGAAAGTTACCTTTGATAATACAACAAATGATGATTTTTTTGAACTTAAAGGTGCTGGCTGTGGTAACGCCCCACTATAGGTGTCTGGCTGCTTGGGAAACATTGTTAAATAGTTCTCTTGACAACATATATAAAATCTGAATAGCACCGGGATCCAAGATTTGTAGTACTTAGGTACCCATTCGTTGTTACCAACCATGGTATAAATTCAAACACAAAATCTCAGCTTTAATAAAATGGCGTATGTCTGGGGGCCCTGGGCTCTTAGTCTAATAGCTTTCAAAATATAGTTTGTTCCCCATCTGTGAAGCGAAAAGCTGTCAAATGCCATTGAATTATGGCCTAGACTTTAATGGATTAAAATACATCCCACTAAGAATCCAAAATTGTTTGCTTTTTATATTTTGCTCCGGATTTCAGGGCAACCTTGTCGACTATTGGAATGAAATATTCTCCATACGTCAAAATAAACTTTGTCTCCCATATGACGGTGTTCACATTCTCCTGGCTCCTCAAAAATTTTTTGACTTTACCAAAGAAGACGGAAAAAAAATATCTGAATAGTAAGTCTAATGTGAACGACGACCATAGTTTGAATCTTATGCAGAAGAAAATACTTATTTTATTGAAATTGGAATTTTCAATTTATTAGCATGCCTTTTTGTTGTGCCGAGACAACCGATACCGACGAGACCCTCGGCCTCGGTGAATTTTGGTCCAAGTATAAAGTCTCGACCAGGATTCGTCTCGGATGCTTAAAAGGCATATACATACATATGTACATATACAATTTTTATTAAAAGCTCAATTTAATGTTTACAATGTATGGTTTTTACAATTGATTAATTCTTAGTCTAACATTTAATATCTGCGAGCACAAAAGGAACAAAAAAGAAGCTTCGTTAAGTTATTTTTTTATAAATTTTTAATAAAGCAGATTAAGCAGTGTCCACATTATGCCGATCTACATTGTCAATTGATATTGCCGATCAACATGCTAGTGTGTACGTGGTCAAGTGTATACTACTGTCATGTGTCCATGGAAACACTCATTTACGTACTCAATTTTCCAGGTCCATTTCATTTTAAATAACAATAAAAATAAGATCGCAAATGAAAACAAAACAGTACAAATCAAAATAAAAAAAAAATAAACCATCATTGGGCGCAGAAGGCGCATGCGCAATACAAATGCCAACTGTGTTGATAAACTTTACTTCTATCCATTTGAGTCGTGTTACATTCGGGTTGATCGGCTCTGTTGATCTACACTTCCACATCAACTAAACATTGTTGATCAGCACTGATATACACAAAGCAACACTGCTTAAGGTCTAACATTAGATTTTTCAAAATTATTGATTTTTCACGTCAGTTTGAGCAGTACTGACGGTCGTTGGTTGGTATCGTGATGGTTGGGTATGGAAGAGATACTTTAAAGGCAGCCCTAGTCTAAGCTATTTCCTAAAAAAAAAACACTCTTATTTGAACAAGGCTGAATATTTCTTAGAGGGGGTCGAATTTAGTTTTTTTTTTTTTGTTAAAACACCTAACTATCAGTTTGTTTGAAAAATAGAAAGTGCAAATGTCGAAGCACTTTATTTTGCAGAAATAAAACCTTTAAAATTCAGATATTTTGGTAGGTACTATGGTAAGTTATGATATGTAAAATAAAGTGACCTAGAATTTTGATCAATTTTCATATTAGAATAAAAGGAAAGACGAAAAAGTCTCACAATTATGACTTTATGTCCTAGCGGATACAGCCTAAACATCTGGATGAATTTTCTTATTCAAACGAAGTACCTTACATAACGGTTTATACAAATTTAAAAATAAAGAAATCAAATTCTTGATAAAAACAAGATAAATGAAGCTGATAATAAATCAACTGGTTGCTGAAATAATCATTTAACATGCAATAATGAGAATGTTGGTTCATTAATTTTTTAATATATTGAAAACTAAAAGTCCTAAAACCATTCGATTTTCAATAGTTGACTTAAAATTGAGAAAACAATAAATTTTGTAAACAGAAATAGTACTTAATTACGTAAAATTTTCCAAAAAATTATTTTTAAATTTCGTTAGGTATGTATTTTTTGTTTTTTTTTTTTTAATTAAATTTCTAACTAAAAAAACCCTATTTGAGAATAAATAAAAGGAGGAATTTTGTGTCTTACAAAACGGTATAACAACCAAAAAAGCCCAATCATAATTATTCTATAACGCGTTGTAAGTTTTACCGTTGTTATTATTATTTTTTTCTGATTAAAAAACAGAGAAAAAAAAGTCATTTCTTTAGAAAATTCCTGCTCCTGCTTAAACCTAAACCTACACGCTCTAGCTTTTTGTCTCACCTTAAATTTTTAAATATTGTTCGCATAATTTATATTTGAGAGCATTAAGTCCTATGTTATTCGCACACTCCATTAAATGTATATTCTCAGTTAAAAATGGGAAATTAATAAAATTTGTGTGAACATTTCAAAAAAATCCCTTTATAAATGGCGAGCTTAAACTAAATGAAGATTGAATAAATTAGGCCTAAGTTGTGTATAACAGTCGAGTCGTGCATTTTTTTCTTAACATGTATTCGAAAAAATTAGCCAATTGGGCATTCCACCGACTCCACCCATTGATGAGATGCAGAAACGCACTAAGCCAGAAGACGAAAATACTTATGTACAAGCAGCTCTTGCGCCTGTCATCAGTTATTCCTTTCCAATCTGGTTCTCCATCTCGAAGACGGCCATGAAGGAACTTCAAATATTCGAAAGAAATTTACTTCGGATCTGTACCGGACTGCATTTCGACCCCCAGCGAATGAGACATCACAGCAATGAGTGTCTGTACACAGAGGCGAACATCATCCCCCTGGACCGGTACCTACTCCTACAAGGAAAGAAGCTTGTAGGACACACCAACAATCACCCAAATCAACTAATAAAAAGGATGGCCACCGAACAACGACAAACTGAGCCGAGATACCTCAGGAGTCAGTACGATGGACATCCTGGACGACAACATCATCACAGACAACGAGCAAGCAGTTTCGTTCTACGCTGAAACTGGGTCAGCATATCACCGTGGCTAAACGCCAACCCAGCTCCCCACCAAAACCAGAACTTGACAACCGAGACGGAACACCCCGAGGACAATTAAGTCAACCGCCTTTTAGATTAATTTTTTGACATGTATTTTATATTTTATAATCCTTTAAATTTAAGACATAGTATAAAATTTGGCCCCCTATATGCCAATAAATGTGTAATATCATCGTATATAACTAGTTATAAGTCAAATTGTAAACATCGTTGCTAATGCTAATGCTAATGCTAATGCTAATGCTAATGCTAATGCTAATGCTAATGCTAATGCTAATGCTAATGCTAATGCTAATGCTAATGCTAATGCTAATGCTAATGCTAATGCTAATGCTAATGCTAATGCTAATGCTAATGCTAATGCTAATGCTAATGCTAATGCTAATGCTAATGATAATGCTAATGCTAATGCTAATGCTAATGCTAATGCTAATGCTAATGCTAATGCTAATGCTAATGCTAATGCTAATGCTAATGCTAATGCTAATGCTAATGCTAATGCTAATGCTAATGCTAATGCTAATGCTAATGCTAATGCTAATGCTAATGCTAATGCTAATGCTAATGCTAATGCTAATGCTAATGCTAATGCTAATGCTAATGCTAATGCTAATGCTAATGCTAATGCTAATGCTAATGCTAATGCTAATGCTAATGCTAATGCTAATGCTAATGCTAATGCTAATGCTAATGCTAATGCTAATGCTAATGCTAATGCTAATGCTAATGCTAATGCTAATGCTTATGCTAATGCTAATGCTAATGCTAATGCTAATGCTAATGCTAATGCTAATGCTAATGCTAATGCTAATGCTAATGCTAATGCTAATGCTAATGCTAATGCTAATGCTAATGCTAATGCTAATGCTAATGCTAATGCTAATGCTAATGCTAATGCTAATGCTAATGCTAATGCTAATGCTAATGCTAATGCTAATGCTAATGCTAATGCTAATGCTAATGCTAATGCTAATGCTAATGCTAATGCTAATGCTAATGCTAATGCTAATGCTAATGCTAATGCTAATGCTAATGCTAATGCTAATGCTAATGCTAATGCTAATGCTAATGCTAATGCTAATGCTAATGCTAATGCTAATGCTAATGCTAATGCTAATGCTAATGCTAATGCTAATGCTAATGCTAATGCTAATGCTAATGCTAATGCTTATGCTAATGCTAATGCTAATGCTAATGCTAATGCTAATGCTAATGCTAATGCTAATGCTAATGCTAATGCTAATGCTAATGCTAATGCTAATGCTAATGCTAATGCTAATGCTAATGCTAATGCTAATGCTAATGCTAATGCTAATGCTAATGCTAATGCTAATGCTAATGCTAATGCTAATGCTAATGCTAATGCTAATGCTAATGCTAATGCTAATGCTAATGCTAATGCTAATGCTAATGCTAATGCTAATGCTAATGCTAATGCTAATGCTAATGCTAATGCTAATGCTAATGCTAATGCTAATGCTAATGCTAATGCTAATGCTAATGCTAATGCTAATGCTAATGCTAATGCTAATGCTAATGCTAATGCTAATGCTAATGCTAATGCTAATGCTAATGCTAATGCTAATGCTAATGCTAATGCTAATGCTAATGCTAATGCTAATGCTAATGCTAATGCTAATGCTAATGCTAATGCTAATGCTAATGCTAATGCTAATGCTAATGCTAATGCTAATGCTAATGCTAATGCTAATGCTAATGCTAATGCTAATGCTAATGCTAATGCTAATGCTAATGCTAATGCTAATGCTAATGCAATGCTAATGCTAATGCTAATGCTAATGCTAATGCTAATGCTAATGCTAATGCTAATGCTAATGCTAATGCTAATGCTAATGCTAATGCTAATGCTAATGCTAATGCTAATGCTAATGCTAATGCTAATGCTAATGCTAATGCTAATGCTAATGCTAATGCTAATGCTAATGCTAATGCTAATGCTAATGCTAATGCTAATGCTAATGCTAATGCTAATGCTAATGCTAATGCTAATGCTAATGCTAATGCTAATGCTAATGCTAATGCTAATGCTAATGCTAATGCTAATGCTAATGCTAATGCTAATGCTAATGCTAATGCTAATGCTAATGCTAATGCTAATGCTAATGCTAATTGCTAATGCTAATGCTAATGCTAATGCTAATGCTAATGCTAATGCTAATGCTAATGCTAATGCTAATGCTAATGCTAATGCTAATGCTAATGCTAATGCTAATGCTAATGCTAATGCTAATGCTAATGCTAATGCTAATGCTAATGCTAATGCTAATGCTAATGCTAATGCTAATGCTAATGCTAATGCTAATGCTAATGCTAATGCTAATGCTAATGCTAATGCTAATGCTAATGCTAATGCTAATGCTAATGCTAATGCTAATGCTAATGCTAATGCTAATGCTAATGCTAATGCTAATGCTAATGCTAATGCTAATGCTAATGCTAATGCTAATGCTAATGCTAATGCTAATGCTAATGCTAATGCTAATGCTAATGCTAATGCTAATGCTAATGCTAATGCTAATGCTAATGCTAATGCTAATGCTAATGCTAATGCTAATGCTAATGCTAATGCTAATGCTAATGCTAATGCTAATGCTAATGCTAATGCTAATTGCTAATGCTAATGCTAATGCTAATGCTAATGCTAATGCTAATGCTAATGCTAATGCTAATGCTAATGCTAATGCTAATGCTAATGCTAATGCTAATGCTAATGCTAATGCTAATGCTAATGCTAATGCTAATGCTAATGATAATGCTAATGCTAATGCTAATGCTAATGCTAATGCTAATGCTAATGCTAATGCTAATGCTAATGCTAATGCTAATGCTAATGCTAATGCTAATGCTAATGCTAATGCTAATGCTAATGCTAATGCTAATGCTAATGCTAATGCTAATGCTAATGCTAATGCTAATGCTAATGCTAATGCTAATGCTAATGCTAATGCTAATGCTAATGCTAATGCTAATGCTAATGTATTCGAAAAACTGTTTTAGAAAAATTTACAACTGAAGTAAAGAAATCAGCACAACAGTAATTTTAAGTATATAATTAAAACAAATTACACAAAAATGTAAGTTGGTCGAAATGGTTCTGTGTCAAACTGTAATCCCACTGGGTGAGGTAGGTACATACTTAACCTATTTCGCATGATGAAACATAACTTATGAAAAACACAGATTCATCGTAGAAATAAACAACATATAAACCTTCCTATGTAATCACTCTTAAAACTTGACTCCGATGTATGCTACTCGTAATTCTTTCAGTTTGATATGAAAGGCCTTTAAGGAATCAAAAGGGAGAAGCCAAGAGCAGTTTAATTCAAAGGATATTTATGCTTTTTAATGAATACACCCGAAGCTCTTAAACAGCGAAATCAAACAGAAATTACAAATAAGTCTATGGCCTCATAATTTTGGGATCAAAAGCTGCTAGTAGGTACCTACTTCACACACACACAAAATAAAAAACAAGAAAAACTCTATGAATAAAAAAAAAAATTCATGTTAATCTATTTTTCTGCTCACTACTTTGGAAAATATCCTTAATTAAAATATGCTAAACACATTCACTACACAATCACCTCCACCGCATCTTCCCAGTTTTCCCAGCAGTGTAATCCACAATGTCAACAAAAACTCAAAGAACTACGACAACTACGAGTACCTATATACCTACATCCTTTTTTTCCAAGGCAAGAACCATCATCATCCTTATAGATAAAGGGTTTAGGTTTAGACTTTAGATTATACAAACGCTGCTATGGTAGGTAGTGATGTTGTATAGTGCACAAAATTATGCAAATGCTGTCTTTCGTAAATATTTATCCAACTCACAGAGGTGTCTACGGAAATTTAAGATAAAGGCGACCGTGAAATGGATGAGTCTCTCTGATGCTATTCCGCACTTCCCCAGCCCCAGCACAATCTTGGCCTAGCATGGCCTGGCCTTACTGTAGTGGCAATTTCATCATCATCATCGTCTGGGCTGCGGGAGTTCTTTAAACAATTTAAAATTCAAAACAACAGCAACAACGAAAAAAATTAAGCAAAAACAAGATGAGTGGAATGAACTGGGTATACAAGTTGACAGATGCTGGCTCTGGCAACAAAGATTTGCACAGTCACATGATGGCCATCTGGATAAGGGCTAAGGCAGTCATTGGAACGTGAGGATGTCGGCAACGGACGCGGTAATTCATTCAAGCACGATAGCGCAGCGCACAGAGAGTCCAATCCTGATGATTGGATGTTGGATCCCCCAAGAAACTGGAAACTTAAAAGAACCCACCATGTCTGAACGTCTGAGACTTGTAAATACCAACAAACAAAAGGACTCATGAGAAATCGTTAATTAGAATGCAGACTAAATTTAATTTATGCAGACAAAGTAAACTCTGTAATTATCCTTCGATTTTAATTTTTTTTTCTGCAATACCCACTTGAAATAAAATCAACAAAAAAATTAAAAAAACAAAATTAACATCAACTCAAGGGGTAAATGATTTTGTTTTCATTTTATAATATTAAAATACCAGGCAACACCCTATCCATCAAAGTCCCGGCGGAACGGAACACAACACACACGGTGCACGACAATTAACGGTCGCCGTTGCAAGTGGCACAATGTGCTGTCAGTTGGCCAATGTATTTTTAATGTTTAATTACTTGACAATGTAATTAAAATATGGGTATACATGAAAATACCATATATAATATACCGATCGACCCAGCCCGACCCGGCCAAGCCATCAGGTTCAGGACAAACCTATCAGCGAGCCTATCACACTGCTATTATAATCCGACCTACCTATCCTACAATGTTGTATATACAACACACCTCTAGAATGGCGAATGTTTACTTATACAATGGCTCTCTGACAAATAATGTGGGGCCTGATATGAAGGAATGCATGGGGGTATATTACGATTCGACGGACATTCAAGGACATCGGGTAGTTTTAATTAAAATGATGTTTACTTTGCGGAGGAATATGTTCATTCGAATAATTTTAATGTCCTCATTTTGTGTTCTGTCTTGCGTGGTGTCATGTTGTTTTTTCTTTTGTTTTTGTTGTTATTTTTTTGTATTTTTAGTTCAAGCAGAGAGCAACAACAAAAAAATAATGTCCTCTAAAGATTTATGGTAACATTTAATAAACGTTTTGAAATGCAATTTAAAAATTGCTTGCAAATGTGTTTAATAATATTGCGAACAATTATAAACCAAAAAAAAAACAAAAAAAACCTTCGTAAATGAAATTAAAATAAATGAAAATAACGAACATACCTTGTGGCAATTTTGATTTAATAACAGAAAATTGTAAAATATATAATTTAAAGATGTGATGGTCTATAAGAGTTGAAATTAAATCCAAACCAGTGGTCGACGATTAAAAAACGTAAATTAAAGTTTCATTTATTTGTTTTTTTATTTTTTTCTGAAATTGGAAATGAAGTTGGTATTTTGATGCTTTATTTGATAAATTAACTCTTAAATCCTTAAATAGCAAATTTATATTTTTAACATTAATCAGTCAAAAATTTCAACACAATTTTTAATGACTTTATCATATAAATAAAGTGGAAGGATTTTAAAATAAACTTCCATATTGACCGGATTATCTTTCAGTTATTTTGTATGAGTTATCGCCAATTTATCTTTAATTAGATTGCAGCGTTAGTTGAGATGAGACTGAAGCTATTTTTTGCTTATGTTGAAAATTAAACCAAGCATATCTGATGGAGTCTGGTCGTAAACAATAAAGGAGAATGGGCAAAAATATATGGGACTTTGTATACCTAGTGCCCAGAAACGAGACCTATAAAAATTATTAGGTACTATGAAGTGTACCAAAGTAAGAGTATTTTTTTTCGTTGGCTAAAATAAGCGACCAAAAAATAAGAAAAACACTTTTCATATTCGAATAAACACTGGTAGATGGTCAAAGGCCGAACCATAAAGACTTAAGCAAAATGATTTCATATTATATACTCGTACATTGTGTATACAAAATTTGTTTAATCTGATAAAATAAAGAGTCAACTTAAACTAAACTAACTATCGGGTTTTTCAATAAGAGCGCTACAAAAGTTTTTTTAAATTAAACAAAAACGGTTTTGAATATCAATAAAATTCTTTATTTCTGTGAAAGTACGTTTGATGCCATTATGTATGAATTTCGATTTCTTTTGCATGGCCACCACGGGCACCCTTGCAGAAGTCCAGACGCTATACCCAATTTTCGACGGTTTTCAAGCATAAATCGGCCGATACTGCTGCAATTTCACGTTCGATATTCGTACGAAGTTCATCAATCGTCGCTGGCGTGTTGGCAAAGACCATAGACTTGACGTAGCCCCACAGAAAATAGTCTTAAGGCGTCAAATCGCACGACCGAGGCAGCCAAGCGACTGGACCATTTCGTGAGATAACACGTTCTCCAAACTTGGTTTCCAATAAATTGATTGTGACATTCGCTGTGTGGCTTGTGGATTCGCCCTGTTGGAACCACATGTCCTCCAAGTCCATATCATCCAATTGAGGCCAAAAATATTCGGTTATCATTGAACGGTAGCGATCCCCATTCACAGTAACGTCCCGGTCTTGATCATCACGGAAGAAGTACGGCCCAACGATGCCGCCGGCCCATAAACAATGATGCAGTGATGACTCATGGAGTACGTGTTAATTGCTGCCTGACCAATACCGCATATTTTGTTTACTGACGAAGCCATTCAGCCAGAAATGAGCCTCATCGCTGAAGATGATTTTTCGATGAAAATCCGAATCATTTTCAAGTTGTTGCTCAGCCCAATTCACGAACATACGACGCTTCTGGTGGTCAAGCGGCTTCAGTTCTTGCGTCAATTTAATCTTTTCGCAAAATTCGCCACAACGACGTCACAGAGATGCCCAACGCTTGAGAACGACGTGTGAGAGACACATTTGGGCTTTCTGCAACTGAAGCCTCAGCGGCGGCAATATTCTCGACACTACGGGAACTTCTTTATCTTACTGGCACGAGAACATTTTGTACTGTGCCTGTGGATTCAAATTCGTCCACTAGACCTCAATTGCTGATCTGCTAGCACGGTTATGACGACCATAAATTGGACGTTGCGCTCTTAACGTTGAGGTCACTGACTCCGAATTTCAGTAGTAAATTTTAATAATTTCGACTCGTTGTTGGCTCGTATATCTTTTCACCATGAAATGGTACTGAAGAGAAATGTAAAAAGAGCGTCAAGAAATATGGCGTTGTTTGCTGTCCCTGTTGCTCTACTTTTGTAGAGTCCCTGTTGAAAAACCCTTTATACTATAAACTATTGGAATAAACATATATTTTGTAATTTACTGCCTAGTTCAGTTCAGTGCCTATATTCAAAAATGGTGCTCTTGAACTAAGTTTTCCAATGTTGTATATCTCAACTGTGGGCACTAAAAGCACAATTATTCACGCCCCTTATTTTAGCGGAATTTTGTACAACAAAAAAACCGTGCGAGCAACAAAATCGCGGTTTGTGCAGTTGATCTAGTTTAGAGAAGCTTCAAGTTATGGCAAACAAAAATGTGATTTTCTTAATTTTTTTTAGATTTAAGGTCAATTTTTTGCTAGCTTTTGCCAGCGGAAACTTAGATATTAAATAAACCGTTAGAGCTACAAATTTGAGGTTTAGGCCAGCAATCAGCATTTCAAAAGCTACAAATTCTGGCAAAAGAAACAAATTTAAAATCTCATTTTTTTAGATTTAGTCCGCCAGCTGCAGCAGACCGGAAGTGCACTTTTTAAACTTTAAATTCAAATAAAAGAGATAAGAAATACATTTTTGGGTAACAAATTAGCATTTAAAAAGCTACAATTTTGGACATCAAAAAAATTGTTATTTTCGAATGTTCGTCCGCTAACTTCAGACTTATTTTAGCGGAAATTTGATTATTTAAAAAACTATTATAGGTACAGAATTTATTTTTTCAGAACTTAAGAGCATTAAAAAAGCTACAAATTTGGGTACCAGTTTTTCTTCAAAATTCTTATTATTTTGGATTTGGTCCGCTAACTTCAGACTTATTTTAGCGGATTTTTCAATAACTCAAAAACTAAGAGAGCAACAAATTTTTGAACTGACCAACAAAATTCGCATTTAATAAGATACAAAATATGATATAAACTTTTTTCGATTCCGCCACAAAGTATCCGCCAAAATAAGGGAAATCAATTATTCCCATTCATTAAAATTCGCTAAATCGAATAAAAAGTAGAATTTTCATACTCTTTAGCGAATTATTCCCCACCCATTATTCGCTTTTATTGGTCATTGGTAAAAATGTTCCTCTATTTTGGGATCTATTCAGTTCATTGAAAGTGACCAATACTTTCTATCAATGGAACATTATTGCAATTAACTTTTGCTCTGATTGCAATCTTTGTTGCCTTATACTGCCTAAGCCCAATGGTTTACAACTTTCTGTACACACAAAAAAAATATATGTACTAGGGCTAAGCTTTCCATCGATATATATTCCATTCGTTGCGCAAACCCCAAATTTGTATCTCTAACGGTTTATTTAATATTTAAGTTTTCGCTGGCAAAAGTTACGAAAAGATGTACCTTTTA
The DNA here is from genome assembly GCA_949320155.1 of Melangyna quadrimaculata. Classification (NCBI taxonomy): domain Eukaryota; kingdom Metazoa; phylum Arthropoda; class Insecta; order Diptera; family Syrphidae; genus Melangyna; species Melangyna quadrimaculata. The sequence goes on from OX439483.1 coordinate 447,190,738, forward strand.
AAATCTTTAAGAAATCAAAATTAAAAAAAAAATTTGGCACAGTTTGAAGCTTTGATTTTTTAAATGTTTTTTGTTTTAGATTTTAGAAGGACCATTGTTTGGTTACTTTTGCCAGCGAAAACTTAAATATTAAATAAAACGTTAGAGCTACAAATTTAAAGCTTATGTCACCAATTAGCATTTCAGAAGTTACAAGTTGTTGCAAAAGAAAAATAAATTAAATGTCATTTTTTAGATTTTTTCCGCCAGCTTCAGCGGAAGTGAACTTTTTAAACATAAAATTCAAATAAAATCTAAGCCTTAAAAGCTAAAAAAATAATTTTTTCGCAACAAATTAACTTTTCAAAAGGTACAATATTAGACATAAAAAAAAATATTATTTTCGAATGTTCGTCCGCCATCTTCAGACTTATTTAAGCGGGAATTTGAATATTTAAAATAGTATTTTAGGTACCAGAATTGATTTTGTTCACAACTGAAGAGCATTTAAAAAGTTACAAATTTGGGTGCTAAATTTACTTTAAAATTCTCATTATTTTTAATTTCGTCCGCTAACTTCAGACTTATTTTAGCGGAATTTTCAATAACTTATGACCTAAGCGAACTAAAAATTTTTGGTTTGCGCAACAAATTAGCATTTAATTAGTTACAAAAATAGATATCAATTTTTTCGATTCCGCCACAAAGTGTCCGCCAAAATAAGGGACGTAAAATGAACGCCGATTAGATGGCATTAAAGTTGTTTTTGTAGCTTAAAAGCGTAATGCAGCTCTACACGGTGTATAGGTATAGTTATATTTCGATAAAATATGTGTGTATATTGTTAACGTAAAAATAATAAAAACATGTTTAAATATCAATAAAGAGTTTTTTTGATTTAATACAAACAAATTGTATTGCTTTTCTTAATAAAATAATTATTTGGATATATTAAAAAAAAAACATTTTTCATTCAATTTTTTCTCTTTTAAAATCGCTACAAAAGTGACTTTAAAAATAAAATAAATATTATAATGACACTTTACGATATTTAAGGTTTCCAAGTATGTGCACAAAAATTTGCGCCAGCGTAAATGTCTAATTTTGACCACATCTACATTAGCTGTCATGCCAAACCTATCACACCGATTTGAATAGGGTTTCAATATTTCATTTTGTAATTCCCTAGAGTATCTGAGTCCACATTTATAGAAGAATTGGACCATTTTCTAATTGTCAGTTTAGCGCTTCAAAACTACTCTGTTTTTTACAGCTTTTTTCTGACGTCAACGCTGTATAGCAACAAAAATATAACACCAGAACGATTTATATAAATGTCATCTTGTGGAGAATTTTGTAACAAACAAATTTTGACTCAATGTTTTTTTCCTCAGATGCATGTTTCCAAAGTTATATAGGAAAAGAACAAAAAACAGGGAGTCAATAATGCACTTTCTTGCACGTTTTGATTTTTCCTGCAAATAGCACACCTTTTTAAGCAAGAGCAACCTCATATTCTCTTTGTTTCTATTATTTCTGATAAAATACCACAAAAATCTAAGATACTATATGTTACATTGATGCCAAAATGTAATAATTAGCCTGTAATACTAGGGAATCATATAAAAATACTCCACACAAAATTTGAAGCGAATCAGTCTAGTTGTTAAGGCTTCACGCTCGATATGACCTTTAAGACGCACAGAAGCACAGATGCACAGACACACAGACGCATAGACACACAGCTGCACATATGCACTTTAGCACTGTTGGTTATATTTGTTTTTACTCTGCCGATCACTGAAAATATTTTAAGAAATAAAACTTAAAATCTAGCAAAAATAGTTTTTTCCTTCAATTATCAAACAACCACTGTTTGTGGAGATGAAGCGCAAATGGATTAAAGTTTAACGCATGCATGGAACAGAATAATTATCAACAAGGTTCAGTAATTATAAAGATCAATGACGTTTTTGCTTACAAGCAAAAATGCTGGGTCACTGTGGCGTATGTGGAACATTTTATTAATATGAAATTGCAATTTGTTTCTATTACTTTATTATAAGCCGGCAACTTAATGAAAACCTGAAATTACCATTAGGGAAGAAAATAGTCCTATCGGATGGTTTGATTGTAGATTGAAGTGCAAACATTACTTTTTTTGATCATTCACACGACACTTTTTTTATTTATTTTTTAGAACCAGAAAATAATCTGCCATACATTTATAGTACAGTATAACTTTCTTGTTTGTATGGAAGGGGCCGTTTGCGTCAAATCTGATAATCCTAATTTTTTTGCTAAGTTATTCAGAATATTGGCCTAATAAATAACCTAGGTTTCCGGCGACCAATTCATGGGCAAAAATTAGAAAAGAAAAACAAATTTGTACGCTTTTTTTAGTTGTTGGCGATGTAAGTCCTAAGGAACTAATTTGAAGTAAAAACATTGTTCAACGATTTAAAAATAACTTAATTTACTTCAAATTGAGCTCAGAATCATATCTGTAGACCCAATAAATTCCAAAATACAGCGTTTCAAAATTTACCAATACAAAATTTAATATAACAAGTAGTGTTATCAAACAGTATAATGGAAATTAAAGAATATTTGACATAAATGCACCAAATGATAATAATAAAAGGGCTCTGTATACCCCTGTTAAGATGGGAGGGACAGTTTGAATAACAATGGTAATAGGTATATTATGTTTGTTGTTTTGCTGAACTCTTATTATTTATTTATTTTTATTCCTTATTTTGCTTTCTTAAGAAAGCAAAACAAGGAATAAAAATAAACAATGGTAATACCTATAATATTCTACCAAATATAACTTTTTTTAAACCCAGAAACCCATCATATTATTTTCTTTTTAAATAAAGTTATTTTAATATATAGTTTTTGAAAAATTAATTGTCCAACTCAGAATTAAAAAAAAAAATATTCTACTATTTACTTAGTAGAAATAAGATATTTGGAGCAAATTTTCTTTTCAATATTTTTAATTTGGAAATTAATTTAAAAAAAAAATATCAATTAAAATATTTTTTTTTTAATTCAAGAAATAGTCGGGGAGGACTGCTAAAGGATGACCTACCCCCAACACAAAAATTGACCTTTAATCGGTGGCAACCCTTTGAAGGGCCCACTAGTTTTTAGGCACCCCATGCGCAAACTGTTTGTTTTGACACTATTTAAAAAACCTCCTGAACAACAGCAAGGAATCAAAACTGACGTAAACTATGGCAATCAGGCCAGTGATTGGATAGCGGTGGACTGGTCATTTCGTAAAGCAACTCGCGTGTTCGTTTTCAAATGCAATTTCTTCGCATATCGCCATAAAGTCGACCGACGCCTTCGGCCAAATGTTCAATTCCTCTACAGAGTTTGACGAAAATCACCTACAGCAAAATTATTGTACCACCAAGTACTATTATCATATTTCGTAAGATCTTGCAACGGGCAAATCAACGTTTTGAATGTGCTTTTGTGAGCCATAGTGTACTCGTCCCAGATGATAATCTCACATTTCAGGAATATCGAGCCCAAATTAAGCTCAAAATCGTGAAAGACAAACTATATATTGGACAATTGTTTCCCTGTTTTTTGATTGCTTTTTAAAATTACTTATCGTTACTCAAAATTTTTGTTTGGCCTTATGGCTATATAGAAAAATATGAGTGTTTTTTATAATACAAATTCTATATACTACTGAAATACATCAGCCAAGTAGAAGACTTAGCATTATTTAATTGGACTTGTTGAATTATTGATTCAATATAGCTTTTAACGGCCTTTAGTCCATAAAAATTGGCGTTTCGTCCCGGCGTTCTCACTTGGACTCTTCAGTTGACAGTGAGGGCCTTGTCAAGACGCAATTTTTATTAAGTTCAGTCCAGCTTACATCAATTTTACAGCGAAAATCGAATGTGAACTATATCCAACCCAATTAGAATTTCTAATCAAGAATTGTTGGAAATTTTGTTACCCGTGGCCTGGCATTGTTAACATATGAGTGTTTTTTATAATACAAATTCTATATACTACTGAAATACATCAGCCAAGTAGAAGACTTAGCATTATTTAATTGGACTTGTTGAATTATTGATTCAATATAGCTTTTAACGGCCTTTAGTCCATAAAAATTGGCGTTTCGTCCCGGCGTTCTCACTTGGACTCTTCAGTTGACAGTGAGGGCCTTGTCAAGACGCAATTTTTATTAAGTTCAGTCCAGCTTACATCAATTTTACAGCGAAAATCGAATGTGAACTATATCCAACCCAATTAGAATTTCTAATCAAGAATTGTTGGAAATTTTGTTACCCGTGGCCTGGCATTGTTAACATATGAGTGTTTTTTATAATACAAATTCTATATACTACTGAAATACATCAGCCAAGTAGAAGACTTAGCACTATTTAATTGGACTTGTTGAATTATTGATTCAATATAGCTTTTAACGGCCTTTAGTCCATAAAAATTGGCGTTTCGTCCCGGCGTTCTCACTTGGACTCTTCAGTTGACAGTGAGGGCCTTGTCAAGACGCAATTTTTATTAAGTTCAGTCCAGCTTACATCAATTTTACAGCGAAAATCGAATGTGAACAGTCCAAGTGAGAACGCCGGGACGAAACGCCAATTTTTATGGATTAAAGGCCGTTAAAGGCTATATTGAATCAATAATTCAACAAGTCCAATTAAATAATGCTAAGTCTTCTACTTGGCTGATGTATTTCAGTAGTATATAGAATTTGTATTATAAAAAACACTCATATGTTAACAATGCCAGGCCACGGGTAACAAAATTTCCAACAATTCTTGATTAGAAATTCTAATTGGGTTGGATATAGTTCACATTCGATTTTCGCTGTAAAATTGATGTAAGCTGGACTGAACTTAATAAAAATTGCGTCTTGACAAGGCCCTCACTGTCAACTGAAGAGTCCAAGTGAGAACGCCGGGACGAAACGCCAATTTTTATGGACTAAAGGCCGTTAAAAGCTATATTGAATCAATAATTCAACAAGTCCAATTAAATAATGCTAAGTCTTCTACTTGGCTGATGTATTTCAGTAGTATATAGAATTTGTATTATAAAAAACACTCATATGTTAACAATGCCAGGCCACGGGTAACAAAATTTCCAACAATTCTTGATTAGAAATTCTAATTGGGTTGGATATAGTTCACATTCGATTTTCGCTGTAAAATTGATGTAAGCTGGACTGAACTTAATAAAAATTGCGTCTTGACAAGGCCCTCACTGTCAACTGAAGAGTCCAAGTGAGAACGCCGGGACGAAACGCCAATTTTTATGGACTAAAGGCCGTTAAAAGCTATATTGAATCAATAATTCAACAAGTCCAATTAAATAATGCTAAGTCTTCTACTTGGCTGATGTATTTCAGTAGTATATAGAATTTGTATTATAAAAAACACTCATATGTTAACAATGCCAGGCCACGGGTAACAAAATTTCCAACAATTCTTGATTAGAAATTCTAATTGGGTTGGATATAGTTCACATTCGATTTTCGCTGTAAAATTGATGTAAGCTGGACTGAACTTAATAAAAATTGCGTCTTGACAAGGCCCTCACTGTCAACTGAAGAGTCCAAGTGAGAACGCCGGGACGAAACGCCAATTTTTATGGACTAAAGGCCGTTAAAAGCTATATTGAATCTATATAGAAAAAAAGCATAATATAAAATTTATGTCAAATATTTCCCAAATGACATAGTTGCAAAGTTATAAACAGAAATATCAAAAAATGGGTGTGAATTTAGTGTTTTTTCCATTTTCAGATTTTTCCTGTGCTGCCAGTACAATTTGTTCTCATTCTGGAGATTTGACTTCAGACTACTTTTGTAAGTCCAAACAACATATAAATTAACAATTCAAAATTTTATTTTAATTACGTATTGAACAAATGTTTGTATTCGATGCAATTTTACCCTATATGACAATAATTGATTTTGTGTTAAAAACAAGAGGTTTAAATGAAAACTAACACTACGATGATGGAGAAAATCAAAAAAGTTATTTTCGTTTTTCTTGTATTTTTTTAACGTTAACAAGCAACTGCTAGACTTATTGAAGTTTTCTAAGGTATTCTCATGAATAATGAAACTATTCGTGTTCAATTTTCATTCATCTACACATCCTCCCTCCCCTGTCTCTTCATCTGTTCAAGTATACTCAACATCAAAGAGATTAACAAATAACTAATTGCATATCTGTTTTTTATAAAAAAAGACAGTTTTCATAAAGAAAGCATAACGAGGCATCTCATCTGGAGCTGCTGCTGCTGCTAGAGCTAGGATTAGCAAACAACGAGCAATTCAACCACAATATACACATGAAGATGCCGACCTCCATGCAAAGAATCAACAGAATCGGGCCACCTACACGTCGACTATGGCATTAATTCCCAATGGCAATTAGTGAAAAATAAACAAAACAAAAGAGAAATAACCAAGGCAAGTTTATTTTCCGCTAGAAAATATTCAACTGGGGGATGCATTCTGGAGAGATTCATATATAAAGAGTGAAGGCAAAAAAAAATTGAAAATAATAAAAACACGAACAAAAAATATCAAAAAAAAAATGTAGAAAAGTACACCCCTGGCCTTAAAACAATAGCGGATGAATGCAATTGGTTCGGTACACTATATTCAAAATAATGCCCGCATCTGGCAGCCGCCACAATGGATCGTTGTCCTCGCGCTCCTTTCGTTTGGAGCTTTATTTGCTTATAGCCAGCAGAAGCGAAATAAGAATCAACTTGATATATCCTTTCTACCCCGAACAAAACGCTCAACGTAGTAGTATTTCATATTCTGAATCCGTTGAGGTGTGGTGCATATGTTTGGCGGATGAAAAGTAAACAATTGATGCCAACCGAAATATGAGAACCATCAGAGGAGGAAAAAATATGTAGATGTGTATAGTATATGTTGGAAAACCATCATCATAACCACCATCACCAGCGACAACGACGACTAACAGCAAATAGCAAATAATGCCAAAAGCTAAACAAAACAAAAACAGTACCAATAAACCAGCATCACCAACACCGCAAAATGGTCCAGATAAAGGTTGCCAGGTTCTAAAGAATTTTATAAGCACAAATACCTACTGACTCTTTGGGATTTGAAACATTGGATCATTTTCTGATTTTTCACGCTACAGCTTTCTGTCAGGTGAATCACCCTAATGGAGACAGATATCGTCAAAACGATGATCTTTCGTTCAATCGAACAATCTTAGTCTTCGTCTTCGCAAGCAGGTTATTATCAAATCGAGGAAACCGAACAACTTTCAGTTCTCGGTATGTGACCATCTCCTGTGGAATGACCACATATATTTTGCCAAAATGCTAAAAGCTTAGGTTTTCTCCAAGAAATGCAAGAAATTCGTATCCCCTTCTGATCTGGCTGTGATCTACAAAGCCTTTATTCGTCCAAGACTCGATAACAATTCCCATATCTGGGCAGGTGCACCATCAACCCACTTGAGTATATACAGAATACAAAAGATAGCTTTAAAAATGATAGGCGAAACACTTCCAACGGAAACAATTACATCTCTCAAACACCGCCGTAATATTTCATGTCTTTCTCTATTAATTTCACCGCTATTTTTATAGTGAAATAGCCAGTTCTTCCTCCCCTTAAACAATTCATCCTTAAAACTCAGTAATAATCAATTAACCCTCGAGCCCAACTTCGGACGTACTGTTAAGTACAAACATTCTTGCTTTAGTCGCACTACACGAATGTGGAATGCACTGCCCAGCTCAATTTTCTTCTCCCACCGCGATCTACAGACATTTACACGCAATGTGCATTGGTATCTCCTTCTAAATCCTCTCCTACTTCCCAGCAAACATTTCCCTTCAGAACTAAGGGGCCAGTTATAACTATCATTGAAAACCATTATTGAAAAAGTTAGCTGTTGATTTTGAGAACCTTCGAAAGTTTAATCATTCAATATTTTAATGCAGAAATATAGCTTACGACTTCAAAATTATTTGTCCTCGAAAAAAAATTCATTTTGACTCATATCTTCTCCAGAACGTAACTTTTAATTTTTTCAATGATCATGGGTAAGGTAGTTCATCATTGAAAAATTAAAAGTCATTTTATGAGAAAAGTTGTGCAAAATTGAATTTCGTTTTACCTAGAAATAATTCTTAAGTCATTTAAAGGTGTTTTCTCGTGAAAACACTTGCAGTTAGGCTACATAGCTTTTGCTCCGTCATATTTAACATTGAAGGTTTTGGATGAACAACAACCACTTGTGTTGGCTACCACCGAGTATTACATTTTGGCTGGAATTATTGCAATTTCATGGCTGCCACTTTACTTTGGCATCAAAATAATCATTTATTTTTTCTTCGAAACCTCTCAAAATTGACATTTAATATTTTCAATGATGGTTTTCAATGATAGCTATAACTGGCCCCTAAGTCATAAATAGTCAATGTAAATAGAATGTTATATGTTCATTTTTGTCCACAATGTATGAGTCTTTTTTGAATCATTTAAAATAAGTATAACTGCTTCTTATAGGCCTGAGCTACGAATATGTGGTAGTATAGCCCATATAAGAAGCTCAACCTAACCGTTGATTCCATCTGGGGAATTCTTACGCTGCCGGCCGCCTGGATGATTTAATTTTTCGGTTTCATTTGATTTATTCGTCAGTTATTGTGAGACAGATTGGGTACATCGATTTTTATATCAAATACAAAACAGGAATCGATTGCAACATTGAAAATGTTTATAGGCTCGTTTTGCACAAATGATGGTGTTACCAAAATGAATAAAGTACAAATCAATTCAAATGAAGATGAACTTAAGCGTAGTAGGGGCATTTTGCGAAAAATTTGGTTGGTATTACCACAGAAGCTACCTACAAAATTGAAATGAACATATCTTTGTTAGCGATGAACCATCGCGGCGCAGGGACATAAGCCCCAGGGACATAATGCCCAATTTTAATTTTTGGGGATTGTGCCCCTCTTTAGTGGGACATAACACCCAAATAAAATTTGGGGATTAAGACCCACCCAAGTGAGACCCAGGGCCCAATTTTTTTTGTTAAAAATGGGACATAGAGCCCAAATTTCTAAAAGGTAAAAACCGTTAAAAGTTTCGCATTTCAATACAGTAAAAAAAATTTGTTTGATATTTTATCTAGGCGCCCACCGAAGTGCAGTGCAATAACGCCCACGGAATTATCCCTCGCGAGTGTTAATTCCCAAGAATAAAAGGAAATAACACCTGTGTGGGATAATTCCTTTTTAAAGTGGTAATAAGTTCCACTACAAAAAAGAAGTAACACAAGTGGGTGTTACTGCCTTTTGGAATCGACACTTAGACCCACTAGTGTTATTCTTAAAGGTCAAAAGTATAACAATAGAAAATTAGAAATGTAAAATTTGAAAATTCGCCCGAATTTTCAAATTTTACATTTCTATTTTTCTATTGTTATACTTTTGACCATTGAGTATCTATTTGGTTGGTGAAATTTTAAAACATTAGTTAATTAGAAATGTAAAATTTGAAAATTGAGTTTGTTCATTTTTTACACTTGTTGATATTTGTTGTTCAATGGGTTTTATTTGCATTTAAAATTGGAATTAAAGCCCTTCAGAAAAAGGAATTAACCCCAGCGGGCGTTAGTTCCAAACTCCCCTGCGGGAGTTAATTCATTTTGATTGATTCATAAATTCTTCTACCCAAATCACTGTTTAAAACAAACACTTTGAAAGCAGACCAACTGACAACATAGGCGCCTGCCTGGCGACTGACCATACCCTGAGCGGAGCGACGGAGTCGCGTGAGCGGGACAGAGGACCCAAAAAGGGAGTTAAAATCCTTGAACCCGCGAAGCGGGCCACCCAAAGTACAGTTTAGTACACGAACTTTGAAACCAGACCGACTGAAAACATAGGACTTATTACAACACCCGCGCGGGTTAGTTCCTTTTTTTGACTAACACCCGCGGTCTTAAGTGCACTGCATCCTAAATAATAAGAAAGGAACAGTTAAATATTTTTGTTGGCTTTGAAATGTTGAAATGTTTTATCATTTGATGATTCCTATTTATTGGGACATAACCCCCAAAATTTTTATTTGGGCCTTGGGTCTCACTTGTGTGGGACTTATTCCCCAAATTTTATTTGGGCCTTATGTCCCACTTAAGTTGGGCATAATCCCCAAAAATTAAAATTGGGCGTTATGTTCCTGCGCCGAACATCGCAGCGTACCGAATTGTTGGTTGGGCGCTGTTTCGTGCTTGTGCAATTTGCTTGTGCTACCAAACAAGTAAGAAGAGAATGAAATAATGAAAAATAAACGATGACATAAATAATGAGCTACATGTTTGTAGGTCTTTTATTGGCAGGTGCAGACTGCAGAGCACAACTACAGCAGAGTATCGAATTTTGATTGATATGTTGTGTTGTGTACAGTCACAGTGCGTGTTAACAGAGGTTGGGGAGTAGAAAAGGAACGGAGGATAATACATGCAAAATTTACCACAGTAGAATTTACAAAGGTTTTGAACCTATTTATTAAATGTAATAATAAATTTAAAATAACTTTTTCACAAAAACAAAGTAACTTCTACAGAAAAAAATAACTTGTTTACAAAAAAAAAATATTTTTTTTACAAAAACAAATTAACTTTTTTACAAACCAAAATAACGTTTTTACAAAAAAGAATTAACTTTTGAAAATAAAAAATTTTTTTTGTACAAAAAAAATTAACTTGTTTACAAAAAAATTAATAACTTTTTTCAAACTAAATTTCTTGTAAAAATAAATATCTTTGGTTATTTGCACAAAAAAATGAGAAATTATTCAATTATGTTTTATATTTTTATTATAAATTATACATACAAAATATGCATATATTATTAACGTCCTTTTCTGACTCACTGACTGGGCTCCTTAACGAAAATGTTAAGGGTTGCCAATTTTCTGGAATTAACTTTTTTTATGAAAGTGAACGGTGAGTTTGACCACTAAATTTTATACATATTTGCGCTCAGCCCTGGCTAACATAATTATGTTCGACGGGCGCCTTTGGGGTCCTGTAACCAACTAGTCTCCGATATTAAGATTTTAAAACACTTCATTTAGCCAGACATAAAAGATTAATTGAAAAAAAAAAACAATCTACAAATGCATGAAAACTTCGAAAAAAAAAATGAAAATCAATTTGAGTTAATGTTTTTGTACCTCCCTAATTGACTTAATTATTCAAAACTTTATACGGAAAATTGATGTGGTAAAAAAGTTGTAATTTAAGATTCTTGCTAGCATATTCTCTACATATAGTAGAGGATTAAATAGTTGTAGATATAATAGAAAATTTTAAATTTAGTACTTTTTGAATTATGATTAAAAAAGATGAGCATTTTGTGAGACCGCAACGGACAGGTACAATCGTTCCTAATTTTATTTTTTCTAAGATTTCAAATTAATGATCTATTTTGTAGCTCGTACATTCGTACATGAATGGGGTGAAAAATTAAAGCAGGGATGACTAAAATTTGTTTGCAAACTGAATCGGAAAATGTTGTACAAATTCATTCTAAAAATGTGATTGCTTTATTAGTCGTTTCGATTTTTGGCGCATTAAATTGAAAAGTTGATACAAAATTTTACAATTTTGTAAAACAAAACCCACACACATATTGACTTATTGACTTAAACCTCCTACGATTAGGTATAAGATAATGTTAAAAAAAAACATTGCTTATTAATTTAACAAGAGCAAAACGAATTAATATAAAATAAATTCGTAACTTACAAAATTCTAAACGGATTCTCCAGATTAAGGTTTAAAAATACTGCCCTTAAGATTTACAAGAAAAATACTATCAACATATTCTTGAAAACTTCGAAAAAATTGAAAACAATTTAAGTTAATGTTTGTTTTTCACCTACCTAGCTAATTTCCTTAATTATTCAGAAATTATTAATTTTAATTCGTTGGTTGGCATATTCTTTACATAAGCTAGAGATTACAAAGTTGGAAACTAATACAAAATTCAAATTTAATGCTTTTTGAATTATGGTTATTAAAAACAAGCTGTTGTGACACTCAGTCGTTCCTTACTTTATATTTTACTGAAGGATTTCAATCTTCTGTTTCTCTTGTCTGCAATTAAGCGGTATGTTAATCAAACATAGCTGTGCACTTATTGAAAGCTCCAAACGTTCTGAAAAAAAATAACAAAAACTATTCTTATCAATAGCAGTAGGTTCACTTGTAGTCGAAGATAGCTAGTACAATTGACGAAGTCGAAAGGAAGAAAACATTATACAGTCGAGCCCGTTCATAGCCGTATGAAGATGAAATAAAAAAATGTGCTTTTATCCAACTGCAAAGTTGGTTTGGCGCACAGAAAAACAGATTAAATGACGATAACAAACAAGAAAAAGTTCCAGTCTTACTTACAGATGTTAATTGTCAAACATAATTCAGTGCAGTATAAAATTAAGAAAATTTCAACTTTTTGCTAAAGGTAGGTTAGTTAGTCAACTAAGTCAGAAAGAGTCATTAGTCAGTAAAAGTAGAATAACAGATTCAGGCAAGATGAAATTTGCCAAAAAATTAGTAATGATAGGAAAAGGTACCAAATTCGCATGGAAGTTCAACCTTCCAAGCACATTGGGAAATGGTTAAGCCTAATGGTGTAGGTAGCTGTGGATGAAGTTTGTATATCACTGTCAAAATAAAAAGCTACGAAAACAGTGAAGAGCTCTATAATATAACGTTTTAGTTGTTGCAAGAAATGTATGATATGACAGAAAGTTGAGCACTTTTGGTTGAAGTTACAGTCTTGTGTTCATCAGCCATCAGTAACTTCAACTATTTTTGTAGCTTTCACAAATGAAAAGCTTACCAAATTAAAACAATTATAATGTACCTTATTGCATCACGATAGGTTGTCAACATCATCTCCTTAAAAAAAATTCAAAATTCAAAAGCATATGGAATTATTTATTTTTATTGTGTATTTATGTTAAATAAAAAGTTCTATATAACATATATCTTGCTTCAACTTAATTTTATTCAATGGAATTTCGTCTAAGTGCAAACAATTAGTTATGTTTTTGTTTTATCTAGTAAATGCAAGTCAATCTCAATGCTCCCATTCTTTCTCTATGAGTGAAATCTGTAAATTTTTTGAAATGTCGATTTTCAAAATGTTGACAGTAGGTTATCGATATTTTAATACGATTGATAAAATCTCTCACTGCAATTTGTTTTAACCAGTTAACATGTTTTGTCGCTATTATGAAAGTATATACCTATTTTATAAAGTCCATATTTTAAAAGTCAACTTATAGTACCCAGTTCTTTATTTTCTGGTGTAAAAATCGATTTTGTATGCAGCCGACACTTTGTCAAGTCGATATTTTATAACATCGATAGGTTTTGTTATGGAATCAAAGCTAATTTTAATATGTTCTTTTTGGGCTTATAAAGTGGACCCTAACTAACCCTTAAAGCTGTCGAAGAAGAAGAAGAAGAAGAAGAAGAAGAAGAAGAAGAAGAAGAGAAGATAGATGGATTTCTTTTATTTAAAAAAAATTTAAAAACGCCGAAGCTCAAAATCAATATAAATCAATATTATTCGTATGTGTGGGTCAAAAGGGCAGTTGTTGTTCTTGCCATGCCATAGAGGTGGCTGAGGGTGTCACTTTGATTTTTGTAGCCATAAATTTGAATTGATAAATGATTCACAAAAAACATTATTCATCCAAAATAACTTCTTAGTAATTCATAATAATTCAGTAATTTATCAAGGAAGTGACAATTTGTCAATAAGTCTTGTTTCACAAAGTCTTGAGTATCAATATTTGACATCTTCGCTACGATCATGCTTTATGAGAATTATAAAATGAGGATAACTCTGCATTAAATTCATTCTTTTGCAAGTTAAATTAATTAATTTGCGAATTGATTTCACCTTTATAATTGAAATTCATCATTTTGCAAACCAAATTCAAGATATAATGTAAAACAACTTAATTTGCAAAAGGGAAATTTAATATGCAAATGGTCAAATTTAATTTAAGAAATGTTGGCTAAACTTCCAAAAAGGAATGATTTAATTTACTACCTTATACAGTACGTATCAAAAACCGTGCGTTCCTGAGGGCATTTTCATCCGAAAAAAAATAGAAGAACTTTGGACCGCTATAACTAAGGAACGGATTGACGTACAGAGGTCGATAGTATCGGATCATTTTATGAGAAAATAAACTGCTCGGGAGTTAATAACTAAAGTTAATTACTCCTCAAGAAGTTTATTTTTATCACAAAATGATCCGATATTATCGACCTATGTACGTCAAAATAAGAAAAAAAATTAATTTTTCAAGATGATGGCTGCATTTCCCTTACGGTACTACCTTGAGCTTCTTGCCGCACTCCAAACTTAGGGTACTTTTAAGGAAAAATCAGCTTTGTCGAAATTTTTTGGACGTAAGCAAATTTTGGATCTAATTTTCTTGGACTACTTAGGCCTTCTGAAAAAAATACGAACCATCAGAAAAGTTACTAAAACCTCATAAAAGAGCAATTTATATCAATAATTGAGCAGCCATAGTTTCTTTTTTAATTTTTTAAGATTTTTCAAGATCGAAAAAGACTTTAAGTACCTCATTTTTGGGATATTAAAAAAAAAACACATTCTGATGACATATGAAATCCACAGTACACGCACATACCTAAGGTATTATCAGGCGCAGCTTGTCAAATTTCAAGATGACTGCCCCTTGTGTAAGTACACAGTTAACAAAAACAAATTATGGCCGCCCCTTGTGTAAGTACTCAGCAAACAAAAACAAATTTGTGGTGATTGTTTGAAATTCATTTTTAATATTGATTTTGACAACATGCGCAGAACTGAACAAAAATAAAAACGCTAGTGATATTACCTGTAAAATATGTATCTTGTATGAAATCAACATTAAAGATCAACCTTTTTCAATCATTTCAGCAAGCAAAAATTATCGTCAGAAGTGAAAAAAAAATCCAATTTACCTAACCAAACCTGGCATCCATGTTTAAACTATAGCATTAACAACAAGAGAAGCAGAGAAGTGCGGTAAGATAAACGATATGCAGAACCCAACGACTGAAAGTAACCCAATAGGGTTTTATTTTTTTCAGTGGGCTGGGGTTGCTCTCCGAACCTCCCTGTGAATAAAGAACATTGTGAGCGGATGGAGAAAAAGAAATTACGGATAGCCCCTTGGGGTTTGGTGCAAATTATTTTTTAAATATTCAAAACGATCAAAACATTGCCATAACGCAATTTAGTGATGTTCACCGTTCCGCTAGAATGTGTTGCCAGTTTCGCCATCACTGTTCCATGGAATATTCCGCGTTGCCCTTCATTGTGAAGGGCTATAGCGGGCGAGAAGGCAAACAAAAAATTGAAGAACAATATTGTTTTGCGGGGATGGATTGTGGGGGAAGCGCGCTAAACAAAAGAAGAAAGAGAAATTAAATGCAAACACATAAAATTGCCCGCAAGGATGAACCGAATGTACAATATTTTCATAGATATGTGAGCAGTTGAAACCAGAGCCAGTATGATGCCAGAGCCAGAACCCAGAACCCAGATCTGATCAGATCCATAGAACCACGAACGTGTCAGCGGTTTAAGGCACGACGAACGAGCTATACGAGGTGTATCTGGTTTTGTCTTTTCCCATCAAGTAGGGTATCGAATCAGCTCTACCCATTCATTTCATTTGCTCCTCTCGCTGTCAAGTGATATGAAACCGAAAACGATGTTTTATTATCCTAGTTTATGTGTTTATCATGAGTTCCCATTTGGGACAAAGAAAGAAATAGACGTTGTAGAAGAATAAAATACTTTGATGTATAATGGGACGTGTGATATTGTGGTAAAGAGGCTTGAACTCTATATGTATGTGAAATGAAATTAAATGGAAAATAAACAGACATTTTTAAAAGTACAATAGCCAAGGGCGTTTTTGAGAGAAAACAGGAACTGAAATCTGAAACGGATCTTATTTATCGGCAATAAGGAATTGAATTAAACTTGTGAAAAATTAAGTTGTGGGAAAATACTCAAAAAGCTAGGAAACCCTACAAAAACCTTATTCTTACAGTTTGCAAGGATTTAAAACGCATTTAGCCATTATTATTAAGTTGTTTACGTTTCTATGGAGTGGGTTGCTGTTTTTCACCATGAACTATTTATATCGCAATTTCTATAGTCTTGCCACTTAATCATTTTTCATTGGTCCTGATGCTCTATGAAATGAAGTGAAGGTGAAGTCTTCAGAGATCCACCATTGTTGAAATCAGAACGATCGCCTGAGAGTCGATAGGAGACGCTTAGAAGATCTAAGGTCAAAAACAAACTCAAGATTTAGCCAAAACGTGTGCAAAAGCCCTTTTACATATGTATCCAATCCAACATTTTTACGGGCATTTGACCAAACGTAATGAATGAGATAAGTTGTAGTTGTAATCCAGCATGATGTTTTCTTTTGTGAAAATTATATTCAACCCTTTTCTCAATTTTCGTATTCAATTGTGGTTTGTGGTTTTTGTTTTGGGTTTAAGATTTTTTATTTTGTTTCCAATATACTAACGGAATCATGGTTTATACAATCATATATCATTAAATGCATTCAATCAGATTTCAATATTTTATTCGACGAATATGAAGGTGCAGATGACTGCATTTTTTTTTAGAGTTGCAGATCTCCAAAAGTATCAGTGGTATTCGAAAATTTCAAATGCTAAAATATTGTGCAAGTAATTTTCCAGGGACGATTTCCGTTACTTTTTTAAAATTTTATCCCGTTATATTTTTTTTTATTTGATAGAACAAATTCAAATTAAAAATATAAAATAAAAATGGTACTGTGTAGAGCATACCTTTAGAGGCGATGATGTTCCTATTTATTTTTTTTTCTTGAAAATGAAACATAAAAAAAAGAGAAACAAAATTTTAGACCCTTAGCACTTCGGATCAACAAATGGTTCGTAAAAAAAAAGTACACGGAAAAATTAAACTGTCCCAACACTAGAAGCGATGTTTTTTTATTTTTTTAAATTTCATGTGCGGTCTTGTAGAAAATTTTATTACAAACAAGTTTATAGGGATGTTTTTTTTCGAATTATTGGATTGTAAATCGTGTACGGAGAAAAGAAATAAAACCCGAATAATCAACAACCAACTTGTGTGCGGCTAGTAAAAATGCTAGTTGTCTCAATATGCAATTTATAAAGACAAAAACCCTACATTGGATGTGCATGATCAGGCAACCTCGGTGGCGCAATGTGTAGTGCATATGCTCCAGAGGTAGCTGGTCTAGGTTCAATTCCAATTGACGGCACAAATAATTTATAAAAAATTAAAATTGAACATAAAGACTAAGCAACACTAATAAGGAATCTGATGATTGGTATGGCAGCCATAAAATTGCAATAATTCCAGCCAAATACAATGGTGGTAGCCCACTCAAGTGGTTGTTGAACATTCAAACATTCATAAATATTAAGGAAAATATGGAAAAAATGGCGTTTTTTCACTGTTGCATTTTATCTGCAGCGAGCACAGATCTTTCTAAGTTGCAAACTTAGCTACAGACTACTCTAACATGCCCCAACAACATATCAAGAATGCAGAACTACATTGCGCTTTGCGATTTTATTGTAGAATTTTATTAGGCTAAAAGTACTTAATATGGTAATATCTTGAAAAAAAAATATTTTGAATTTGTAGATTAATTTTTCAAAAACCGTTCATTGAAACAAAATTGTTTGACTGAAAAGAGCTTCTCGTCTTGCCTCTCGGATTCGGTATCAAATTCTAGGTTCCCTCCTTTCTTAACGGGAAATGCCAACTGGAAACGTTGAGAGTTTTAATAGTCACTTAGACCTCTGGTTCTTCACGAGATTTTTCGCTACTTAATTTGCTTATTTGGTTTTTAAGAATATTAAAAAAAGCGTCTTTACAATTATTACTGTAATTAATTGTTAATTGTTCCTATAACTACTGTAATTATACATACATACATTATGTACCATATACAGAGAGAGTTTGTCGTGTAATAGTAGATTTTAGATTATAAGGCTAGTTAGATAATAAAAATATAAAAAAAAGATGAAGAAATTTAAATATTAAAATATTGAAATTACTTCTGTTTTAAGTGGAGTAAATGAATAAAATTCAATTAAAAAGTACAAGTGACCTCAACTCCAGAAAGAATTGTGTTTCGCCCAAGGTATAACAGTAGGCTCTTCACTCAGTCCGTTATACTCTCATAAAAATCACAGCAAGAAGATACTGTGAATTTTATTATTTTAGGGGAATTTGTTAAATAAAGTTATTAAAAAGATCCTAACTATATGTTTAAAAACAAAATTCTATGGACTCTTTCGCTGATTTCATTACCAGAAAAATGTAATCAAAAAATGTGCACTGTGGCGTATACGTACTTTTTTTAGTTTTGTGAAATGTTCTTTACCGCTGATTGCGTTTTAGCACTTAATGTGTTCTTAAATGTCCATAAAAGTTGCGAACATATTTTTTTAAATGCAAGTAAGACATAATAAGACAAGTTTGCACATATATACAGGGTGTCCCGTAAGTAATGGATAATCCTGAAATGCCGCATAGTAGACTTTATGACCGTCCTGAAAACTGATAAAAAAAAGTTCTATCCCAACCACAAGAAAAGTTATATACATTTTTTTGTTCAGTGCATTATTTTTTTTCTTACTTTACATTTTTGAATACCACGACTACAAGTGAATGATTTTCATCATTTTTTTTTTGCAGGAATATTTTACATTACTTGTGCCAACACATAAGTAGAAGAAAATTATTATAACTGTTGGACTTCTTAGAGAAAAAAATTATTTAACATTGAATTTCAATGCAAAATGTGAAAACAAATAATTTTTGAAAAAGTTAAATCATAGCTGGTATAAAAAAAAATGCATGAATACCTGAGTGGCCAACTATTTTAAAAATATGCGCGTTAAATGCAGATTTCAAAATGGTATTACTTATTATTATATCTAGAGTCAATAGCAAGTAATTGGTAAAAATCTGCAATACTAGAGTAAATTTAGCAAAAACAAAAGTTTTCAAAATTAGCACAGTAAACGTGAAAATAATATCAAGCGTTGAACATAGCAGATTTTTGATTTATTGGCTGTTTCTACGATGTTGTCCTAATGATAAATCCAAGCTTTCAACTTCTAGGGCCGAATGCAATATTGATAAAAATGTCAAAAAAGTGCAAAAAACGGTTATATTTTCGAGCTTGTTTTGAATTTAACCTGTTCTATTGGGCTTTAACAAACCCATCAAATATTTTGTTGGTTGCTATTTTTTATTTGTTATTTTCTCCAAACAAAAAGTCTTCTGATTCAATTTTAATTGTGTTTTTTGAATAGTGAATTGTAAGATCCTGAGAAAGTGAGAACGCATAAAATCGTAAGTTTTTTAAATTTTGAATTAAAGTTTTTGTAATTTGATCTTAATTCATAAGATTAAGACCACGACGAACACTTATTTATATCGTTTTTATTGTTCATTCTTCAGAAAAATTAACGGTCTAAATAGCTGTTTTCCTGAACCTGCTTGTTGATAATTAAGACCTTTGATTGAACTTTTTCGAAGCCACGTATTCTGTATTCTGCACAAGAATATGCAAACGTGCATTTCATTTATGGAGAGTGCAGAGGCAACGCAAACGAAGCTGCGACTCTGTATAGGGAAAGGTACCCTAACGCACGTCACCTGGATTATCGAGTGTTTATTAGAGTCCATAGCTGTTTCTCGGAAGGAAGGCTGCCTGGTAGTGGTGTTGGTGGTACTGGCGTGGGACGACCCCCTCGAGGAGATACCGAAGACTTAGTGCTTGCGGAACTTGACCGAGATCCTACAGTATCAATCCGAGCAATAGCACGACGCACTGGGATCGGAAAGACGACTGCGCATAATGTGCTAAGTAAATATAAATATCATCCCTTTCATCTAACACGGGTGCAAGCTCTCCAGCCGCAAGATTTTGAAACGAGAATGAGTTTTTGTCGACAAATGATAATGAAAAATGAAGAAGATCCGCAGTTTTTTGACAAAATTCTTTGGAGCGATGAGTCGACATTTAAAAGAGATGGCTACACTAATCTCCATAATCTCCACTTCTGGGGCACTACAAAACCCAAACATCATGAGGGAAGACAGGTCTCAGTACCAATTCAAAATAAACTATTGGACTGGGATTCTCAATGGGAAAATAATTGGACCCTTTGAGTTGCCGGGTATTTTAACTGGCCAAGATTATTTGGAGTTCCTACAAAATGATCTCCCAACCTTGCTGGAAGAAGTGCCTCAAGAACTAAAGGAATCCCATTGGCTTCAAAATGATGGTTGTCCAGCACACTATGCTGTGCCTGTGCGGGCATATTTAAATGCCAGATATCCAGGCAGATGGATAGGACGTCTGGGACCAATTTTATGGCCACCCCGTTCACCAGACCTAAATCCACTTGATTTTTTTTATTGGGGATGCATTAAGGAAATCGTATACGGCAAGCCGATCAGGTCTTTAGAGGAGCTAAGAAATCGTGTGGAGGCAGCTGCATTACAAATTTCTGAGCAAAACCTTGCACGTTCACTAAGACGTTCATTTATTCGGAGGTGCAGAACCTGTATAAGAGTGGAAAACAGTTTGAGCATTTGCTTTAAATAAAAAAAAAAATAAAAAATTATCTATTTTTGTTTTTGTTTTCTAACTAAGTGATCATGTGATTAAAAGCTGGCTCAAAAACTTTTTGTTTAGAGAAAATAACAGATAAACTAATAGCAACCAACAAAATATTTGATGGGTTTGTTAAAGCCCAATAGAACAGGTAAAATTCAAAACAAGCTCGAAAATGTAACCGTTTTTTGCACTTTTTTGACATTTTTATCAATAATGCATTTGGCCCTAGAAGTTGAAAGCTTGGATTTATCATTAGGACAACATCGTAGAAACAGCCAATAAATCAAAAATCTGCTATGTTCAACGCTTGGTATTATTTTCACGTTTACTGTGCTAATTTTGAAAACTTCTGTTTTTGCTAAATTTACTCTAGTATTGCAGATTTTTACCAATAACTTGCTATTGACTCTAGATATAATAATAAGTAATACCATTTTGAAATCTGCATTTAACGCGCATATTTCTAAAATAGTTGGCCGTTCAGGTATTCATGCATTTTTTTTATACCAGCTATGATTTAACTTTTTCAAAAATTATTTGTTTTCACATTTTGCATTGAAATTCAATGTTAAATAATTTTTCTCTCTAAGAAGTCCAACAGTTATAATAATTTTTTTCTACTTGTGTGTTGGCACAAGTAATGTAAAATATTCCTGCAAAAAAAAAATGATGGAACTCATTCACTTGTAGTCGTGGTATTAAAAAATGAAGTAAGAAAAAAAATAATGCACTGAACAAAAAAATGCATATAACTTTTCTTGTGGTTGGGATAGAACTTTTTTTAATCAGTTTTTAGGACGGTCATAAAGTCTACTATGCGGCATTTCAGGGTTATCCATTACTTACGGGACACCCTGTATATATGCCTATGAGAGAACAATCTAACTTCCTTTTACCTGGGGTTCATGCAAACAAATATTAATGCATTATGGCAGGTATTAAAATATCATATCCAAACCCAAATATTGGCCATACTAAATTTCTTACGTAACTTTCATAATCTAATTTTTTAATCATTCATGTGTTTCCTTAAAATCGTTAAGATGATAAATACGGGACGTTTATACTAGGACGCGACGCGACGATATGTCTGATATGGAATGCGTTATGGGAAAAAAATATCTTTGGGGCTCGACACGGAAATGGTGATTTGTTTGTTTATTAGTGTCCTGAAAGTCATGAAGTACTGAGTAGAACTTTATTAAAGCAAAAAGGTCCAATTATAATAGGCGTTTTTCAAACATATGCATAAGAAATAAGAAAGAAAGAAAACTATACAAATTTACTTGATTTGATTAAGGACCAATATTTTAAAATACAGGAGTCAGAGAGTAGGTACATATCCCCTAATACAAATCAAACATTTATTGTTTGTTTCAATCTATTCCTTTAAAATGAAACTGGCACTAATGCGCGCATATAAGCCAGCGTATAGGTATTATAATTGGATTTTAAGACGTTCAAAAAAAATCATTTGACTATCTTCTGGTGGTCAAACTGAAACAAAGCTACAGTATCGCTCTGGAGCATGGAAAAACCCAATGCGATGTGTCCGCAGTTGGGTATTAATAATTTGACCTGGTTTTTATATGAGTCTCTAGCTACGAATCGCAACTATGCATGAGCTGCGTGGCCTGTGCTTTTACTTCTGTTACAACACTAACTTAACTATTATAGATCTTCATTATTACATGAAAAAAGCAATTTAACCTTTAACGTGATGTTAAGTTAAGGTTTTTATGGAAGTCAGATCAAAAACTGTGCCAAGCGGTCAAGAGTTATAATCTGTTTAAAGTTCACAGATAGATAGGCAAACATCAAGTTTACAAAAAAAAATTTTGAAGACAAAAAATGCTTACACCAGACGCTTTAAAAAAAAAAAACTAGCGAGCATTGGAGTAAAACTGTTACGAGTATATAAAAGTCGAATGCTTTTTTTTTTGGGATTCTAGGCTATTTTCAAAACTTTTAAATTTTCATTTAAAATTTCCTTTTTTTTATAAAAAATCTATATAACTTATTCTAACGTTGCTACTGTTGAGTACATCTTAAACAAATTATAAGCAAAAGAGAAAAAGGGCATGTTAACTGTTCATTACAATTTTTGACCAAAAATCGAATTAATACTTTCCCTCAATACCGTTTTTACTATGAATGCTTCACATTTTGGTTCATCATTTCGCCGTTAGGTATTTATTTTATTTATAAGGAAATAACTCATACAATATACAACTCAAATTCTTTAATCCGAAGAGGTGCCAAAAGTCGAACTTTTTTTCAGGAAAGAAAATCAAGTTCAGTGTCAAGGGCTTATAAAGTGTCTTCTTAGTTCATCGTTATTTAAGACGTGACGTAACAGGAGAACGTGCCAGAAAGTGATAGATCGGAGCGATCGAATATTCAAAAAAGTTATCAGTAAGAAGAGCATCACATATAAATTGGTAATGGATACCAATACACTCAAAAACTTTATTATAGTAAATTGGCTACGAATGACATACGTAGCAAAACTATTCGTGCATTGTACGAATATTCGTGAAATGTAGTAAGTATTCGTATCGTGATTTCTTTACGAATACATTTGTGAAGTGTTACTACTACCTGTGGTAGTATGCACGAATTCATTCGTTGAATATACTTCTAACAATCGTAAAATAAAATTATACAATTTTTATGAGTACATTGAACGAATTGTTGTGTACATATACCTAATAACATTAGTTAATTTCTCGTACGAATGCATTCGTAACTTCTACAATTGCATTTGTAATATTTATTAATGTATTCGTACTATTTACGAAGTAAAACTAATATACGCATTATTCGTAGAATGTACGAAGTATAAGTAAAAGTTTAAAAAGTTATATCCCAAAATATACGTTATTTCTTCTGGTAAAAGTATTCCATTCCTCAAAGGTTCAAATGTGTTTTCGTTAGTGCGTCGTCGCACGCGCGTCGGCCGAAAAAACAAATTTGCCATTTGTGTTGTCACCGAGTTACATAAGTGAACAAATTCGTCTTTTGTGAAAAATACAAACAAGTACCTAAGTATATTATTTAGATATTATTAATTATTATTAACTGAGTCAAGTGATAGAAATAAAAAAATATTAACAGACTTTTTTCTATCGAAAGTTGTTTTTCTGATTCTTTTAATATCTCATAAGAATAACTTCATACTCCATTAGTGAAAGTTACTAATCATAAGTAAAAAAAAATATTCGTGATATGACCGTACGTGTTTATTGAATACAAGCCGTATTTACCCGAAACACATCTATCTGGCTAACTAACGTGCGTTTACTGGGGCACACGCGCTGTAGACTCAGTACATTTCTGTCTGCAATACTAAATAAAAAGAAACTGTGTGAACTTTTCAACTCATCAACATTTTGCGGCGAATTTTATGTTGCAAACTAGCTCATTGGAAGCATGCTTACTCTCGGCACGGAAGGATAACAGTTCAAATCCAGGTAAGTAAAAGTTGACATTTTTTTCAATTATAATAAAATAATATAATTTCAGAATTAAGGGAAAAACAGCAGTCAAATTAGTACATTATACTTATAGCACTGTTGAATGTACGAATGAATAACGCTAGCATTGGTTAATACTACAATAAGATTAGTACAATATACGAAGAGCACTCTATAATGAACGAATAATTAACGAGAACATTGGTAAATATTACAATACTATTTGTACAATATACGTTTGTTTTTGCACGAATACGAACAAAATATTCGTAATATGTACTTATATTATATGTCCATTCTACGAATGCTTTTCGTGGCTGAAAACCACGCAGTTACTAGTAATATTTACATACGAAAGTATTTGAGTGTATGGGATGGGACACAATTTGTATCGATTGAAGATCAGCTTTACTTAGATGGAAAACAAACTTTTTTGTTTTTCACTGCGTAAGCTTTTCCATCTGTCCTACTCTACTAGTCTCTTTCCGAGTGGATGGAAAACAGCATTTGTCCAGCCTGTCCTAAGAAAGGCGTATCTTCTTCACCCTCAAACTATATCCGCCAATAAATTGTTGTAACATCCCTTTTTTCCAAGGTCATGCAAACGCTGATTAATTTACAGCTTAAGAAAAGTTTGGAAGAACGAAATGACCGGCAATACGGCTTTCGCAGCAATAGGTCTACTGGTGATCTGATGGTTTATCTTTCCGAGCAGTTGAGCAAATCCTTACATCGTTTTGGAGAAAGTAAAGATTATTGCACTTGATATTTCAAAAGCATTTGATAGAGTTTGGCATCAAGCTCTCTTATTGAAAATGCACGCATTTTGTATCGATTAATCTCTTCTTCGTTGGATTAGAAATTACCTTTCAGACCGCTCAATTCAAGTTGTATTGGACTGTTTCAAGTCTAAAATCCATAAAAATAAATGCTGGTGTGCCCTAGGGCTCCGTTTTATCTCCGACCCTCTTCCTCATATTCATTAATTATACGCTGTCTGAAACTTTTAATTCATTAAACTGTTTTACTGACGATAGTACTCTCAGCTTTTCATATCCGTTTCCAGATTCACATCCATGTCCTTCGGATGTGGAACTTCAACGGCAGCGTATGATAAGCTCATTAAATTCAGATCTTGACAGCATTATTGTCCAATGGGGAAACAAAAACCGCGTTGAATTTAATGCTTCAAAAACTTAATGCTATCTCCTGCCGTTAAAGCAAAATCCACCCCAAACGCCGTGAGTGGCACTTGCATTGAGGAAACCAAAAAGCTTTCAGTGCTTGGTTTGTTTATCACAAACCACCTTCTGTGGAACGATCAAATATTTGCCGTCGCCAAAAATGCTGCTAAGTGTTTAGGTTTTCTTCGGCGGTGCAAGAAATTTGTCTCCCCTTCTGATCTGGGCGTAATCTTTAAAGCATTTATCCGTCCGAAACTTGAGTACAATTCTCATATTTGAGCAGGTGCCCTAATAACCCACTTCAGTCTCTTAGATAGGATTCAAAAAAGAGTTTTGAAAATGATATAGGTGACAGAAATATAACAGAAACATAACATTTGCATCCCTTGAACACCGCCGCAATGTTTCATGTCTAACATTATTTTATTGATACTTTAATAAATATTGGTCGAATGAAATAGCCAGCTGCATTCCTCCCCTTAAACAATTAAACCGTAATACTCGTACTTCTAGGAATGCACATCAGTTTACCCTCGAGCCCAACTTCGGACGCACTCTCCAGTATAGAGATTCTTTTTTTAGCCGCACTACTCCATTTATATTGTAGTAGCCCGTAGCGTAATGGTTAGTGCGTTCGACTGTCA
Organism: Melangyna quadrimaculata; assembly: GCA_949320155.1. Lineage (NCBI taxonomy): Eukaryota > Metazoa > Arthropoda > Insecta > Diptera > Syrphidae > Melangyna > Melangyna quadrimaculata. Next base: position 447,216,818 of record OX439483.1, read on the forward strand.
CGCTGGAGGTCTGGGATCGCTTCCCAGCCTCGTCCACCTAAAAACAAAAGTTTTTTTTCAGGGCTACTGCCTCTTGCGAGGAATTGACAAATCCTCCAAGAGTATCACTTGTCACGAATAAGTGCTTCTCGTCTAGCCGTTCGGATTCGGTATAAAATTGTAGGTCCCTTCCATTCCTGGCGAAAGGCGCACACAGGAATGGTTGCGAGTTGTTAGTCACTAGGCCCTGGTTCTTCATGAGCCGTTGTGCCACCCGATTTATTTTTTATTTTATTTTTACTCCATTTATATTTGTGCCTGCAGTCATAATATGTAGCGGTATCTCCTCTTAAATACTGCCCTCTTTTCCCCAAGAAAAAAAGAACTCGAGCTGTCTATGGTACTATTTCGCCAATTAAGTATACCAGCCATATTTTATTACGCTCTAAGTTAAAAATCTTTTTTGCAACCAATGACAAATCCATAATTTTATATTTCTGTGAAATCTAGACAAACCATTTCGAGAAAACGCCAGGTTGTTGTGAACGGCAAATGGATGTCTTTGCTACATCCTAAATATTCGTTAACGGGCTTATTGAAAACCAAGAACAACTTTAAAATCAATCTTCTTATACGAATAGCCGTGTTTTTTGAGAGAGTGACTAGTAACTCAATTAATGTTTTACACGGAAAACACAAACAAAATTCACTATAATAATTTGTTTGGTTATTGTTTTGCGCGTAAAAATGTTGCTGAGTTGCTAGTCACTCTCTCAAAAAACACGCCTAAAAAGTTTTTCAAAGAAAACGTTGCCGCAGTTGAAATAACGAAATTATTGAACATTATTATTTTATATCATAAGACCACCAAAGAAATTGGATGTAGCTAATTTGCTTTTAACAATTTAATTATATAGGTATGAAGGTACGTAAAGTTAATATATTCGTCAAGCGTAGACCTACACCAACACCACTTTTATCTTTACGAGTATTTCTGTTAAACATTTGTCTTTTATTTTGTTTGCTTTATTTGAGCCTAAACAACATCTAATATCCACCTTAAATTTATTTCTATAAGTGACCTCACGTCCTGGCAAGGTACATTTTACGAGCGTCTTTTCTACTTAATTTTGACAGCACAATAGTGCCATCGGGCTGTTGCACACGCATCACGTCACGTTATTGTCTTTGTATTAGCCTCATAAAATGGCCATTAAGTGTACACAGGGCCGTTAAAATAATCACAAAAATAACGGAAGCTATATACGTACGATAGGTACGTACTGAAAGAACATTGAGACTTAATAGATTTTTGTGCTCAAGCACGTGCGTTCCAAAACTACGACCCGACCGATACCAATGACAAGACTGCCGGCCGATAAAATTTTGCTGTGGGGTGATGGATAGAGAAGCACGATTAAGTATGAGTTGTTATGGATTATTTTTTTTTAAAGATACTTGATTAAGTGGCTTTTTGACTTAAAATTAAATTTATACGAGGAGGAAAAAAAGCCCAATTTTCACTAGGTCTTTAATCGTTTTAATTAAAAGTGTTTCACTTGGCTTAGATCCCAGTTGTGTCCTTTGAATAGAAACGGAAATATAACCTCTCTTCCGACAGTGTTATCAGGTGTCTGTCTGTTGAGTGCAGCAAATTCGATCGAAACGTCTGTGGGTTTCAAAACTGGTACTGGCTATAAGAAGAAGCAACAAGGCCTCAACCGTAATACTATCTTGATCGATTCTGTCAGTGTGGTTGACAACTTTTTTTAACACTGCCATCTCTATTACCTCCAAGTTGATTTCAACACACAAAAAAATCCCTTGAATCCTTTCACGACTGCACAAACTTGAGGGTGGAACGTTTGTTCCACAGAGCAGACAATCGAACGATAAAAGCCTTCAAGTTCATGTCTAGTCGGGTGGGGGAAAAATTTCACGCGGTCTTCTTTTTGTATACCCCTTTCAGACAATTGCTTTGGTTTGAGAGGTGATGTTATAGGGAGTTCACTATGAAGGATCCAATCAAACTTTTTCTGGGCGGTGCCAGGATATCCACATTCTTTTTGTTTTTTTTTTTTTTCATATCAACTTCCCCCTCCGCTCGTTGTTTAAGTTGGCTTGCATACCTTGTTATGTCTATATGCACATTATGTATGTACGTAAATATATATACATAGATATTGCCGTTCATGCAAATGCACGACTTGAAGGAGAAATGTCGTAGTGGGAATTATTAATAGTCCTTTCCATGCAAACATTGATTTCAATGTGCGGTTTTCAAGGACTCAAGTGCATTTATGGCAATGTAGCTGTTATTAGTTTTGAGGCATCCAAATGCGTAAATTTAGTCAGGCTAGTATATAAGTATGTTTGTGTATATGTATGTAGATTCGAGTTGGGATCAGATGTACAAAACCGGTTCGCCATGAATTAATTGTTTAACTAATGACAAATTCATCTATTTGCACAATTGTGCCTGAAACGTGATATTTGTACAAGGATTAGAATATCTTCGGTCTCATTTAAGTATTTGTATGCTGTGTACCTATCCAATTTGACCTGCGGTTAGGTGTAAGTAGAGTTTATTGCGTGAAATTCAATACAAGTAGGTAGGTATATGTAGTTAAGTTATATAACTACAAGTAAACATTGTGGGTTATCTATACCTAGTTATAAAATAAATGCATCAAGATTACAAATATTTTTTCTATGTTTTTGATGGAAAGTGTAGCTGAATAAATTAGAAAAAGAAGAAGATATACAATCCCTGTCACTTGTTTGAGGCCACTATTTTCATAAAAGTTTTTTCTCGATAAATACCTGTACGCAATATTTTTCCTGGAAATTTTTGATACGTGTGAGTAGGTATATATATTTTGCAATAAAAAAGGATTAAGTTAAAGAGTTAACTTGGAAAATTCATAGAAATTTCCCAAATTATGTAAATGGACTCCGAAAAATGGATATAAAAAGTTGCGTCACTTGATTGAGGCCATTCCAAAAATAGCTTGGCAAAAGTTAACATGGTCGATTTTTTTCAAACAAAAGTTTAAAATATTTAAGAAAGGATAGAATACTATATTTTATATTAAATTTCAAGTTGAAATGGGCTCTAAAAACACGTCGACTATAGCACAAAGAGGATCAATAGATGCTTTAAAGGAACTGGGATTCTGAGGCCGAGAAAAAGCTAGGAGACCGAACAGAAGTAAGACCATTGTCCACAACTATCTAGCAGACACTAAAAACTATGGAAAACCCAAAAATGACGCACAGCTCAAGCAACGACAATCCGATAAAAGTGACTTATTCAGCTGCTAGCTTCAAATTCCACACTATCAGAGCCTAAAATAAGGTCAAAAAGTGGGGTATCAGCCAGTATTTCGACGGTTTTAAGGATAATTAAAACTAGTGGTAACATCAAGAGTATGAATATAAAAAATAAACTGGTTCTACGGCAGCTACATAATGAACTACGGATGAATTTCGCCAGGAAGCATGTTGCCTATAGCAAAGCACGGAAAAAGGTTGTCTTTTAAGGTGAAAAAAGTTTAATCTTGACGGGCCCGATGGTAACAACTTTTATTTTTACGAGTAAAGAAAAGAAGAACTAATTTTGTTAAAAAATCACAGTCATACATCAGGTTTTATGGTGTGGGGAACTATCACCCATTATGGACCAATTGAATTGGAATTTACAACTACAACAATGAACGGAAATAGTTACAAATGCCTGCTTAAACTGGTATTTCCAAAGCTAAAGAATATTCTGGAACCTCTACATTGGATATTCCAACAAGACAACGCCCCTATCCATACTTCCTGGATAGCTAGAAGCTGGACCCAGTTGGAAAACGTTGGACTTTTACTATGGCCTCCCTGTTCACCGGACTCAAACATTATCGAAAACGTTTGGGCCTGGCTATCTCGATAAGTTTCTGATGCTGGTAGACAGTTTGGAAATAAGGACGTCTTGGTCGAAGCTAAACGCGATGCCTGGAGCCAGATTTCACTGGATTATTTAAAACAACTGTATGATTTGATTCCAAACCGTTTAATAGAGCGAATTTAAAAAATGGCGGTCATACTCATTATTAATTGACAAAACCATAATACATTAATGTTTAAAACCGAAAAAAAATAAACATTTTTATAGTTTTGTTCTTTTTTTATAAGATTTTTCAAGTGGCCTCAATCAAGTGACGCATTTTTGTATACCCATTTTTGCAGTCCATTCTTATAATTTGTGAAATTCTTATGGAATTTCCAGGTTACCTCTTTAAATTTATACTTTTTTATTGCAAAATATATTTACCTACTCACAGGTATCAAAAATTTCCAGGAAAAATATTTCCTACAGGTATTTATCGAGAATAAACTTTTGCGAAAATAGCCTCAAACAAATGACAGGGAGTGTACAATATCAATAAAAAATATATGTTTTTATGTTTTTGTGCACTTAATTGAATAATACAATTTGTTAGGCAGCCATCGATTAATTGTATGCGTAAAAAAATAAGCAACAAACATCTAACTGATTGCTGTTGTCTTAGCAAAACGCATTTCATATATAAAATAATTATGCGAGTTAAAGAAAACAAATCACAAAAATAACTTTTTTTTTATACTTATGTACATGTGCTACTTATTATTAATTATGTTACATTTAAGTTCGTACTACTTCGAATGCCTTTATCCTTGAGTGACAATTCCGTTGAGGAAACCGAAAAGCTTTGAGCCCTCGGTATGTTTCTCCCTGACTCTTTATATATAACGACGTTATTCGTCCCAAACTTGAGTCAGTGTAAAACTCTCAGATTTGGGCAGGTGCTTTAATAACCCGGCTTGAGTATATTTGATAAAATACAGATAAAAGCTATAAAAATGATAAAGGGTTAATGTAAATATAGCACAATCATTTGCATCTTTTGAATACCGCCGCAATTTTGTAAGTCTTTCATTATTTTATCGTTATTTTGAATATTAGTATACGCATGTACTGTACATATACACGTAATTCTAGGAATTCGCATCAGTATATCTAGCTCATTTTCGGAAATATCCTCAATTATTGAGATTAGTTTTTTAGCCACACTAACCGAATGTTGAATGTTTTACCCTGCACTATTTTACCCTACCCTTTTGTTATTCTGAGGCTCAAACGCCATTTGCCTCAATTATTTGTATTATTATCTAAAGCCTTATTCACTCATTCATTCATTCGTTCTTAATATAATGCATTTATGTAAACAAATAATATATAAAGGGTGGGCCATCTAGTGGTTTCTTTATAAATCATTGGTTATTTTGGCACTGACAGCTGTTTCCCGCTCGAAATCTTTTTATTTATTTATTTATTTCCAAAGTGAGTACTGTGTAGCCCAAATTGTGCGTTTGAAAAAGAGTTTTGGTCGAAATGAAGCACCCACCGCGCGCCTGCAATGTTAACAAAATTGGCATATCTGGGGATCAAAAAACTCGCACTTGATTGATGAGAAGCCGCAATGCGTCCACTGAGTGACAGTTTGGTGCGGATTGTGTAGTAATGCCATCATTGGGCGATTTTTCTTCCAAAATGAGGCCGTGAGCAACGTTTCAGTCAACGGTGGGCGTTACTGAGGATTTAGACGACCTATGGTTGATGCAGGCTGGCCCGCCATGCCACACAGCCCATACCACAATCGATCTTTTTACAACAAATGTCCGAATAATGTTATCAGCCATTTTTGCGATGTCAATTGGACTCCTCGGTGCTGCAGTTTGATTTTTGGAGTTTTTTTAGGGGGTCCGTGAAGGACCAAGTTATGCCAATAGTCTGGGAGTAATTCTAGATCTTAAGGCCAATATCATACAAGTAATCCGTGAGCTACAGCCCGAAACCATCAACAAGATCTTGGAAAATTGGAGTGACAAAATGCGCTACTGCGAAGCCAGCCGAAGCAGCCACTTGAACGACGTTGAGTTCCATAATTAATGGGAATGTTTGCTCTTACTAATAAAGCCATAATTCATACATGAAAAAACTTTAATTTTGTTCACTTTATTGCATTTAAAAAAAAAACACTTGTATTTGGCCCACCCTACGAAGTATTTGAAAAAAGTTCGCGCGAATTTTGTAAGATTACATTATTGTTTCCATTATCTAAAAGTAATTTTACCTTACCTTACATAAAATTTAAAATTCTATTTTTGAAATTTCTATAAAGTTACCCTTGATCCACTTAAGTGGGTCAGCAATCCACAATAAATGAGCCAGAAGTCCACAAGATTTTCGTGTGGACCTTATGTCTACAATTTATATATATGGCTTTTCGTTCACCCCTAACTTTAATTAATTATTTACTTTAATTATTTTTACTCACCCTATCCATAGTTGACTTTTGTTTTACGGATAGATATGCACTTAGTGGTATGAGTAATATTATTTAAGTGATTTAAGTAATAGTCCAGTCAAACTCGACAATAAAATCGCAAAGCGCGATGTAGTTCTTCATTTTCGATATCTTGTTGGGGCGTGTTAGAGTAGTCTGTAGCTAAGTTTGCAACTTCGAAAAACCTGTGCTTACTGCAGGAAAAATGCAACAGTGAAGAAACGCTAAAATCACCCAATTTTTTCCGACATTTTCCTTTATAACTTTGGAAATATTAAACTTAGGAAAACACCATCCACCATAAACTTGTTTTTTATAAAATTTTCTTGAAGACCACATTAGTTTTAAATTCATGTATGTTATATTTGAATTGATATCTAACTATGAATTAAAAAAAAATATCTGAAAAACTAAGTATTTTTGAAGCACCAAAAAAATAGGTAAACAATTGTCCAAAAATTTGGAATCAAATAGTCTAGAGTATTACGAGACCTAATTCAAAAACTCGATTTAAATCGGTCAAATAGTTTTGGCAAGAAACATGATGTTAACTAAGTTCAACAAGCAATGTTTGCATCATTGATGCTGTGGTCAAAGTAGGACAGTTAAGTTAGCACTGATTTGTTACACGTAGGTACTTGGAACCCTTTACTATCATAAAATATAGTTATAATTTTTTTTCTTTTTTCTATTAACTTTTTTTTTTGTGAAATGTACGGTTGTATTTTTTTTTTTCTTTTTTTTTTTTAGTTAGAACTCAAATATTTTGTACCACGTTTCTTGATGGATTAAATTAAAAATATTTCAAATGACGGAAAATACAATAATAAACAAATTAATACTGCATTTAGTCTAATAGGGTTCAGTTAAATACTCCATTACAAAAAAAAAAATGAAACAAAAATTATTTTCTTCAATTTGTATACAAATTTGACAAATTTAATGCTACTTTATAAAACAAGTCAACATACAGTCTTAAGAATCATATATTGCTGCATAATTTAAAATAGTTTGGAAGTTGAAATATATACCAGGGACTGTTTTAAGAAAAAACCAGAACTACCAACAAATCATTATTGAACAAAAGTAAACAAAATATTTTTTTTTCGATTGAAATTTTAGTTTCTTATACGTAGCCCGTTTATTGGTTGGCTTTTTTATTGACACTTTCTTAATTTTGTTGTTCTTACGAAAGCGTCATTTTACCGCGCTAGCTGAAACACTTTCCAATAAAATATTTAATTTTTGAAAAATCTATTTAATACGAGTTTGTTCCACAGAACGTCATGCTTAACCCAATTATTTTTATAATTAAAATTTGATATTTTTGTAAAAATTTCTTACTTTGGCTGCCTAAAGGCTGATGCTGATATTTGTTTTTTGGCTTGCTTAACGATTTTTGTCGCATTTGATTAATTGAAAAAAGTTGTTCAAGAATCATAAATAAGTCGCTCAAAAATGTAGGTATGATTGAAATTTGACATTCGTAGAAGAACTTTGTGTTGAAGTGGTAGAAGAAAGGGCAGAGTGTAAAATAACAACTACCAGAAGCGTGATTTATATTTTTTTTTTTAAACTCCAAAAATTCAGTTTAAATTTTCACTTTTTCAACTCTAACTAAAAATTTTAAAAATTTAGGGTCGTAATATATAAACAAAATGTACATAGTTTTATGCTTTAGTAAATTTAGCATCATTTAATTTTTTTTTTTTCAGCTTTCTGAAATGTACATACGTAGTTATTGTTATAATAATAATAAAAATTTAATTTTAAAAACATCTCAAACAATGTATAATTTAACAGTGAAAAAAACTATGTTTTTTGATTTTGTTATATTCTGTTTACAATTCCGTTTTAACAGTAAATAATTTAAGAAATTGTTTAAAATGTGCACTTTTTTCAAGTTTTTATAAAAAAAAATGACAAATAAAATGTTTAGTATCTTGTTCTGTATTTTTAGTTTTTATTTATATTTGTTAAAATTGCATTTTAACGGAAAAAAAAACCAAAACAAAATGTAAAAAATTTCATTTTTTTAATTTTGAGTCAAATTTTATTTAATATTTGGGTTCTATGTATTTTTTGGGATATTTTAGAAGTTTGTGGAATTTACCATTATATTTTTTTTTTTTTTTTATCACCAATTTTTTTTTTCTAACGCTGATTAAGCGGATTGCTCAACAGCTAGAGGCGGGGATAATTCCTTAAATACTCCTATTAAATAGCTCTACAACCCATCAAAATCCCAATCCTATTACCAAAATTTAGGATTTTTCCACAAAGTTCCTGGGGGCTAAAGTACCTTCACCACAATTAAATAAATGCATTGTTCGTTGTTGTTCGTACTCATCGGTCAATTTTGATTCAAGAAAATACCATTAAATGGAACTTCTATTTTTCATTTCAAAATGTAGGTAGGTACTTATATGTACATAATATTTACTCAACAAACCTTCCAACAAAAATTTATGGATTACTTTGAACTTGTTGCTTACAAACAATATTTTTACTTAAGTCAACTTCTCTTTGTTATGAAACAAACAACAACAAAAATAATAATTAACTCAATTTCCCGGTAAAAGTTTTCATGGTTGTATATACATAGGCATATTATTTGGCTCGTCACCCGGCAAAAACTTCTAAAAGTACAAAATTACTAAACCACAAAGGTATTACATTCCAGGGCGTCATTACTTTTCACTTTTCATCTTGAATTCATGTTAATGGCCCCCCAAAGGATGTTTTCTTCGCTGCTTACAGAACCAGATAGTATACCTAGAGTTTGGTCTAAAAGTTTTTCCAAGTCTTTTCTGCATTATTAATCTTGTGCCACTAAAACCACATCGCTCCTTGATGATCAATTTCATTATCTCTCTCTTTGCTTTCGCGTGTAAAAGGAATCTTTTGCTGTGGCATTGTTCCCCCAGAGGTGGAATCGGTGGTGGTTGTGTTTCAATCTCACTCTATGTATAAAGGTAGTAAAAGTATATCCATCCACCAAAGGAATCGCGAGTGTTCTATTAATTAATCACCTCATTTAATGCCTCCTGTGAAATCTCAACCTAATTCAACCGCAAAAACAGCAATTCCCTAAGTAGACTATTAATTGAGAGGCAGCAGCACACTATATACACCCGCACTTTAAGTACCAGCAATTTTCCTATTACCTAAAGTTATTGAAAGTCAATGACTTATTCAAATGCCAGACGGAGGCAGGTGGTGGAAGAGAGAGGAAGCAACGTATAATGGTCGGAAGGATAACCCTTCTTCTGCTCCTTTAATATGTCGTCAGACCAAACAAACTTAAGTGGCACTTTCCGATGACAGGAAAAAGATATGTCAATCGCAAGCAAACACACACTTAAAACACACACCAACACTCTCTCACATTTATTATTATGTATTATTTTATTATTATATTCAAAGTCCCTAAGTTTTGGTTTCTGTGTGCGGTCTTGTTGGTGGTGTTTATAATTCATTTCATTTGATGGCAGATATAGTTGCTAAGTGGGGATCCTTTTGAGATCCTTAAAGTGACGTACCAGAGGGCAGTATGGTGTTGGAAAAACAAAGAACTAGACAAAACTTTTTGACCGCACAATAAATGCTCTCCCCATACGTGTGCCGCATCATGGTTTCTGCAAGTTATTGTCATTTTTCATCCCATAGGAAAATATACGTGCAACAAAAGCACCATCATAATATAAATATACTTACATATATAGGGAAGATATTATAGTAGTTTTGTTAAAAGGAACAAAAACTCGGAACTAGGAAAAACTTTTCACATTATGAATAAATCATCTTCCATTTTTGTCCTCTTTTAGTCAATGTTTGGTATTTTTTTTATTATTTTTTTTAGTCTATTTTCGATAAGTATATTCTATACAAATTTTACCAAAGGACTTTGTGTGGCTTTTGTTCCAGTTGGGTCAGCTGTACAATATAAAGTCTCCCCTTTTAATGTCGTGTATATAAGGGATGGGGACTTATCTTCACTTTCCTTTTGGTTAAGGATATTTTTTGAATGGTAACCTCAGAGAATTTCCGTATAACATAACACAAGAAACAACAATATTTTGAAAATGTATTTATGAACGAAATTCATATGGAAAAGCTCAAAGTAGGTATGGAATTTACTTTTCAGCAACCGAAAATTCGTAAGATCCATAGTCTTGTTCTTTGTAATATCAAATTTCCAAGAAATTGCTAAGATAATGTAAGGAAGTTAGTATTTTTTAACACTATGATAAAGACAGGTAATTTATTTTAAATTATAAAGTTAAATTTTGTAATGTTGATATTATTTAACAGCGAATATATATTTCCGCAAATACTCAGGACCATGCAACGTAACCGATACGAGACTCATGCTAGACTAATATGCATCGATTAATGTATGTAGCGAGTTATCTATGTAGGTACTGTAAGTAAATACAACAAAGATAACTTCAAAGCTGAAAAAAAATCATCTAATAAAATCATTTAAAATGAATGCATACAAAAAAGTACGTACGTATACTCCCGAGTGTACAATTGTCCTACAAAATCAAGTTGTGGTTAAGAAGTTGGTGACCATTTTAATTGTTGTACCTTTTCAAAGCGTTAATAACTTCATTAGTGTTCTTACATTTAGTTCTGTTAAAATAATTGGTCAAAGTCGATATCTCACTAGCTTGGAATTATATACTGAACGATTATATTTAATTGCGAAATAAACTTACTATACTATAGGTTAATTCACCTTATAGAGCAAGAGAGCCCACAGCAAATTTTGGGGTGCGATAGTGAACCAAACAGAATTATATTATTCGAAAGGTGTCTTAAGGCTAATAAAAAAAAAATTATTCTTGCAGTGTGCAGTCCCTGCTGGCGGATTTAAGGTGGGAGGGCCAATTTTCGAAAAAAAATTACTGAAAACAGAAAACAAATTATTAAAAAACAACGGTAATATCTACAATGCCCTGTTATACTTTTATGTAAGGCCAAAAGTTCCTTTTTTTATTACCTTTTTGAGATATTAAAAAGTAAATGAACCCGCTTTCTCATAAAATCAGCAACCAGTTGATAGTACTGGTAAAATAGGACAAACATGCGCAAAAAATTCTTAAATATCGCTCATTAAAAAGAACCACGTCATAACTCAAAAATCATCAATTTTAACCTAATGCAGTTCAAACACATTTTCTATAAATTATTTTTTGGCAAAACGTCATTTCTAGAACTGAAAAATTAAAGGCTGTAGAGCATCATTTGTCGGTATATACACTATCACTTTTAAATATTTTTTTGCTGAAATACTGTATTTTTTCATTAATGCAGGGACCTTTGAAGTGATTACAGTCCAATTAATATTTTAAAAGTGTCATATCTTGCGATAAAACTTTAATTAATAGCTCTACCAAGAAAAACTAGAAAATTAGTATAGCGCGTGAGCCCAGTAAACGTAGGTGATACACATTGTCATGTAGCTTGAACCTGTCACATAATTTGGTGGTGAGTTTAAAATGGAATAGCAGGTAGAAATGTACTGAGTCTACAGCGCGTGTGCTAAAGGTGATACAGACCACATCTGTAGCTTGTACGTGGTACATAATTTGGTGGCGGGTTATAGATATTTGTGTTTGCATTACATAAGTTAGTCAGATAGATGTATATTGAGTATACACGGCTTGTATTCAATAAACGTATTTATAGAAACAGAGCTTGATGGTGGTGGGTTCCACTTGATACATAAATTCAATTGTAACCAGCACACATGAAGTTAACTCTATAAACAGATTTTTTATAGCAATCCCATACAAACTTCAGTACATAACATTTACATTAACGTTTCTGTACTGAGTGCATAGCTTTTTCCCTCAGTGTGCTGCCTCCCGACGACGGCACTGACACAAATTGAAAATAAATAGCAATTACAATAACGAAATACAATAAAAAGAAAACTATCAAATTAGACAATAAATGACATCTATATCACAGCTTCAGGTACTTGATAAGAGTGCTACCGCATAGCTTTCTTTTATGCAATCGGTGTCTTCTTTTGTGTTTGTGGTTCTCTTTATTTTTTGTTGAAAACGTAAGCTTTCTAATGTAAGCCTTGTATTCAATTTTTCTCTCTCTATCTAATATTTGTACCCCTTCCAAGTTCGCCGAGTGTCCACTTTGAGCTATAGCACTTTGATCTGTCGCACCTTGACCTTCTAGAAGAGACAAAATCCTTTTAAATAAAATTGTCAATCCAAGGCATCTTTCTTTAATTTTGGTGCATCAAATACCCGATATCTAATAATTCGAATAGAAAATTTTAAAAAGACGAAAAAATAAATTATATGTATTAGCCATGTGTCAATTCTAACGTTCAGTCCAATAGATAAAATATGTTCAAACTTATATAACGTTTTCTTTCGAAAACGTACAAACAATAATTCTCTTATGCCTCTGTATAGTGTCTTCTGACAAATATGCATGCAGAGCTAAGAGGCATATCCTCTGCAACAAAGATAACTTTATGTCAACTATCTTGGCAGGAAGATAAAACAGTTTCACTTAAATTCCTATATAAGTGTCCTGTGTGGCCTGGCCGGGATACAATTTTATTTCAAACACCAATATAATGTTGACTAGGACGATTCACAATTGCAAATGATTACCTTGCATATCTCATCCTATATTCCTTTATTATGATGTTGTGTGCCATATGATGAAAACTTTTGGGAATACCAATTGTAGGTTTGGAAGTTTCCTTGAAAGTTTGCAAATTTTCATACGACAATGTCGTTATGAGCAATCGAATTGACACCCCAAAACCGATTTGTAAATTCAATAAGTCCAGCAAACCGAGTTGGTCTCTTCCACTATATGTATGTGCTGCTTTCCATATATACCACCTAGTCATAATATTATTTGGGTGTATATCTATGTACAAATGAGTGTATGTCCTTCAATATTGCGGATTTTGAAATTAGGAAATTTTAGCTTGGGATGCAAGAAGTGCTGTTTTTTGGTTTGTTTTGTCTTTTCGTCCTTTGCATATTATTTGAACAAACTTCGAACTCATGCTAGCGCAGATGTATAGCGAAGTAGCAGTACGACGCGTATCTTTAGGGAAATTCGTAAAGTTTGCATTTTCCACTATAGTGTTATCGAGAGACTTACCACACTCACACTCACACCAAGAAAAATCCTTTACCAAATTTGGCGTCGTCGTTGTCAGTGTCGTCCTTCTTGGACCATTGTTATTTCCTTGTTACATTGGTGGAAGTAATTTGTTGCTTGGATTTCCATCGTCCTTAGGGTAATGTAATTGCATTTGGTGATACAAAAAGTTTTGTCTCCTTTCGTGTTAGTTTTTGTTCTTTTTTTGTTCCTGTAGGTACCGTTGTTTCATTTGTTGCAGACAATGAAATTAGCTCTGCGGATGCGACCCAATTTCTATAAGCGTGTATCTCTACTATGAAAGTCGCTCAGATAACTTGCGGAAAAATTTTGTTAATTTTCTAAAACGATCCCGGCGAGTAGTTGTTGTGTGTATTGGATACGACGACAACATAAGGATACGAGAGCGAGACACAATGAACCAGCCAGCTAGCCAGCGCCAGCGGTGGCTAAAGAAGTTTTTTGGAGTTTAGATTGCGTTTTGGTATTTATTGTTTTTAATTTAAATGTTTGCACTATAGGAGTGTCCAATGGTGTTTCGCTGGCAGTTTATGGAAATTAGTTTTTGAATTATGGGAACATTTGTAGATTATTTTATATGTGATTATGTTGTCCACGAATGAATATGGAAAGATAACTTTTTTAAAAATTATTACCGCAAACATGAGCGATTAGGGAATACCTAGAATATGGCTTGGTTTTGCGTAAGATGCATCAAAATGCTAAAGCGTGCTGGTTGGGTAGAAGTAAGAAAAATCGTACAAGGGCAGTTTTCTAAAAACTTAAAAATAATATGATTAATACATAATACGGCCATGCGTCATATGGACATATTTCAAAATATGCCCTTATGACATTGTGCAAGTGTCAAATTGTCATTTTCAAAAACATATGGCCATTTGACGCTTTTTCAAAGTGTAATATGGCCATATTTCTTTGTGACCTTTGGGTATATGGTTAATGACCGACTTATGTGGGTCAAAACTCAATAAATAACTGTTAGACCTTTTACCCACCCTGATGTCCCAAATGGAAATTTTATCTTATTAACTTTTTTAAATGTTCTTTAAAAACAAAATTATATTTTTTTAGAACAACTTTTTGAAAACGTATGCAAGTATTTTTAAAAAATTCGCGCGATTTTTTAAGAAAGGCTTGTAAGCGTTTAACTGTTTATTGACAAATTGGTTTTAAATCAAATACATTTAACAATAAGTGTTTATGCCTTAAGACGAAAATCGTTTTTACCATTTCTTACATTTCCATGAATCATTCTATAATAATACCCCATTCAATTTGATACTTCACCATTTTAAAGGCAATACAAAAATAAAATCAAACTGTTTCCATTTCTTACAAACTACTCATACTCATGATACCTATCCATATCCATCTATATTTATGGTATGCTGAAACTTTCTCAAAACCATCAACACGTTGAGAGTGTTTTGCTTTTATTATTTTTTGATTTTTATCCAACCGATATTCGCGGGCTTTACTCACACTCCAAGCTTGAGCTTACATAGCATAGCTCTCACAACCCTTAGGCCGCATGCCAAACCAAGTCTTTCTGTTGGTGCTGACACCAATTTATTGCCTCTGACATGATAACTTCATCGTAAGCATTCACTTTCACGATCTATTTCTCTTTATCTTTAAAATGTTTTTTTTTTTTGATTTGGTTCTGAAAAACGAACATTCCTGAGTTATAATAATTAAAGCCATGGTTGGGTTGAACGTACTTGCTCAATAATAATGCATGGATCTTAAGAAACTCTATGAGCTACGCTATTTTAACTGTGAATGTGGTTCGCAATGTTGGAAGTGTCGATTTTAAAAGTTTACGTTTTTGTTATCCAAAAGTTCAAATTATTGATTCCAATAATATTTTGTATTAGATGAGAACCTTGAGTGTGTTTGTTTTTTTAAGAATCCAAACCTTACCCTAGAGTAGTACCTCAAGTTAAAACGAATATCTGTGTTCACTTTGGTATCAGCAGATGGGCAAATTTATATATCCCAATGACGATTGTGGGTGTGGGTGGTGTTGACTTCGATTGCTATTCTTTGCAGAAGTTTTACAAAAACAGATGGAAACTTTGCCGTTTCGTTTGGCATCAGATTCTTTTCTCGGTCGTCACCTATACTCTCGAGCGCTTCTACTCCGCCTACACTCTTCAGCCTTCACGGCAAGCAAAGGAAAAACTTTTCATCTGAGGCTTGGATCTAGTTATGGCTATCAAATAAAATAAAAATAAAAATAAAAAAAAATTGAAATACAACAAAAAAAAAATAAAAAAAAAAATCATACAAAGAGAGGAAAGAACTCAAATATGCAAAATGGGTAAGGGCATCATTTCAAATTGTTGTAGTGGTTGAATGGTTGTTTCATTGCTGCCACTCGTCTCAATGACCGGAAAGTTTTGCTTTAAAACTTTTTGAAGAGCAACTCTCGAAGACGCGATGGCAATTTCTGGCAATAAATATTAATATAAAGAGGAAGCTCTGTTTGTTGGCCTTTTGGCAGTGTGCAGTGAAAGGTTTTCAGGGTTCACAAAATATCCGTCTGCAAATATTGGGGACAAACTTTAATGGAAACTATAGCTGTCTGTGTTATTAAGTGCCTGTTTGAATTAATGAAATATTCATTTCAATAATCAAAAAAATTGATGAAATATTATATATAGACTTAATTTGACTACATTTTCACTTAATTAACTTAGAATTATTTGGTTTGAACTTTACCAAGCATGGATTTAATAATGATTAATTTCTAGAATAAGAAATCATACTATTCTCAAAAATTGATGTATTGCAGGCTCATCATAATGTGGCGAACAAGGCTTGAAGTCGACTGGTTAAAAGTCAAACAGATCAAGATATCGAGACATTTTTTTTCAAATTTCAACTTTTAAAACGACAGTTTTCGACAAATGTAACACAAAATCATCTTTCTTTGATACCAAATCCATATCAATAGAAAACTGAAGAGCACATTAAATTGGGGTATTACAAATTATCGATAGAAAAAATGTCGACTGGTCAAAATGTCAACTTTTATTTATTTATTTAATTCAATCTACGATTTTAAAATCAACAGATCTTAGACAATAAGTTAATAATTATACAAATATACAAATTCAGTTTTGCTGTAAGAAAATCAATTTTAATTTCTTCTTGAACATATTTCTATTAACACTAAGACATATATCAAATTTATTGTAAAGTGGAATAAAAATGCCGTAACAGCTTGCAATAGGTTCTCTTTGACCAAACAAAGTAGTATGAGCCATTTCATATAGAAAGCTTCTAGCTCATCGCGACCTTTCAGGGGCGTAAACATTGATTTTAGATAAAAGATAGTAGCTATCAATAGTTGAGCAAAGAATATCGCGAACAAACATAACACAGAACTCTTCCCGCCTTTGTACCAAAGTTTGAAAGCATAACAACTGGCTCCTAACCTTTAGCACCTCATATATGGGATATTCGCAAAAAAAGTATGCCATCTAAAAGGTCAGTAAGTGGTCAAAAAATGTCAACTAGTTTCAGAAATTGGTCAGCCATAGAAAATTTTTAATCAAGGGTTACATTTTTTCAAGGTCACCAACAATTTTTGGAACCTCATTCATGGGATATTCACAAAAAAGTATACCATTCGAAAGGCCACCGGCTCGTAATAAAAGGTCAGCTAGTTTCAGTAATTGGTCAGTTATGGTTTTTTAATGTGAATTTTTGAAGTTTTTTGTTTTTCAAGGCCGTATAAGACTTTTAGCACCTCATTTATGGGATATTCGCAAATAAAGTATACCAAGTGAAAGGCCACTGACTCGTGATAAAAGGTCAGCTAGTTTCAGTAATTGGTCAGCCACAGGTTTTTTTTTATAGGAAAAAATTCCATGAATATCCAGATCATTTAAAAACTTGTATTATTTCTTCTATTTCACAGTTCATAATACAACAATCAGTGAATCACGATAAGAAACTGAAATCATTTGTACTTCTTGAAAGGGCTACTGTACATAATAAACTTTCCTAAAATTTTCTGCGAACATATTTACAATAGTCTGAGGTTCACTAGATGAAGATACATTGTCGACTTCTTTGAAATTTAAAATACTTAAATATTTTGATAAACTTAAAATATATCGAAATTCCTATATCTCGTCCTGGACAAAAGGTATACTGACATGAAATTCAATTAAACAAAATATTGACTTGTCTATCTATATATTTGTTCAAGCTAATTTAGAATAGGTAACAATATGTCGAATTTTGAATGATCGTATCTATTACATCGACAAAACAATTTCGATTAGTTAAAACAATCGGTGCTTGAATGAAAATTGTTGTCAATAAAAATATCGACTATTCGCGTTGGGGTCGAATATCTGTATGGTCAACATACAGTTAAACAAAATTCTGTATGAACAAAATTCTCTATTTTAAAATCCTGTATGTTCAAAATTCTGTATTCCAAAATTCCGTTTTTCAAAATTCTGTATTTAAAAAAAAATCGTTTGATAATGTTTAAAAGTGCACACTTTTTTACATTATCAAAACAATTTTTTCTTAAATACAGAATAATTAAAAGTTTCTTATGATAAAATGCTTGGCTTTTGTTGCTGCCGTAAGATGATGCAATCATTACTACGCTTCTTTGCGTAGTAAATTTGAAGATTAGAAAATTTTGAAACCGGCAGCCTGGTTTAAAAAAATGAGGTTTGTTCTGTCTTTGAAAAATCAAAGAAAATAACGGAAGTATTCAAAGGATGCAAAACAACATTAACAGTATTAATGGTTGGAAGAAGGAATGGCGGTCTTGCCGTCAGGTTGAAGCTATATTAAAAAAGTTAAAATTTTCTCCATTTTTGTCGAAAATGTATACCTAGATCTCGTTTAAAACCATATCACGATACGAATAAACATCACAAACACGACATTAATTTGGTTTAATGATTCGGAATAAAATATGAACAGTCGTGAGCGATGTTGTGTGATTCTCAATATAACTAGAAGTGAAGATGGATGTATGACTTTTGGAATACCAACGTATATGTATGTGGTCGAATACGAGTTTCAGAAAATGGTTACGCGGTTTAAAAACGGGTCTGATTTCGCAAACGCACAGGTGACAAGGGCAAGAAATGGATATATCGCATTAAAAAAAATAGAAAATTCTTCCTTAAAATACTGAAATTGGGCATACACAGAATTTTGAAAAACAGAATTTTGCACATACAGCATTTTTGATATACCTACAGAATTATGGACACACAGAATTTTTGTCATACCGCATTTTCAAAAAAAATTCAAATAGAATTTTGGTCATACAGAATTTTGAAATCCAGAATTTCCACCCCAAATTTTGTACACTTTATGATTTGGGGACGCAGAATTCAGTGCTACTGTCTATATTTTTGAACTTGAAATGGGGCTTCACAATTTAGGCCAGAACATGGTTCGAAATGTAAAAGTTCCAAAGAAAACCTTTTCAAAGCCAGGAATCTTAATAAATTTATGTTTAAAATGTCTTAGAAATATATGTGCCCGATTGTTTACCAAAGTTATAAAATTGGTTCTAATACAGATATGTATCAAATCTTTGGAAATAAAATTTATTAGAATTGATTTGTTTGATATTGCTTTAGTTTTGTTTATTAAACAAAAATAGTGTAAAATAATAGCTGTACAAAAATTGTTATTTTTATCTATTGCAACGTTTGAATCTGACGTAAAACTCATAATTCCGATAGTTTTCAGTTGTAAAATAATCGTCAAATAACCGTTATTTATAAAATAGTTGAAAAGGTTAATAATTGTGTATAACGGTTATTTGACGATTATTTTAAAACTGTTGGTACTATCAGAATTCTTAGTTTGATATCTGATTTAAACGATGCAATACAAAAAAAAAATTAATAATTTTTGTACAGATTTAATTTCGATTTTTTTTTGAACTTTTCACAAGAAGGAGTAATTGACCGAAATTTGGTTTATAAACTTTAAACCAAGAGTTAAATTAAATATAGTAATAAATTACTTTTTTGGCACTGTATGAGTTCTTTTATAGATAAATAATAGAAACTGAATAACTTCTTATTCTCATACAAATATAGATTTATTTAAAACTAATGTTTCCGAGAAGATATTCTCGAAAACGTAAGTCTTAAATAAAGCTATATTTGTATGAGAATAAGAAGTTATTCAGTTTCTATTATTTATCTATTAAACCAAGAGATTTGTCAAATTTTTATATGAGTTTCGATCAGGTTTAGTAAAAAAAAATTTCAATACAAAATTTTTTTAAAGGAATATCACACAAAAATATTCTAATCTAATGTACTTGGCGGAACATTTTGTATAAAATTTTCTCATTTTGGAACATTGGAACCATTTTTATATTTTAGGAAAACAATCGGGCACATATGTTAAGACATTGCAAACATAAATTTCATAAGATTCCTAGCTTTGAAAAGGCTTTCTTTGGCACTTTTATATTTCTGGCCTAAATTATGAAGCCCCAATTTCGAGTACAAAAATATAGGCAGTACCAATCATAACGTGTACCAAATTTATCATTAATTTCTGTCAAAAATAATAATTGGCGTGTGAAAAAATTTTTGTCCACATAATTCAACAAACGGACCACTGTGAGGTGGTTTTGCTAAAAAAAAAAATTTTGAACAACTTTTGAACGAATGGTGAAATTTTTTTATTTTTTGCTGGCCTTACTTGGACAAATGGTGGACAAAGGGGTGTTAGGCAATAATCCCCTAGGAAAAAACCACCTAATAATCGAATTGGAACTATGACCCAAATATTTTTCCAAAAAAATTTCTACCGAACTTATTGTCAATATTTTACTTTAACAAGAGTACATTGGGTGGCTGGCCTCGCGGGTTAAATGACTTTAACTCCCTTTTTGGGTCCTCTGGCCCGCTCACGCGACTCCGTCGCTCCGCTTACGGTATGCTCTTTCTTAGTTTTCTTGAACAACAGTATTTTTTGAGAAATATACGAATAATAGTGCAGCTTCGTGATTTTGTCTTTGGGGGTTATTTCCTTGTATTTGGGCGTAACTTCGTTATTTTGTCCTAATTGTTTTTGGCAATATTTCCATTTTTGGGCCTTATTTCCAGTTTTTCTTTTTCATCTTAAAATTATGGGCACTGTTTTTATATAGATAAATAAAATTAAAAAAAAAAAAACGCCCAAAACTGGAAACAAAAATACAACAACAATTGCTTCAGAATTTTTTTGGGCGATAATTCCAAAATCGATTTGGACGCTTTTGCTTTGGGTGTTATTGCCTAACACGTCGCCGAACGATTACGATTGATTTCATTTTCCTCAGTATTTTTTTTTTAATTTTTATGGTGGGTGCTATAGAAAATAATTGTTGAATATTTTTTGAACTAATGGTTTACAAACGATTATTTTTAATGTTCAATTAAAAAAAAAAAAAAAAACAGAAGTAATTTCAATATTTTAATATTTAAATTTCTTTATATTCTTATTATTTTTAATGTATAATCATAACCAAGCCATGGACATACAAACTGATACTTAGTTCCATTTTCTTAAGTTGTCATTTGGGGTGGTCGACAAGCTTTTTTGGTTTTAGTGGTGTTGCTATAAAAATGAAATGTTGAATAACTTTTGAACGAAGATCGAACAAATTTTGTTTGTTTGTTGGACTTACCTGGAAAAACAGTGGACAAACGATTATACTTGAGACCATTTTCCTAAGAGAGTTCTTAAATGTTTGCAATTTGACCTATACAAATGAAAAGTTATATATTTTTCTTCATGATAATGGGAAAACATTAGTTTCGTCTGGGCAAACATAAAAAAAAGTGGACAACCAAATACAATTGGTTTCATACTTCTAAGTTGTGTTAAAAGCAATCATTAATAGTTTTTGAACTAAGGCAGAACAAGCGATTATTATTGGTGGAAACTCATAAGCAGGCGATGGGCAAACGAACCCACTTAGCCCCATTCCATATAAGTTATAAATTTGTGTAAATTTGTGTGTTTTTGGGGGTGTGGTGGATTTAATTTTTTTTGTGGAATTTCATAAACAGCCGGTGTTAGGCAAACGAAAACACTTATTCTCATCCTCCTTAATCATCTATTGGGGGCTGTAGACCAGTTTTTTTTTGTTTTTGGGAAGTTGCTATAAAAAAGAAAAGCTTTTTAATTTTTTTTCTGAGGGTAGACAAACGATTTTTTGGTTGAACAAAACTTGCACAAACGATTCTGAAAGACCCCATCCAAAAATTTCGAGATCGGGGTTCCCACTTCACACAGCTGTATAAGTGTACACGTCACTTTATCGAATAGAGATCAAATAATATTTAGAGAAGTTGTACAAAAAATTATACATAATATAAATTCCTGCTGTAAGACAGAAAGAATTCGTCAGATTCCGATATTTTTGAACTCGAGGCACAAGAAAATATTGTTAAGTGGAACACCCACTTCTTTTACATTTCAAGTGAATTTCAATCATGCAACTCTGCATACAATTTTGACTTTTCTTAGGACTTATCTTAGTTTTTCAGTGTTGGGTTAAGCCAGAGTTAGTGTTAGCTCTGGAAATAGACCTGTCTAAAGTTACGTCAGGAAGCTGATTTTTAATTGATGATGAATGTAGAAACCCTTAAAAAACACGGAAGATTAAATATCATAAACATTTATTGAGTTAATCCAAAGTTAACTCCAAATTTGGTGGAATTATTGCAATTTCATGGCTGCCACACCAATCATCAGATTCCTTTCAATGGTGCTTAATAGTCTTTATGTTCAATTTTAATTTATAAATTAGTGCCGTCAATAATTCCAGCCAAATACAATGGTGGTAGCCCACTCAAGTGGTTGTTGAAAATTCAAACATTCAATAAAATAAATTACGGAGCGAAAGCTATGCAGCCTAACTGCGAGTGTGTTATCACACAAAAAAACCCAATTAAATTTGTTTCTGTTATCTTTAGATTGTGTTAGGATCATGTTTGTAAGTGAAGTAATCTCAACCGGAAATGAAAAACCTACATGCAGTTTTTATGTGTAGAATTTTTTTGAAGATATTTTCGTTTAACTTTGATAAAAAAAAGCAAACAAGTCAAAATTGACAAAAATGACACTAACGGGTAAAAAGGCAAAAAAAGCACTAACAGGTAAAAAAGGCAAAATAAAATACATATATTTTCAATCAGGAGGACATGAATCGTGTTTGTTTAAAGTCGATACTTTCTTACGATCACGCAAAAAAAATAGGCAAAGTTAGCAAAATCCTTTCCCTGTTAATTAGTGATGTGCTTTAGGCAAAGGTGTGATTTTCGATCAAAGATGCCTGATTTCTTCCAACTTAGAGCCCTGACTAATGATTCATCTATATAAGTGTGTTACTGTCAAACTTCAAAATAAGAACATGCTAGAATTTACTGGAACCTACAACTTAAAATTTTTCATGGACACTGGTAGAAAGTAGTAAGGGTTCTGATTTCATTTCTAAAACTTTTTAACAGTTTTTCTGGACAACAGTACTTTGGGAACCCCGCTTAAATCTTGTTATTTATTTTATAAATTTCTATTTATCGTCAACCTACCTTACCATTTATTGCATTTAACTTGTAAACATTTAAATACAAAAATTAACAATCATGAAAACAATTTCCCCTACCTTTAAAAAAGTAGCCCGTAGTGTAATGGTTAGTGCATTGGACTGTCACGCAAGAGGTCTGGGGTTCACTTCCTGAGCCTCGTCCACCTGCGAGGAATTGACAAATCCTCCAAGAGTAACACTTGTCATGAATAAGTGCTTCTCGTCTAGCCATTCGGATTCGGCATAAAATTGTAGGTCCTTCCATTCCTAACGCCACGCGCACACGGGAATGGTGGCGAGTTGTTAGTCACTAGGCTTTGGTTCTTCACGAGCCGTTGCGCCACCCAATTTATTTATTTATTTTTACCTATAAAGGAGTTTGCTTTAGAAGATTAATAACCTTTCACATTTGTGGAAACAAAAAAAAAAAAAAAAAAAAAATCACTTCGTTATATCCCTATGGTCCTTTGGAATATGGCATTTCAATCTATTTTCGAGTACAAAATCCAATGTTCCCAAAACAAAAATAATTCAATTCTCTTACTGACTTTTGCTACGAGTATAGTAGGATAGTCTGCTACACATCCGTTAACAAGAAATTCAGCTTCAAAGCAGATTGCTAGGTACCTATATTTTTTTGTTTTGTTTTTGTTCATTTATATTGTTTTTGATATATCGTTCTATATTCTTTTGCCGATCCAAAAATTCAATTGCCACACTTGTGTCACACGAGTATTCCACATCTATCAATTCAGCATTCACATTTGGCCGAGCACCGAGATCATCATCACAAAACGAGATGACAAAACTTCAAAGGCTTCCTGTGCTGCCTGCATTTTCATTTGGTCGTCACCATTCTTTTTCATCATCATATCGTCCACCATCATATAGAGGACTGAGCTGTTCCAGGGCATATAGGAAGCCTGTCTCTTGGTTTTCTGTATATTTCACAGCAGCATTTCACTTCCTAATACCCAATCTTGGTTATGCAAGAGATTACATACACACATCATGCCTCAAAGGGAAAAACTCAATTATTGCTCTTAAAAATTCCATTTCATCCCTAGGGACACTGAGGCTCTGTTTCTGTTCTGTGTTCCGTCAGGAAAAGAGGTGCACCCTATGTATGTAGTCTGGAGTTCAATTTATCTGTATATAAAAGTGTAGCGCAAATATTCAAAGAAATCCAATTGTGCAACGAGTGAAACATTCTGAATTCTGAACGGTAGGTATACGACGCCCGTTCGGTCCAAGCTACAAACCTAGAACCATATCGGCTAGCAGTCGGCTGAACTTATTCACACCATAGACATAGTCAACCATCCAGCTGCAGGGCTGGGTGGTGGAGAAGTGGGGAAGGGGGTATGTGGGGCAGATGTGTATTTTGTATTTCTATCAAACTTTATCCAATTGCAGTTCGGTTAACAAAAGAAGGTCCTTGTGTGTTGGTCTTTAATAAAACATGAAATTATTACAGGAGCAGCTCAAACCCCCGAAGTTTGTTAGCCCAAAAAACTGGGCATCACACTGGACGGCTGGCTGGCTGGCTTGGCTTGGCTATTCACTCTACCATTTGAATGGACCAGCACTCAGGACCATTTGTGTGAGTTCCGTCAACACCTGAAATTAAAGAAAAACACTTCGTCGTCGTTGGTCGTATAGAACCACCCACCTCCGCCCCCCAACATAAGTCCTTGGACATTGTTGAGTGATAGAATGGCAGGACTGTGGTTTGAGTCTACACACTTCAATTTAACTTTTGCAGTTGGACGGTTTGTTGTTTTTATGTTTCGGCGAATTTCTTTTTTTGTATTTTTTTCCTTATAGGTATTGTTTCATATTTCAGGCTGGGCTTTGCTCGTTTGCGTTTTTACACTTTGTAATGGCTAGTTGACGAGATTTGAAGCAGCTATAGCTGCATCATCTATATATCGACCTCGTTTTTACAACATTGACCGCACTCTTTGGACTCGAAGGGCTTTTCATATTTTTGTGAGTTTGATTGTGGTGGCTGAATCAGTATGTTCCGGGTTTTGTCCAAAAATCACCCACTTCAAATGGCTAGAACTTGTTTTTTTTATTTCTGTATTTTTTTGTAGGGGGTTACTGATGTGTCTGTGGCAAGCTGATGGTAGCCCCCAACTGCGTAAGACAACTTTGTCGTTTTGAGTTTGTTAGTTTTTAATTAACTTTTAGCTCTGGGACAGACCATATTGCCAACATTTTTAGATTATTTTATACTTTTCAACGGAGACCGTCACTTCTGGCCAGTGGCCCGGTGTTGATCCATTATAGTGGCATGGTCTTTCGAGCGAGAGGTCCTCATATACACAATACAGAACAGAACCGCACACAGAGTGTGTAATTTGCAACGCATTGATGCATGTGTATTCTGTTTTTCTTTTTTTTGTTTGTGGGTATTTTTATAGTGGATGGTAGGGGAATATCCGTTATCCCGGGGTTCACCACAATTGCATGGGGCGCAAAATATTCTAGTCACAAACAATTTCGTTGAATTGTTTTGTTTATACAGCAAAACAGTGCTAGTACACAGATTCTGCACTGCAGGTAAATTAACGCCGATAATTTGTTTCAGCTTCTGAGTTTGGTCATCAAGTTTTAGTTTTTGGGATAGCGGTCCAGCATCGAAACCAACGATATAGCACATAGCCTTTAGACCTTTAGAAAGTCCATAGGTAGGTATAATGTTGACCAAAATAATTTTGTTTGTTGTTTTGTGTGTGGTGCTCTGTACGTTGGTGCAGTTTTTAGCAAAAAGTAATTTATCAAAAGGCTATTACTTTTCCTATACCAAACATTAATAGCAACTTATGCTGGCAGTTTTTAATGTTCATAAGGATAAATCGTATAGGCTTTTTGAACGTATATGATTAAACAGACCAGTGCAGTGGTTAATTGAAGAACATGCTCTTTGCTCTACGCAATTATAATTACATTTGAGATTAGCTGGTTGAATATGCAAATCAATTTAATCAATTGCGATTGCGTTTGAAAACACCTTAGACTGAGGGAAAACCAGTGTTGTGCCATGTAGACCATAAATGTAGACTACATCATGATTGTCTACATGTAGACAATTCAATGTTGACAATTCACAATTGTATTTCATAATCATCTTCATTTGTATCTACTTTTTTCTTTTTTCTTGGTAGAGCTATTAATTAAAGTTTTATCGCAAAATATGACACTTTCAAAATATTTATTGTACTATTTTCACTTCAAAGGTCCCTGCGTAAATGAAAAAAATACAGTTTTTCCACAAAAAAAAAAAATATTTAAAAGTGACAGTCTAGGTATATAACGACAAATGATGCTCTGACGTTTTTGGTTTATAGAAAATAAGTTTGAACTGAATCATAAGGTCAAAACTGATGTTTTTTGAGTTATGACGTTGTTCTTTTAATTGAGCGAATGAACAAGATAGCCGTAAAAATATCATTTCATCTAAATCTAAATGCATATACCTAGTTCTATGTTTATAAATGCTTTAGGCCCAGTTTCACAGTAACAGTAGTAGCACTAAAGTGCGAATTATAGGACATAAAACGTCAATTTTCGCAGCGCAAACATACCTGAATAAATTGCACTTTAGTAACCCGAGTTGGGCACTCAAGTGTCACTAACTCAGACTGCGAAAATTACCAAAAAGTACCAATATGCAAAACTTACGTGCAACTGTGAAATTGGCCAGTTTCAAATACATACATATATGTTTTAATTAGAGATATCGAAAAACTTTGAATTATGGGAGAAATTTCTTATGATAACCTACTCACTAAAATTTGGTAGGTTCACTGAATCACTTCACTTGTTTTTATGCTAGTCATGATCAAGTTTTAAAAATCTTTCAAAGTTTGAAGAAGTTAGTAATAAAATGAAAAAATTCCACATGCCAGTAAACCTTGCAATTTTGGTTCAGTGATCAATATTCATTAATTACTCACGTAATTTGGAGTTGTTTATTTTTTTTATCCGATTTCACTGCTTTTTGCAAAGATATTATTTTTTTCGGTGCACTATGAACACGAATATCTCTAAAGTCAAAAGGTCAACAAATCTGAGGAAGAGTGGTGGGTAGGTTAGGTGCCACTGCCCTTGAATGGAAAATCTGCGGTTTTCATTTTTTAATCTTTATAATGAACTTCAAATCATATCACTTTACCGAATTTCATTTTTCTTCAGCAATCGGAAGAGCTTCTTAATTGAGAACGATTCTAAGAGAGTTGGTGAATACCACACCACCAACGGAAGACCTCAACTTCTCGATTTTTCTTTTGTATAATGCACTTCAAGACCTAACGGTCTACCGTATTTCATAATCCTACAGCATTCCGAAGAGCTATTTTAATCGAAGAAGGGAATAACTTCCAAAGTTTTGAAAAATTTAATTTTGATCCAAATGTCATCTCTGTTATGTTGAAGAAAGAAACAAAATCAATTTTTATAACTGAAAAAGCTATATCTGATTTCAAAAAGCAGTTAGTTGGAAGAAGAAAACAATTTCTGGTTTTATGTCCACCCACGTGTTTGAAGCTTTTATTTTAAAGAAAATGTTAAGGGTATTCATGCACCGGCGTAAAACCCTGATAATAATAATAATTTTAACTATATGCCTGTAAGACCTCAGGGCTTTTAAATGTAATGATAAACCTGATAAGCCAGATAATTAATTAAATGTCAAATTTTTTATGGGAACAATATTCTGTAGGTAAAAAAGATAATTTTATCTCAAGAATTTTAAAGTCTAGAAATAAACCTGTAAAACTGGGATAAGTCATTTGTGACGTTTCATTTCATTATTCCCACGTAAGTATTTTTAAGGGAGTGTTCGGCGGAATTTTATCTCGTTGCATGAATATGAATACCCTTATTATGAATTTTTATTTGTGACATTTAAGTTATTGCTTACATTGTCGACAAATTGTCGAAACTTTATCTACATTGTCTATATTTTCGACATTATCGACCGATTGTCTACGTTGAAATGTAGACAATTAAAGTCGACACGTAGAGGAACAACACTGGGGAAAACACTTTAAACTCCTGAACAAACCAATAGTGAACGTACTTAAATTAAAAGTTATAAGTTACACTTAAAACTTTTTCAACTTTAACGCAAATCATTTTAAACTTAAAGGTAAACACTTTAAAATTGAAAACGGAAATTTTAAAGGCCTGTTAAAAGCATTCAATCAGGAATTTGAAGTGTTATTAAAGTTAAAACTGTAAAAAACATATTTAAAAGTCTCAAACCCAATTTTAAATTCGATTTAAAAATGGCTTCCTTTCAAATTTAAATGGTACACTTTTGAAATACATATGTATATTTGAAAATTTTCAATTTAAAATTTAAAGTGTTTTAAAAAAAATGTTGAACAGTCTTTGTACTTAATGTTTAAGGATTTCATTTTAATTTTAAATCTTTCAATTTAAATAAAAAATAAAACAAAAGTTCAGAGGATCAAAGTGTTTCCCGTAATAAACAAAGCGTTTACTTTTCAAGGCTGTATTAAAAAATTTAAAATTCGTTTAGAAAAATTAAGACTTTAAAATTGGTTATTTTAATTTTTTAAGTTAAATGCAAACACTTTTGATTTCAAAGTAAACGATTTAAAGCAACAACTCAGAATAGTCTCAAGAATTTAAAATTCAACAACTTTTAATTTTAAATGACAACTTTTAATCGACGCTTTCAATTCAAATATTGAAGGATTTGAAGTTAAAGGATTTCCTCTTAATTTTAAAAATTTAAATTTAAAAATTAAATAAGTTCGTATTACATATTAAAATTATTATGTTCGAATGCAAATTTAAAGTGATTTCTCTTACTTTTAGAGCTTACGGTTTGAAAACAGGGGCCCAACAATATAACTCGATTCTACAATGACGTGTTCGAATTCGCAAAATCTCAACTGGCTAATTCTATACCATGTACCTACTTTAAAACTTAAATAAAACAGCGCTAATTGGAGATTATGTGACTAAAAGTCGGAAGTTCTAAAATTTGATCCTACCTTCATGCATAGTAGATACCACCTTAAATAAGCATTGAAAACAATTATCGAATGGATTCGAAAGTAGAATAAAATACGTATTAAGGCCACAGAAGCTTTAATTTTTAACTTTGACCAATTTTATAAGTGATTTATTTTAATTTAAAAGCTAAAGCTTTTAAAACAGATACGCTTCCTTTAAACTGAACCATTTTTTTTTTTATTTTGGATATGAAACACTAGATTTGCACAATTTAATTTCAAATATGCGAACTTTTCATTTTAAAGCACATTTTTTTCACAGTGTATACTTTTCTATTCTTTTTAAGTGTTTAATTTTCTGTTTATTGGGAACACGTTAATAAGAAAAACACTGTTAACAGAAACATGTTTCAAACCACAAACTTTCCATTTCTCATGTTAAGTTGGTTGGATCTAAGAAACTTTTTTATCAGGAAAGACTAGCGAAATTCATAAAATATAAAC